>JANAVB010007196.1:5870603-6044517 GCA_029216955.1 Iris pallida
GACTAGCTATAACCCATACCATAATACCGGTATGCTTTCCGACTTCAATTAGAGCCTCAACCTCGACCCAATCCATCCAACCCAATATATGGTTGTGATCTACTCGAAGCCCACTACGCACATGTCACTAGTGTGCCACTCAATTGTGTCTTCTCGTGCTACTTAAACACAAAAGTCACGGAAGATGCATCTTCAAGGCTTACAAAACCTGTTTAATCAATCTGACTGGCAACTAGCTCAACCACGGGGCTGGAAACCTATTCTAGGTTACCCTAACCTAGTAGGAATAGTTTTATCATTGGGATCTTGACCAGTCAATAGATACTGAAATTCGAGGTTCATCCAACCAACGATTGATGTCCAATCAGGAACCCATTAAGACCCAGTAAAACCCACCCATACAAACCACCATTTTTTTTAGAATATATAAAACCAAACTATTTGAGATAGGTCCCTATACCGATTATGTAGCCTCCATCTCTTAGAATGTGAAGTCATTAGTAACCCTTATTCCATCTAACTAGAAGTCGCGATACGATCCTGTATTATATTTTATCCCTTGCTCGTGTGTTTAAATAACCACGAAAAAGATCACAATCTTGATTTCTTAAATTCTGTTATATTATAGGATCTTGTTTAGATTAAATTTTGAAACCGTAACATCTATATTTTACGGATTGCAAGCCCTCTAAGGAACGAAGGGTTCTTCGATTTAGCAAGTGACTAGACGAGAGAAGCCCACTCTAGCAAATAAGTCAAGGGTTTATAAACTTTCTTTCTGTCTACATCATTGGGTACTCTCTACCGCTCCGGAAACTTCATATTCGCTCTCGATTATTTTACCTTATCTTCTTGTCCTTCCTATTGTAGAGTGACGAATGGTCATGCTTATTAGAATTCACCAATATTTCTTAGCTACTTGTGTAAATTTGTTGTTTGTTAGATTTTGGGTTGCTTGGTAGATAGGAAAGGATTATAGAGGCCATGAACAGTAGATACCTATTGGTAGCAATTTTAGCAATTCGATGGAAGGTTATAAAGTTTTAGCGACATGAGAATTGAGGGAGTAGTGTGACCAAAGGTGGGTAGAAGTCCTCGGGGTTTAGTTAGTTACAAAATGGCTAGGAGGAGGACATAAACTATTTTTGAGGAATTAAAATTCAAGGAAAATTAAGGTAATGGTAGATTTCTTTTTTGAATTTAAGGAATAGTTACGAATTAGAATTTCAAGGACAAAATTAAATTAGTTTTGTGAATGAGCATTATTTTATTTATTTTGATCATCATGGCCGTGACAGCGTTCTACCGCCGACACTACGGCGTAGGCTGGCTTGGACACGTCTCGTATCCGAAAAAATAGGTACGGGTCGTAACACAGGGCGCCCCTGACAAACCTAAGAAGACTTTCTCCTTTGACGAAGATGATGTTATTACCATTTTTCACATATTAATGAAGGGTAATAAACTGACATTGCCTCTACCACGACGTCCTGCAGAGGCGAACCAACTCAACGATCGCAAGTACTATCTTTATCATCAGTAAGTGCACTAACTCTACCAAGGATTACATCGTCCTAAAAAAGAAGATACAACAGCTTATCGACAGCCAAGTGATCAACCTCGAAGCAGAAGACAAGGTCGTATCTTCTAACATGATCTCTCTTCAATTTGGTGGCTTTCCTCCCACAGAAGTCCCAGATGGCGTAGTCCCAACCCCCAAGGCAATAATGGAAGTCGTCAACCTGCCGGCAGCTCGCAACTCAACCTTGGTGCCACTCACGACAGAACGTAGTGAGATCATGTGGGTCCATCCAGACCTTGTGCAAGAAATAATATAGGAGTGGTATCTTCTAAAGTAAAGAGGGGCAAGAAATACAAATCATGTCATATGGTGTCTTCTCCCATTTACGAAGGTCTATCTGGCGAGATGCGATCTGGAAAGGCTTACCTACGGACTTATGATCCCGCACAAGAGGAAACAGTACATTCTCAAGCTTCTGCTGCCCCCACAAGTTTAGAAGCTGGTCTATCTAAGCCCTCAACTACCGACAAAGCCAAGCAGAAGGAGACGCGATTTGACAAGTCTCTGAAGGCACCAACTCCTGAAGCATGGATCGACCTTACAACTTTGACATACTGGCATAGCTGGCCAATACACCTGCCAGGTTGTCTTTGTTCGATCTATTGCAACTCTCCAAAGAGACGCAGAAGGCCTTAAGTGAGGCATTACTATATGCCGACTCTTATCTCGCTGAAGTCAAAGCCCCCGCTGAAGATCCCGTCTCCTGTTATCACTGCCACAATACTATGGAAGTTGTGCCCAACATCACCTTTTTACAGGAGTACATGCTACTAAAAAATAATCGTCAAGATAGACCTCTGTACTATACAGGGTATATCGGGGCGATTAAGGTGGATCAGATGCATATCGATCCAAGTTCCTTCCTCAGCATCATTCCTAGAAGTTTACTCCAAATTTTAGGGATCCCTCTGCACAAGCTATCTACAACCAATACAACTATCATGGCTTTCAATACCGGAAGAAGCAACCCACTGGGCAAGATTCGTCTCAAATGTTAGATTGGTGATCTCCGAACAGAGGTTTCTTACTATGTAATCGACGCCAACGTGTCCTACAACGTCTTATTAGGACGTCCATGGATACACGAGAACATGATCATTCTTTCTACCCTTTACTAGTGCTTCAAGTACGTCAACAGCGATGACATCGTGAAGACGGAGTTTGCCGATGTCGATCCTTTCAAGGGTATCGAAGCCTACTATAGAGATTCGGTACTTTACCAATCTTAGCCCTCTAAGGATGATGGCAATGAAGCTGACGATGAAGCTGAAGTGAGTTCAACTGCCAGTGATGGTCCCCTAATTATCCGAGTCAAAGGGCGTACTACTCCAAAAACTACTCCAAAGCCTCTCACAATCTGGGTTAAAAATAAGAATCCTGATAAGGTCAAACCATTGACCATCACTCTCCGCAAAACACCTCGGGTAGAACCTGCTGAAGTCCGTCCTCCCAATCCTGAAGAGTTACCCTATGTGGCAAACTTGGCCAAATCTGTGGCTCCTATTCCAGACAATGATCCCCTCAATGAATATATCAATACTCAAAATAATGTACCTTCAGAGGATGATGTTATCCCTGAAGAAGAACTTGCATATTTTCTAAGTAAAGATTTATTTTTGAATTACTCCGATGTCTACCAATCTGTAAACTAGTACACAGATACGATATACGCCCTAGAGCACGGCATAGGACTACATCTCTGCATGCCGGTCACGATGCCTCGTTCGCAAGAAATAGTCTGGCCGAAAGATATCTACTACTTCATCGTCCCAGCTAGAAAGAAGGGTGAAGAATTGATCATCTTCTGTCAAATAATTGGCAAAAAAAAGTTTGTTCTGGACTCTACTTCTCCTAATCACAACACTGAAGCTGACTATAATTCTGAAAAAATACGACTTTACCGATATAGTTGGCAGGCCAAGAATATCATCCAAAACATGGGATATGATATAAAAAGCGACCAAGGGCTAAACTACGGTTAGGGATGACGATTGCCAATACGTCACTTTGCTCCTCCCGGCAAACCCGAGAACTATTATCAACAAAATAGTATTGGTTTGGGTTACGTTACTCCTCCAACAACTCCTGAAGGATCAGACGTCGAAGCGGATCGTTGTTCTCATTCTTCTGATTCCTTCCTCTGGGATTTAGACTCCAGCATTGGAAACATGTTCAAAGCAACTTTGTCCGTCAATATAGTGTCCGTTGACCAAATTACAGATGATGTCCAATCGATCGAGCTTGAACAATAGGCTCAAAAGATGGATACTAGGTGGGAGTTACGTTTCCAACAACGTGAACCACCTAATAAAGACTAAGTCGTCCAAGTTAATTTAGGAAATGAATCATCTCTTAAACCAATCTTCATTAGCAAAAGTCTGTCTGGCGAAGAACGACAATCTCTTATACAACTTATAAGTGAATACATTGACATCTTCGCATGGAGCTATGAAGACATGCCAGGCTTGAACCCTAAAGTTGCTATGCACCGCCTAAATATCTCGTCCAAAGCTAAGCCAGTGAAGCAGCAGCAACGACGATTTCGACCAGATATCATGGAGGCCATCGAGAGTGAAGTCAAGAAGGTTATTTCAAGCGGGTTCATTTACGAAGAACAACACCCTGACTGGGTTGCTAACATTGTGCCAGTTATGAAAAAAAATGGTAAAGTTCGAGTCTGTATCGATTACCGTGATTTAAATTCTGTATGCCCGAAATATGAGTTTCCTCTATCGATCACCGACGTAATGATCGAAAATACTTACGGCTTCGAGTGGATGTCCTTCATGGATGGGTTCTTAGGCTACAACCAGATCAAGATGTTCCCCGATGATGAGAAATATGCATCTTTTCGAACACCGTTGGGAGTATACTGCTATACGGTGATGCCCTTCGGATTGAAAAATACAGGGGCGACAAACCAGCGAGCTATGAACATGATTTTTTGCGATCATTTGGGCAAAACAGTGGAATGCTATGTAGATAATATCGTAGTTAAAAGTCGTCTCAAGGGCAACCACCTCCAAGATTTGAAAACGATGTTCGAACTAATACGTGCACACCAACTCATGATAAATCCAACCAAGTCTTTTCTGGGAGTCTCCAGCGGCAAGTTACTTGGTTTTGTTATCACTTCAAAGGGTATACATCTTGACCCGGAGAAAGTGAAATCTATTCTCGATATGCATCCCCCAAGAAATCTCAAAGAGCTACACGAACTTTAAGGAAGGCAAGCCTACATCAGACGATTCATTTTAAATCTTTCTGGAAGGTGTCAACTATTTACTCAGCTCATGAAGAAAGAAGTATCTTTCGTCTGGACTGAACAATGTCAACGTGCATTTGATGACATCAAAAAGTATCTTACGAGCCCCCTAGTATTGGTAGCTCCAATAATGGAAATGCCCTTCTTATTATATGTCCGTGCTATGGACCATTCCCTTGGTGCCCTATTAGATCAGAAGAATGAAGGCGGCCATGAACAAGCAATCTACTACCTCAGTCGCACGATGGTGGGTGCCGAGCACAGATACACACCTGTGGAAAAGGAATGTCTCACACTAGTATTTGCTATCCAGAAGACACACCACTATGTGTCGGGACAGACTATCCACATCATATCTAAAGTTAATCCTCTCAGAATACTAATGACTAAACCGGGTTCTCTTAATTCCCATTTAGATACATGGGCAATGCTGTTGACTCCATACGATATGTTGTTCGTCCCTCAGAAGGCAGTAAAAGGCCAAGCGTTAGCTGATTTTCTAGCAGCTCATCTGGTGCCAGAATCTTCCAAACTCTACGATAAAATCCCGGATGAAGTATTGGAGTCTAACACCGTAATTGAGGAAATCTCCATTTGGCGAATGTTCTTTAACGGTGCATTAAGAACAGGACCTAAAGGAAATATCGTAGCCGGAGTAGGCATCATACTTGTGTCACCTAACCATCTAGTTATACATCGTGCATATTCTATCGTGGAACCCGGTACTAACAACGTGGTCGAATATAATGCCCTACTAATCGGCCTTCAACTGGCAAAACAGCTGGGAGTTGACTATCTAGAAGCTTACGGCGATTCTAAGCTAATAGTTAGTCAGGTTCGAGGGGATTATAAAGTTCGTCACGAAGACCTCATCCCATATCACAAAGCGACAATCGAATTGGCTTCTACTTTTGCTTGATTTTTCATCGAGCACGTGCCTCGATTACAGAATATAGAAGCAGATGCTTTGGTTTAGCCGGTCTTGCTGCTTCCTTGACCGTCCTTACCAATACTTAGCATTCGATCACAGTGTCTGATCGAGAGCTATTCTGTGTGAAAGATGCCTTACATATTCATCATAGTTACGTAACATAAACAAAAGTCAACGTTAAAGACTGAAGATTTTCTTTTGTAGACTACGCCATCTACAAAATTCTTTCTGAGGACCCAAAGAAAGCAGTGTCTGTCCAAAGGCGATCCCACAGATTTTACTATGATACAGCTACCAAAATGCTATAGCGACGCTCTTACGATGGGCTACTGTTACGATATTTATCAGACACAGAAGCCAAACATGCACTCCGTAAGGCTCATAATAGAATTTGTGGTGTACATCAACCAGGCCCCAAATTACAAGATCATATCAGACGAATGGGTTATTATTGGCCCACGATGATAGCAGATGATATTGAATATACAAATAAGTGTAGGGCTTGTCAGTTCCACGCCGTCTTTATTCACCAACCTTTAGAGTTTCTACACCCGACAACGACATCTTGGCCTTTTGATGCTTGGGATATGGACGTCATAGGCCCAATCAGCCCGCCATCCTCTAAAGGACATCGGTTAATCCTAGTTATAACCGATTACTTCTCCAAATGGACGGAAGCTATACCGTTCATCGAAGTAAAGACGTCGAACGTGATCAGTTTCATCAAACAACATGTTATCTATTGCTTCGGCCTACCTCACAGGATCATCCATAATAATGGTCCATAATTCGTGAGCCATGCATTCTATCGATTCTGTGATAAGAATCGAATCCAGAATGTAGCCTCTACTGCTTACAATCCAACGACTAATGGGTTAGCAGAAGCCTTCAATAAGACTATCATTAAACTTTTCAAGAAGTTCGTGTCTTCAAACAAGCACGATTGGAATGAGAAGCTCGGCGAATGTCTCTGGGCCTATCGTACAACAGTGCAGACTCCAACATACAGTATGCTATTCTATCTGATTTATGGGAGCAAAGCAGTTCTTCCCCTATAAATTCAGATTCCCTCTCTTCGAGTAGCCTTAGCCAGTGAGTTGACTACCGAAGAAAGTTACCGTCTGCGACTACAAGAGCTGGAAGTGCTAGACGAAAAATGCTTATTAGCTCAACAGCGTATTGAGCTATACCAAGCACGTCTTTCCAGAGCCTTTAATAAAAAGGTAAAGGAAAGAATCTTTCAAGTTGGTGATTTGATCTTAGCAGTGAGAAGACCAATGGTCATGACGCACAAGACAAAAAGAAAAATTTCAGCCTAAATGGAAAGGTCCTTTTGTTATAGAATCAGTGTATTCTAACAGTGCGTATCGACTAACCAAACCTGATGGTAACTTGCTCATGATGCCGATCAACGGCAAGTTCCTAAAGAAATATTATGTGTAACTTCATGAACAGCGTTCACATATACCCTGTTTCAGTTATGTAAATATACAATACAATGTTTATGTGATTCAAAATAAATTATTTAACTATTATTCATATTTCAAGAGTCTTGAATACGCCATGGATAATAGGTCCTCTTAAAAGATTCCCTAGTAAAATTATTTTCGTTTTGGACTCTGCCCAAACTTGGTCTGACGAAAACAAGTCACGTCCATTTTACCTCTGAACTATTTTTTGATAATTATTTCCCCAGTAGGATGATTAAGAAACGTTTTGCCACGTCCATAACCTCTGAGCAAAGCATTCATCAAGGATAATCATGTCCATATTATCTCTGAATTATCCACTCCTATATAATGTTATATATCCTTCCACGTCCATATTACCTCTGGTCAGATATAGAGCTTCCTCTGCTACTATGTCCATATTACCTCTATTAGCAGCTTCTTTCAACTTATTATCTATATTTAAGAACCTTGAATATAAACGGATAATAAGTCCACATCAAATCCCCCAGCGAAATACCCACCAGAAATATCCTTACTACGTCCACATCACCTCTAGTTCTGATATTTCACAAGCTTTATTCATGAGTTTTGAAAGCCAACAGATTCTTTATTAAAAACGTCTATCAGAAGACGGAGAAAAGAAAATGATAGAAGAGTCTTGACGGCTAAAAAAAAAGTTACAAACAAAAGACTTAAGGAATACATAATCGATTGATGCTATCCCTCAGAGCCTTAATTTCAGCTTGAGATTTGACGGTAGTGCGATGACGTGCTTCTTCCTGCCGAGTAGCTTCATCCTCGAAAGGAATCAGTTTCACATGCTCCTCTTCTAACTTCACCAGCTGAGCCTTCAATTGGTCCGAAGTTGTGGCAGTCGCAGCAGCCTGAACCACGTATTCTTTCTGCTATGATACGATTATTTGCAAGTCAGCTTTAAGATGAGCAATCTCTTCGCGAAGCTGCGCAATCTGATTATACTTCTCAGCGATCTGGATGGCTAGTTTATTCTTTGAGGCAATACGAACCCTACCGGCAGCATCAAACTGTTCATACTGATCAGCCAGCTCGCTGATCTCTTGAGCCAGACCCATCTTCCCACCCGAAATAAAGAAGGTACACATGTGATAGTTGTACAACTCCACCAATAAGATAAACATAGGCCAGTTAACCTTTATGCCATATTGGGTGGCCCTAACGGCATAAAAAAGGCCGGTAGCTTTTAGGGTGGCCTCGTAAGTTGAGAGCACCCATCCAGTAAGGTCGCTCAAGAATGGGATAGTCCAAGCTTCCATCTGCAGCTTTCCACCCGGATACGACTCTTTCTTTGACACCATCAGGTTGGAGAGAGTCTTAACAGCGTAAGGGTGACGATCAGTCGGGACATCGTTTATTATGGCCCCAAGATGCAGCTCCCTCGTGGAGTAGGACGTATAGCCCTTGACACACTTGAAAGTGTCCTTATTCTGGTCACCAGAGTTGAATTAGATCCTGCCAGAAATGACCCCATGAAGTTCAGGGGTCAGGTCCCATTTCATTTGCCTCCGTACAGCCAGATCAGTAACGCTGATAGAGGGTATTGGCGCTTCATCGATGGCAACCATATCCTTTGTTTATTTAACCTAACTACCAGAGGATCTTCTAGACATATCGTCTCATCATCTTCAAAACCCAGGCTGTCACCAAATAGAAAATATGGTCTCTTAAAGCTTTGCACCCCTCCGAGTATGAAATTCTCATCATTCATCATCTGCTTCAAGTATATTTTGTCATGCTCAAGCATAGCAATCACCCGTACCGAAGGCTAGTCATGGCTGATCTTCACCTGAGCTTTTGCGACCATTACGGTAACAAGGCTTGAATCCATAGATTGGCGGGCAGAGCCGAGAGGAATCCCACCAAGAGCCGGGACAACCATGTCAACTGTGAAGACATAAGGAAAAGTCAGACTTAGAATCTACAGAAAAAAGAGCTAAGTATTGAGAAATTCTATGCGCCTCGATTTTATGCACCCAAAGGGCCTGTGGACGCATAAGCACAAATTCTGCGTGGGTGTATAAGCACTTGTTCAGTATGGGTGCATAAGCACATGTTCTGTGTGGGTGCATGACACAACCAAGTGCCTAGGCGCATAACACAATAGAGTGTGTGGGCGCATGCATCTGTGAGCGCATATGTCCGCTCACAAAAGAAGTGTTTGCTTTGGACGTATATCGATGGTTATGCGCCCAAGCAGAGAAAAGTCTGAACGTCACAAATTAACGCTCGAGACTTTATTTTTTGAGACATCGCCTCACCCAGGATAGGGGTCCTGAACCAGATGAGACGCTGCCAAAGGAGGAGAACTAGTTGCTGCAGCCTTCTTGCCCTTCGCAGACTTCTTGGGAGTCGAAGCAACCTTGGGAGACATGATTGCTCGAAAGAGAGTAAAGGAAAAACTCTTTGAAAATTCTGAGAAAAAATAAGAGAGAATGAACTTTTCTTTCTCTTCAAGGCCTATTTATAGGCATGAATGGAGAGCTATGCGCCCACATGACCTATGCGCCCACATGGTCTATGCGCCCACACGTTCTATACGCCTGTATAAAGGCAGTCTTTTGCAGATTATGCGCTTGCTATCTGCTGATGCAGACTACGCATAGAGAACTGAACTTTCAAATTCTGTTATAAAACGAGCCTATCGCTTCAGATTTCCAAGAAAGATCTCAACAGCCTGACAGACACCTATGCGCCCAAAGGGGTCATTTCTATCATGCGTCCATGAAGTTGGTGGAGACAGTTTTGCTCATGCTTCTTTCAAAGTATTCCGACACTCGTTCGAGTCTCAATAACTTTTAATGGGGTCTTGTAGAAGCATGAAAAATACAAGACTACGTCCATACGAAGAAGACAAAAGAAGCTATGCGCCCACATGGTCAAAGTGGGGAGCTATACGCCTACAGGGTCGAAGAGGGAGGTATGTGCCCACAGGATCAATGAGGAGCTATACGTCCACATGATCAAAGAGGGTCTATGTGCCTATATTGTTTTCGTGCAGATCAAATATGTACCCAAGTATGGACGCATAAACTCACTCCCGCTCTATGCGCCTAAGACAGCAGATCCCTACGACTCAGTCAAACTCCATGATCAATCGTGCACCGAAGCATGCGGCCGTGTCAGTCTCCACGAGCAATCGTGTACCGAAACATGCGGCCACGTCAACTCCACGATCTACCCACGATCATCCAGTATCCATGCGCCTACACCCTATGCGCCCAAATGAGTGTTATGCGCCCACAGTGAAATCAATATATTTTCTACCTGTGGACGTATAACAGTTGTTTTTAGTGCCAAAACGACTATAAATAGAGGACGTCCCCCTCTACTAAGACAGACAGAACGAAAAGCATTTCAAGAGCCAAATTGCTGCCCTTCTTGCCAGTGAGCCGAGAGTTAACAATTTTTTTAGGTTTTCTTCCATTTTGTAATCGGAGTGTCAACGGAGTAAATGAGCAACTGTCGCTCGATCTCCATCGTCCTATTCCCCATAATTCTTTTTGTACTCAGGGATCCTCAGCGCAGGATCTCTCAGGCGTACTCGATTTGTGTTACCTTGCGCCAATAAGAAAAGACAGCATTTCTTCTTCTTTTTTGTGTGTGTCTACAAGACATCTGGCCTATTTTGTATATCAATGACGTAGTTATGCCATAAATTCCTTTGTGTGACTTAATCGAGGCAGTGCCTTAACACTTAGTGATTTGCTTGAACTCCGTATCTCAACGACGCGGTAGTGCCAACAGTATCGACCTATCGACTTGTGCTTGCCTTTCGGCCCATACTTTGAGACTTACTCACGTGTTCGTGCTATAACTCCATTTGAGTATCCACATTGAGATCGTGCCTCACAATTCAGTGTGACCTAACCATATTGCCGCCTCGCGACCATTCTTGTTTCAATCATCAACTGACCCAATCAAGACTTGTGAACTTATCATCACTGACTCAAGCTTTTTTGACGCTACATCTCGTGCCGAAGTACGGTATCTCCGTTGTGGCCAAATCTTAGGCCCAACATTGTGTTGCAACATTGTGCGTACGTTCAACTAGACTTCTTTGTAACGTGCCCACAAATATTGACTCAATCCAAAGACATGCACGTGGATCGCTGGTATTATGCCAACTCATCTACATGAAAGGTCACTAGTACCACAAAATATGCTTGGACTTATAGCTTTGTTATTCGGAGGCCCTTTCGGCGCAAGTAGCGAGCCCCACTGAAAGTTTTCGATTAACCTGAGCGGTACCCCTAGCTCGGCTATACTGTGTTTCTCCTAGGTCGGAACGGTCTCATGGCCCCAGAATTGCCGTTCCGAGAAAACTTTTTCTTTGTCGACAAGTTGTCCAATGACCATGCAAGACGACTCGATCTATCGTCTTACACAGTCATTCTTCTTCTAGTGTTACCATCTTTTCAGGACCATGTTAAAGACTTCCAAACCAAAGACTGCCTCGCCTATCCACGGTCGTGAGCATTTCTATGTTATCCTATCGTTGACTCAACTCAGGACTGACTATTTGATTGCCCTCCTGCCAAATTCTACTTAAATCATTCGTGTTCCATATCAGTGCCAAAGACCATTGAATTCTTATCTTTGAGCCACCCGTGGCTTGCGCCTTAGACCAATTTGTGCTCTATGTGACACTATCGCCCAAGTCATACTCCATATGAAGGGCCTTAAGATCGTGGGACTAGGTGGCTATAACAAGCCGTAGAAATTGTGGGACCATGCTTGCTATGACTTTGATAGCTCGCAGCATAATCTTTGCCTAACTCAATCGTGTACAACTTAACTCGTGGGACAAGCAAAGGCTATGGCAAGCCATGTACCGTGGAAAAAGTGTATTGAGCCTATGGGACAATTATGCTATGCCAAGCATTGGACAATGGGACCGTGCATGTTTTATCAAGCATTCATGCGTGTGACGCCTATGAGTTATGCTAAGTTCATAGCTCCGCAACTTAGACCAACTTTCCGTCTCCCAAGCCACGGGATGAAGGACCGAGTGTCATTTTTAAAGCACGCTATGCAACAATTCTAAACCATCGTGGGACCTTTCCATATTCTAACTCAATTCGACCCAACTTAGGATTTCTCCCTTATCTATGTGGTTTCGTCTCTTTTATTATCAAGCCTACTTGTGCAGTTGAAAACTTTCATTTTATTAGAGTGAAGGCCAAGCTGAGACAAGTTCATCGAAGCCACCTACCTGAGCGAGACTTCGAGGAAGCCGTTGTATGGCTAAGTCCAAACGTCGTTGGCATTTTGATTCCTCCGATTGAAGTGAGCTAACGGAGCATTACAACATACACCACTCAGAACAAGTCTCGTCCTCGAGACTTACTGAGTACGCACTCATCGACTTATCACTTAATTCAATCACAATGATTATCACAGAGTCCACCTATGCGTTTCTTAAATCCGAGCCACGCTCGCATTAGCTATAATTCACATCAACCAACTATATTTCAAATTTGGGGCAACTTAGTTCTAGGGCAAACCATCATATCAATCAACGTTCCAGTTCATTTGAATGCAATAATTTGTACTACTATCAATCTTTTTCTTGAAATAAGATTTCAAAATCCTCGATACTTTTCCATTCCTTTAGTTTCACTTGAATTCAACGTATCACTTAGTTGGATCGTACACATATTCCAAGCATCCCTGAAATACATGCATGTCAGCCAAGCCTTGTGATAGAGAATTCGCCATTTCCACTCGAGTCGGATCGTGCACACATTCAAGCGTCCCTGATATATATATATTTCAGCCGAGCCTTGTGAGTGGGGTTTCTATATTTTTGAATCATTATATCCACCATTTATCCACTCCTAGTAATCCTCAAGATCAATCATACCGATGCCAACTCTCGAAATATGAACGTCTTGCCTAACCGCTGGCCATCTCTTTAGGCTAAAGTCAACTTGTCAGTATTGGAATCATCATCCCCAAACAATAATATCAACATTGACCCCAATCCTAAGATCAGACCAAGTTTGATAGTACGGGGTTTTCTAACCAAAGCTCGTATCACTCCGTTTTCTAAACTCTGAGCAAAATTCTCCTATTTGCACTCGTAACGTTTAATTCCAGGGGTTCGAGTCATTCAGCAAAGCCATCCTACGATAAGTTTTGTTCAACTAATTCCTCTACGTATCACTATCACACGTCCAACTAAAAATTTACGTAGTCTATCTCTTCCAACCTATTCGATATAATCCACCTATCTATTCTATCCAACTCAAGTGCACTGTGACCTGATTTGTTACTAAACCATAATTTTTATACCATATTCCCTAAGTCGTTTACCATAACTTACGTATTCGATCACAAAGTAGCAATATGTTATGCCCCAATCTCCTGCGAGTTCGACTATCCACGCTGAACATGAATCACCATGCCAATACTCCCGCAGGATAATCGTCCTCCTCGGGGCACAACTCTTGCTTTGCATCTAGACTAGTACATTCTCGATACGCAAATTTGACCTACTCAATCCTTAAACTTTATCATCAATCACAAGTCCCAAAAATCCTCGAATTCACATTCGCATCAAACTACAAGTCAACATAATACAATTGCCACATCCTGATCTCCCGCAGGTTCGATCATTCCCGCTAGACATGACTCACCATATAAGCGCTCCCACAGAATGATCGCCCTAATCCGACGTGATGCATGCACGAAGCTGGAGTTGCACTCGTACAAGACAAGAACATCAACGTTGTGGTTATCAACAAAATAATCGAGACACTCTCGTTTTCATACAAACATTCATTTATATCAAAATCCCAAATATAGCATCCATCGAAACAATAACATTTTTACACGGTCTTCATTCTACGAATCGGAGTACCTTCAAGTTTTCGTACATCGATCTTTGATACGCCTCAATGCTATCATTCGAACTGGATAAACCACAATCTCCTTGACATTCAAAATCAAATTCGATCGTTATCTCTCGAACTAGTTTCATGATCAATTTATTTGAACCCAAAATCATGTATGTTTATTTGTCCATCTTAAGTCATCAAGCAATATATTTCCTCAAACGCATCATTCCATGCTAAGTCAAATCATCGAGCAACATCTACCCCAATCCTTAGAGTCATTCTTGTATCTTTAAATCAAACATTTTCATGCACGCTATATTTCAATCATGCTAACTTTTCGTATACTATTCATGTCGAATTCTCGACCGAGTCATCCGTTCGTTACACCTTAACTTTTCTCAATTTAATTTACCTACTCAATCATTTCATATTTCATACTTGCGCAATCCCGATCCCGTGCACGTCATTTCTAGTTCGTTCGAATTAACTTATCAAGACTTCAAGATCAACTTACCCAATGACACTCAAAATAAGGTTTTGCATCCGTGACGCTTGCTGATATACTCATTGGCACCCCGTACCCTCAATCGATCAACATTCCCGAAGCTGTCCCATACACCACTCAGGGGTAAAGTCATTCGATAAATCTTCGAAATAATTTTCGATTCACAATCAATTACTTCGAATCTTCATTCGAACTATTCTTTAATTTCAAGGACGTTCTCACTATATCGCATCAATGATAACATCGTCCGATAACATCTCTATGTATAGTCATTTCACATTCTCTAAATCGAGTCACACCCGTTCTCGTTCAAAGACGAATTGAATCCCGCATACGCCTTACTAAGGTCAACGAAATCCTTGGTGTATATGCCCTGCCCGACTTAGCCAATCGTATCTTACGTGAAACCATCTTGTATTTATCAAACTTTTTATTCCTAAGATTTTTAAAAAATAGATAGACTTATTGTATGAACATCTCGTGGGACATTTGAGAGAGAGCGCACCAACGATAACGATTACGGAAATAACATCAGAGTTTGTGAAACAACATCCAATTAAAGAATTCAATCAAAAGTCCAAGGACGTAAAGCTGTGCTCTGATATCATTATGTCACGCCATGATCCCGTAGGACCGATCGTCCTCGCTAAGGCATGATGCCGCACGAGCCTAGATTGCGCTCGTGCAAGACGGATTCCATAACGGCCAATTACAGCGGCTACGACGGGGTCATCGCACAGAAGTCCCATGTAGGAACATTGAATAACACCAGCAAAATTTAAAACAAAACACAAGTCATTCAAAAAAGGATCTTTATTGATATTGGAACAAAGATTACAATGTGGCACAATGCCATGATTACAATCACTCAATCTCACTCTTCTCACAATATAAGTCACTCTGCTCTCTCATCTTTCAATACAATTTGACGAGCCAGCGGATGCTTCATATAGGCGATGTCCATACATTATGTCTCGTATAAGTCCAGTCTTCATACGGCCGTACACTTCGAACGCCAAGGGACTCAGTGCCTCCGCGCATCCAAGCGAGCTCCGTGCCAACGAGCTTCTACCTGTGCCTGCACATAAAAACTGTGTGGGTGTCAGTACTCAACTGTACTGGTGGAGTGAGCTCCTCGCCCACCCATACAAAAACGAATACGTTTATTTATTTTGTGCAACATAAGCCCTTTATGATTGTCGTTCTACTCTTGCCTTAAGATCAATTTTTAGAACATAGACGTCTGGCCTATTTTGTACGTCAATGACGTAGCGTGCCATAAGTTCCTTTGTATGACTTAATCGAGGCAGTGCCTCACCACTTAGTGATTGGCTCGAACTTCGTGTCTCAACGATGTGGTCGTGCCAACAATATCGACCTATCGACTCGTGCTTGCCTTTCGGCCCATACTTTAAGACTTACTCACGTGTTCGTGCCATAACTCCATTTGAGTATCCATATTGAGATCTTGCCTCATAATTCAATGTGACCAAACCATATTGCCGCCTCGCGACCATTCTTGTTTCAATCATCAACTGACCCAATCAAGACATGTGAACTTATCGCCACTGACTCAAGCTTTCTTGATGCCACATCTCGTGACGAAGCACAGTATCTCCGCTACGGCTAAATCTTAGGCCCAACATTGTGTTACAACATCGTTCGTACGTTCAATTAGACTTCTTTATACCGTGCACACAAATCTTGACTCAATCCAAAGGCATGCACGCGGATCGCCGCTACTGTAAACCCCCTAAAATTTTACTACAATTTTTCTAAAATTTATTTTGGTATTATACGACGAGTACGAATAAGTAGATACGAAATATTTAATTTTTTTTATTATAAACTCTTAAATAGCGAATAAATATTTTAGTTCGAAATACTTATATGGTAAATAAGTTTTGCTTGTTTTAGTATCATACAATGTTTGTCAAAACATATTTGTTCTATGTTCTTGGGAAAGCTATTTTATTTATTAGACAAATATGGTTATTAATTTTGAAAATAAATATTTATGTAAATATTATTTGTATACGAGTACGTGAAATTTAATTCGCATATATATAGTTTGAATTTTTGAAATTATTTAACTATTTTATCTCAACTTATTAAAAAGGTATTTTTGAATTTATTTTATATTAATGTTTAAATATTTATTGTGAATTTTCAAAAATAATTATTATTGTAATTTATAAAAAGATATTTTGACATAATTGTGGTAATTGAAATTGTTATTAGATTTTATTGATTTGAATTAAATAGTTAATTTAAAAAATGGAAATTATTTATAGTTTATATTGGATTTGGATATGGAATTTATTGAATTGGTTTTAATCCAAATTAGATTAAATAAGTAAATTATCTACTTGGGTTTTAAAAATCCTAATCCTTATCTACCAACGATTCCCTCAACCCTATATATATAGGGGAGCCTTCCATTGAATTCTCCACAATCATCTCCAAATATTTCTTTACAACGTGTTGTGTATCGTGTCTGTGCCCACCCGTTCTTATTCTATTATTTATACATATATCCTCTGTACTGACAACCCCGGCACGATACACCAAATTCCTATCCTAGCTAATTCCGGCCAGCCACCTCGTCGGGGCAATCCCGACCAACCTGCCTCTTCTACTACATAATACCAATACCATAGGCGCCATCCGACATAAGGCCAACCTCGACGCATCCACCACCATCGAAACCCCATCATCACGGCCCCCGACCGCAGCTACACGCACGGCCTTCACCGTCGCCACCACCAAACTCCATCGATACCACCGCCTCCATCAACCACTGCTCGGCCTGACTCCATCTTCTCCACCAGACCTCACCCATGGCCACCCAGCGGATCATCTCCAGACCACCGATGCCAGCCTCCCCGATGATCCATCTCCATCACCACCGCCCGACACCAGCAGCCCTCCGACCACCCTGCCAGAACGCTGAAACTGCCACCATCATCTTCGTCATCATCCCCACAACCACCGTCACCACCACTTGCGGTAGCACCCACCAGCCACGTCCCGTCACCTCGCCACCACACCCGATCTGCCCTGTCGGTATACCCAGCCATCGGAGCAGCACGGCCTCCGTTTGGCACCGCCACCCACACGACTCCCCCGCTCTCCTCGAGCATTCCTCCGTATCCCGGCCAAACCAGCATAACCGATATCCATAATCACAGCCAAAGCCTCCGTCACCACCCGTCGAAACCCTCCGTCGCCGGCACAAAGGCAACCACCGCACACCCAGAAACATAAGAGAAAGGGGAAACCCTAACCTTCTTGTCATTAGCTGCGCCTGGCCGCTGCTACCAGTGCGTCCGCCTTCGTTGGCCGAACCGCCCAGCCGCGTCTTCTTCGGTGGGCACTCATCACCGCCCGCTTTCCTCCATACAGCGCCGACCTTTGGCGAGTCCGCCGAATGAGCGTCCCTCCGCTGGCCGTCCAGCCACGGAACGCCGACGCCCGCCCCAGGGGCGACCTCAGCCGCGTCAGCAGCCACCATAGACCCCCTGGGACTAGGCCTTCCCGGCCCTCTCTCGAACCCCCTATTAGTAAGATCCGCTCTCCCCTTCTTTTTCTAAGACCTTTCTTTCTCTCACCCTGTCTTTTTAAAGACACATCAGCTGTGTCCTTCGGTTTGTGTTTTTTTTTCTTGCTTTGATTCTCTTTTTCCTCCTCTTCTTCACATGCGAGAATAGACATGTCACTCAGCTAATTGTTTTAATTTATTTTATTGTTTGTTGTTTTATTTTGTTGTTATTATTATTATTATTATTATTATTGTTGATTTTGTCATGATTAGTATTAAAGTTACTAATATCAGTATTATTATTTTATTTAGTTTGGGATGCTCTTCACTCTAAGGAAGGAGGGAAGAGTACAATTGAGTCAGTACTCACGTTTTCTTTGGCTTATTCATAATTCATATTAAGATTATTATTTATTATCTTTATTATATGCACCATAAATTCATACTAAGGAGATTATATTTTATATAAATAAATGCATTAATAATTTAAATTGTATTTGTGATAATATAATATTATATTTGTAAGAATATATTAATTGTGAGAATATTTTAATATTTCAGAGTGTTTTAAATATAGTTTGGACACAAATATTATTTGACAAATTTTGTTTGCAGCCTTAAATCACTTTATCTGTTAGATTTTAATTTCTTCAAATATATATATTACATACAATAAAGTTTCTAGTCCTTTTCAAGAATTTGTTTTGAGCCCTAAAAATCCTTGCTTGATTTTATTTTCCTAAAACTAGTTTATATACCATGATCCCTAGTCTTTTAAAATATTTATTTTGACCAATAAAAATATAGCTTCTACCTAAAAAGTATATTTCACAAATATAGGGTTTTACCTAAAAGCTATTTTTATATATTTATATATTTATCTCAAAGCTAGTTTTACTATAAAATATTTTATCAAGTATTATAAATAGTTTTTTAAAAATAGGATATATATTATTATCATTTTCTTTTGATTTTTCTCATGTCCACGACCAATCCCAATCTTCCTATTCTTTTGCCAATTCTTTCCTTCCTCCTATTGACCCTAACTAAATCTGACCGTCCTGGACACGATAGAACAGCCCATGCCCTCGTCAGAGGACCTTTGAGTCGTTGTAACACCAAAGTCGCAGTTCGTGCCACCTTGATTATCGCAGCACCCAAGCGTCAATACCAGGCAAGACACCTTGCCTTACTGTTTACTTACTTGCTCAATATTATGCATGTTTTACTTATTTCTAGCAAATGTAAAATTGTTCTTTCAAAACCGTATATAGATTCAAATTACTATACTTTAGTTTTCTTATGCATTTTTACTTAGAGTTAATGGACCACCCTTGTGTGTGTCGTATTCATTGGCCTCGACACCTGTGTGCCACGAAGTTGCGAGTCGCATATAGATACAGACTTGTGTACTGAATGATCATCGGTGCGTACAGGGTGTGCGTTAGGATATAACTGCTAATAGTTATGGATGTCTAGAAGACTTAGCGGTAATTAGAAATATCGTGATGTGGATACAGCACGTGTAGTGTATGGGGAGGGAGAAGACAACTATTAGGCGTAGGGGCTTTCACTCGTTTATTTTCCTCTAGATGCCCTTAGTGACTCAGTCGAGTGCTAGTGGGCCGTGCATTTACTTTCCTCTAGATGCCGTTAGTGACTCACCCGAGAGCTAGTGTGCCGTGCATTTATTTGTTACTTTTCTCTAGATGCCACTAGTGCCTCGGTTGAAATGCTAACACGCCGTGTTTCTAGTTTCGGAAGGCCCCTGTGTGGAACGTTGTCTTCAAAGTGTATTTTCACATAGAATGGTTAAGGACCTTCATTTGTTTAGACTTATGCAATTTTCTGTTGAGCTGACTATATTCATTTTATGGTACGATATTATATGTCTTGTTACGTCCCTCTGAGGACCTGGTGATTTCTCCAGGTGTGTTTGTGATTTTTGTAGGTGCTCTAGCCAAGGACATAGTTTACAATCTATCTTCGCGATGCTAGCTTTTGGATCGTCTTTCGCTTCGCTCGACTCTTTCATCGTCATTATATATTTCTCTTTTTTTGTTGGTAATGGATTTGTCTCCGCCCAATGTTTTGTACAAATGACATTTAGAAGTTGATTTTAATATATATTTATTTGTGGATGAGATTAGTTTCATGGTTACTGCATTTTACAGCTTACGTATACATATGAGGTTTTCGTATATTAGAGTATGCTTCGTATGTATACAGCTGGCATGTCTACATACTTGGTCCTACGTATTTTGGGACTGGGGCGTTACATGTTTTTGTGGTGGCCCATGCAGGTCAAGATAAATTGCTTGCACTTTACCGTACCAAGCAAGCCTGCGTGTAGGATTAGAGTCTAGGATCTTATCCACATATTTGACCTCTTTCCTTGATTCTATTTTTGAACTACCGCTTGGCTCATCGATTTGCACCTTTCTTGATTCCTTCTATCATTATTATTATCTTTCCTTCGTGCTTGCTAGAGGTTAGGAAGGTGACCCCTACTAGATAGACATGTTACATTTGTCCCAAAACACCCTTAGTTTAACTCTTGTAAGTTGGATAGAATGCCTTACGACCTAACCTTCCTTATGACCTTAACCAAGTCTTCGACAAGTAGACCGTAGGATGACCGTATAGGTACCTAGATTCTTAAGAAGTTAGAACTAATTCTACTTTCTTTCAATCTTAATACTCACGTGTCTATATTTTTACCATCTTGACTAATGAAGCTACTATAGCCTAGTTTTACAAGTTTAGCCTTCATCAAACTTGTTCAAGACACATGATATTGAGCGCGCGCTCACTAACATATTGTCTAATCAGAACCGGTATAGGATGGTCTGATCAACCTAGTGCACTTTGGTTCACTTTTCATACGATTATTCTATGTGGTTTGAGATATAGTTAAACTTGCCCTCTAGGATCTCAACCGCAACCGATAATTTCCTTTTCGAACTATTAAATCACATTGAACCGTCAATTGTAATTGCTCACATCTCTCTTGAACTCTTGATGTTTTGCAAAGGCGTAGCTAGCCGTCGGCCAAGTCATATGACTATAACCTTGCATGAGCTACTCACGCGACTTTCTAATCTTTTGGAACCCTTAGAATGATTCCAATCGTTCTCCTAATTGTGCTCTCAACCTAGATGACTAGTATATTGTTTTCTCTTAATATACCATATCTCCTAAGTCCCTAAATTATTCTCTTTAATTTACTCGATTTCTTATTATTCTCAAATTCGTGTTATCATGATTTTATTGCCCTAACTAGCGACCCTCCATATACATGATTTATTTTCGTAAACACGATTTTCTAAAGCATGTTTGTGTTGAACGTCGTTTCCTTGCCTCGCTCAATGATTCAAATTGTGTTGCCTTATCGAGATATCCTTTTACCTTTTCAACCCCCAATTATTCTTAATTTCGAGGACGAAATTTTTGTAAGTTGGGTAGGATGTAAAACCCCTAAATTTCTATTATAATTTTTTTTTAAATTTATTTTGGTGTTATACGACGAGTACGAATACGTAGATACGAAATATTTAAATTTTTTTAAAAATTTGTTTTATTATAAACTCTTAAATCGCAAATAAATATTTTAGTTCGAAATACTTATATGGTAAATAAGCTTTGCTTGTTTTAGTATCATACAATGTTTGTCAAAACATATTTGTTCTATGTTCTTGAGAAAGCTATTTTATTTATACAAATATGGTTAGTAATTTTGAAAATAAATATTTACGTAAATGTTATTTGCATACGAGTAGGTGAAATTTAATTCGCGTATATATAATTTGAATTTTCAAAATTATTTAACTATTTTATCTCAACTTATTAAAAAGGTAATTTTGAATTTATTTTATATTAATGTTTAAATATTTATTGTGAATTTTCAAAAATAATTATTATTGTAATTTATAAAAAGATATTTTGATATAATTGTGGTAATTGAAATTGTTATTCGATTTTATTGATTTGAATTAAATAGTTAATTTAAAAAAATAGAATTTATTTATAATTTATATTGGATTTGGATATGGAATTTATTGAATTGGTTTTAATCCAAATTAGATTAAATAAGTAAATTATCTACTTGGGTATTAAAAATCCCAATCCTTATCTACCAAGGATTCCCTCAACCCTATATATATAGGGGAGCCTTCCATTGAATTCTCCACAATCATCTCCAAATATTTCTTTATAACGTATTGTGTATCGTGTCTGTGTCCACCCGTTCTTATTCCATTATTTATACATATATCCTCCGTACCGACAACCCCGACACGATACACCAAATTCCTATCCTAAACCTATCCAAGCTAATTCCGGCCAGCCACCTCGTCGGGGCAATCCCGACCAACCTGCCTCTTCTACTACATACTACCAATACCATAGGTGCCATCCGACACAAGGCCAACCTCGACGCATCCTCTACCATCGAACCCCCATCATCACAGCCTCCGACCGCAGCTACACGTACGGCCTTCGCCGTCGCCACCACCAAACTCCATCGATACCACCGCCTCCATCAACCACCGTTCGGCCTGACTCCATCTTCTCCACCAGACCTCACCTACGGCCACCCAGCTGATCATCTCCAGACCACCGATGCCAGCCTCCCCGACGATCCATCGCCATCACCACCGCCCGACACCAGCATCCCTCCGACCATCCTGCCAGAACGCTGAAACCGCCACCATCATCTTCGTCATCATCCCCACAACCACCATCACCGCCACTTGCGGCAGCACCCACCAGCCACGTCCCGTCACCTCACCACCACACCCGATCTGCCCCGCCGGCACACCCAACCATCGGAGCAGCACGGCCTCCGTTTGGTACCGCCACCCACACGACTCCCCCGCTCTCCTCAAGCATTCCTCTACATCCCGGCCAAACCAGAGTAACCGATATCCACAATCACAGCCAAAGTATCCGTCACCACCCGTCGAAACCCTCCACCGTTGGCACAAAGGCAACCACCGCACACCCAGAAATAGAAGAAAAAGGGGAAACCCTAACCTTCTTGTCATTAGCCGCGCCTGGCCGCTGCTACCAGCGCGTCCGCCTTCGCCGGCCGAACCGCCCAGCCGCGTCTTCTCCGGTGGGCATTCATCACCACCCACTTCCCTCCGTGCAGCGTCGGCTTCTGGCGCGTCCGCCGAATGAGCATCCCTCCGCTTGCCGTCCAGCCACAGAACGTCGCCGCCCGCCGAAAGGGCGACCTCAGCCGCATCGACAGCCGCCATGGACCCCCTGCCACTATCCTTTCCGACCCTCTTCGGAACCCCCTATCATTAAGCTCCGCTCTCCCCTTCTTTTTCTAAGACCTTTCTTTCTCTCACCCTGTCTTTTTAAAGACACATCAGCTGTGTCCTTCAGTTTGTGTTTTTTTTCTTGCTTTGATTCTCTTTTTTCTCCTCTTCTTCACATGCGAGAATAGACATGTCACTCAGCTAATTATTTTAATTTATTTTATTGTTTGTTGTTTTATTATTATTATTATTATTATTATTATTTTGTTGAATTTGTCATGATTAGTATTAATGTTACTAATATCAGTATTTTTATTTTATTTAGTTTGGGATGCTCTTCACTCTAAGGAAGGAGGGAAGAGTACAATTGAGTCTGTACTCGCATTTTCTTTGGCTTATTCATAATTCATATTATGATTATTATTTATTATCTTTATTATATGCACCATATATTCATACTAAGGAGATTATATTTTATACAAATAAATGCATTAATAATTTAAATTGTATTTGCCATAATATAATATTATATTTGTAAGAATATATTAATTGTGAGAATATATTAATATTTCAGAGTATTTTAAATATAGTTTGGACACAAATATTATTTGACAAAATTTGTTTATAGCCTTAAATCATTTTATCTGCGAGATTTTAATTTCTTTATATATATATATTACATACAATAAAGTTTCTAGTCCTTTTCAAGAATTTATTTTGAGCCCTAAAAATCCTTGCTAGATTTTATTTTCCAAAAACTAGTTTATATACCATGATCCCTAGTCTTTAAAAATATTTATTTTGACCAATAAAATATAGCTAGTTTTACTATAAAATATTTTATCAAGTATTATAAATAGTTTTTTAAAAATAGAATATATATTATTATCATTTTCTTTTGAATTTTCTCATGTCCACGACCAATCCCAATCTTTCTATTCCTTTTCCAAGTCTTTCCTTCCTCCTATTGACCCTAACTAAATCTGACCATCCTAGACACGATGATACAGCCCATGCCCTCGTCAGAGGACCTTTGAGTCGTTGTAACACCGAAGTTGCAGCTCGTGCCACCTTGATTATCGCAGCACCCAAGCGTCAATACCAGGTAAGACACCTTACCTTACTGTTTACTTACTTGCTCAATATCATGCATATTTTACATATTTCTTGCAAATGTAAAATTGTTCTTTCAAAACCGTATGTAGATTCAAATTACTATACTTTAGTTTTCTTATGCATTTTAAATTAGAGTTAAGGGACCACCCTTGTGTGTGTCGCATTCATTGGCCTCGACACCTGTATGCCACGAAGTCGCGAGTCGCATATAGATACGGACTTGCGTACTGAATGATCATCGGTGCGTACAAGCTGTGCGTTAGGATATAACTGCTAATAGTTATGGATGTCTAGAAGACTTAGCGGTTATTAGAAATATCGTGATGTGGATACAGCATGTGTAGTGCATGGGGAGGGAGAAGACAATTATTAGGCGTAGGGGCTTTCACTCGTTTATTTTTCTCTAGATGCCCTTAGTGACTCAGTCGAGTGCTAGTGGGCCGTGCATTTACTTTCCTCTAGATGCGGTTAGTGAATCACCCGAGAGCTAGTGTGCCATACATTTATTTGTTACTTTTCTCTAGATGCCACTAGTGCCTCGGTTGAAACGCTAACACGCCGTATTTCTAGTTTCGAAAGGCCCCTGTGTGGAACGTTGTCTTGAAAGTGCATTTTCACATAGAATGGTTAAGGACCTTTATTTGTTTAGACTTATGCAATTTTTTGTTGAGCTGACTATATTTATTTTATGGCATGATATTATGTGTCTTGTTACGTCCCTCTGAGGACCTGGTGATTTCTCCAGGTGTGTTTGTGATTTTTGCAGGTGCTCTAGCCAAGGACATAGTTTACAATCTACCTTCGCGATGGTAGCTTTTGGATCGTCTTTCGTTTTGCTCGACTCTTCCATCGTCACTATGTATTTCTTTTTTTTTGTTGGTAGTAGATTTGTCTCCTCCCAACGTTTTGTACAAATGATATTTAGAAGTTAATTTTAATATATATTTATTTGTGGATGAGATTAGTTTCATGGTTACTGTATTTTACAGCTTATGTATACATACGAGGTTTTCGTATATTGGAGTATGCTTCGTATGTATACAACTGGCATGTCTACGTACTTGGTCTTACGTATTTTGGGACTGGAGCGTTACATATTTTTGTGGTGGCCCATGCAGGTCATGATAAATTGCTTGGTTACTTTACCGTACCAAGCAAGCCTGCGTATTGGATTAGAGTCTAGGATCTCGTCCACATACTTGACCTCTTTTCTTGATTCTATTTTCAAACTACCGCTTGGCTCATCGATTTGAACCTTTCTTGATTCCTTCTATCATTATTATTATCTTTCCTTCGTGCTTGCTAGAGGTTAGGAAGGTGACCCCTACAAGATAGACATGTTATATTTGTCCCAAAACACCGTTAGTTTAACTCTTGTAAGTTGGGTAGAATGCCTTACGACCTAACCTTCCTTATGACCTTAACCAAGTCTTCGACAAGTAGACCGTAGGATGACCGTATAGGTACCTAGATTCTTAAGAAGTTCGAACTAATTCTACTTTCTTTCAATCTTAATACTCACGTGTCTATATTTTTACCATCTTGACTAATGAAGCTACTATAGCCTAGTTTTGCAAGTTTAGCCTTCATCAAACTTGTTCAAGACACATGATATTGAGCGCGCGCTCACTAACATATTGTCTAATCAGAACCGGTGCATGATGGTCTGATCAACCTAGTGCACTTTGGTTCACTTTTCATACGATTATTTTATGTGATTTGAGATATAGTTAAACTTGTCCTCTAGGATCTCAACCGCAACCAACAATTTCCTTTTTGAACTATTAAATCACATTGAACCCTTAATTGTAATTGCTCACATCTCTCTTGAACTCTTGATGTTTTGCAAAGGCATAG
Organism: Iris pallida; assembly: GCA_029216955.1. Taxonomy (NCBI): domain Eukaryota; kingdom Viridiplantae; phylum Streptophyta; class Magnoliopsida; order Asparagales; family Iridaceae; genus Iris; species Iris pallida. Next base: position 5,896,994 of record JANAVB010007196.1, read on the forward strand.
CTAGCCGACAGCCAAGTCATATGACTATAACCTTGCCATGAGCTACTCACGCGACTTTCTAATCTTTTGGAACCCTTAGAATGATTCCAATCGTTCTCCTAATCGTGCTATCAAACTAGATGACTAGTATATCGTTTTCTCTCAATATACCATATCTCCTAAGTCCCTAAATTATTCTTTTTAATTTACTCGATTTCTTATTATTCTCAAATTCGTGTTATCATGATTTTATTGCCCTAACTAGCGACCCTCCATATACATGATTTATTTTCGAAAACACGATTTCCTAAAGCATGTTTGTGTTGAATGTCGTTTCCTTGCCTCGCTCAATGATTCAATTGTGTTGCCTTATCGAGATATCCTTTTACCTTCTCAACCCCCAATTATTCTTAATTTCGAGGATGAAATTCTTGTAAGTTGGGTAGGATGTAAAATCCCTAAATTTCTACTACAATTTTTTTAAAAATTTATTTTGGTATTATACGACGAGTACGAATACGTAGATACGAAATATTTAGTTTTTTTAAATTTATTTTATTATAAAATCTTAAATAGCGAATAAATATTTTAGTTTGAAATACTTATATGGTAAATAATTTTTGCTTGTTTTAGTATCATATAATGTTTGTCAAAACATATTTGTTCTATGTTCTTGAGAAAGCTATTTTATTTATTATACAAATATGGTTAGTAATTTTGAAAATAAATATTTATATAAATATGATTTTCATACGAGTACGTGAAATTTAATTCGCGTATATATAATTTGAATTTTCAAAATTATTTAACTATTTTATCTCAACTTATTATAAAGGTATTTTTGAATTTATGTTATATTAATGTTTAAATATTTATTGTGAATTTTCAAAAATAAATATTATTGTAATTTATAAAAAGATATTTTGATATAATTGTGGTAATTTAAATTGTTATTAGATTTTATTGATTTGAATTAAATAGTTAATTTTTAAAAATGGAATTTATTCTATCGTCTTACACAGTTATTCTTTTTCTAGTGTTACCATCTTTTCAGGACCACGTTAAAGACTTCTAAGCCAAAGACTGCCTCGTCGACCCACAGTCGCGAGCATTTCCATGTTAGCCTATCGTTGATTCAACTCAGGACTGACTATTTGATAGCCCTCCTACCAAATTCCACTTAAATCATTTGTGTTCCATATCAGTGCCAAAGACCGTTGAATACTTATCTTTGAGCCACTCGTGGCTTGTGCCTTAGACCAATTTGTGCTCTGTGTGACACTATCGCCCAAGTCATACTTCATATGACGGGCCTTGAGATCCTGGGACTAGGTGGCTATAACAAGCTGTAGAAATTGTGGCACCGTGTTTGCTATGACTTTGATAGCTCGCAGCATAATCTTTCCCTAACTCAATCGTGTACAACTTAACTCGTGGGACAAGCAAAGGCTATGCCAAGCCTTGTACCGTAGAAAATGTGCATTGAGCCTGTGGGACAATTATGCTATGCCAAGCATTGGACGATGGGACTGTGCATGCTTTATCAAGCATTCATGCGTGCGACGCCTATGAGTTATGCTAAGTTTATAGCTCCGCAACTTAGACCAATTTTTCCTCTCCTAAGCTACGGGACGAAGGACCGAGTGTCATTTTTAAATCACGCCATGCAACAATTCTAAGCCATCGTGAGACCTTTCCATATTCTAACTCAATTTGACACAACTTGGGATTTCTTCCTTATCTATGTGGGTTCGTCTATTTTATTATCAAGCCTACTTGTGCAGTTGAAAACTTTTGTTTTATTAGAGTGAAGGCCAAGCTGAGGCAAGTTCACCGAAGCCACCCTCCTGAGCGAGACTTCGAGGAAGCCGTTGCATGGCTAAGTCCGAACGCCGTTGGCGTTTTGATTCCTTCGATTGAACGGGACGGGACAGGGCATTACAGAAACTACTTGGATTTGGTCGACTCCGCTAGGAAGAAATTGTATTTATTTTATAAGGCGAGAATGCTTGAAAAATAAATTGTGTCATCTCGAGGACCGAGAAAGACGATAGTGAAATGAACTGGAGTTCAGTTTTAAATCGAGTTAGTAAAAATGACCGACAATTCAAAACTATCACGAGTAGCTTGTCCGACTTCGCTATCAGAAAGCTTGGTTGAAATGTATATATTCGGGAGACGCCTTGAATATGTGCACGATCCAAACCTAGCATTATGCTGAACTCGAATGCAGCTGCAAGTGTATATGTTGAGATGCGCATGGATGAGTGAGTTAGCCTCAGCCTGAGACCCACATGTTTGATAAATCATAATATACCTCGTGTAACCGTTATAGTTACGTGACAGGGCAAAACATACAACCAAGTCATAGAACCCAACGACTTAGTGAGTATCATCAACTCGAACGGAGTGGTGAAGTCACTCAATAAAATTGACCTAGCCCACGCGACACAAAATTTAGAAAGAATGCTTGAGTATAGTTCGGCACCATCGAAGGATAGAGTCGTTCGATGGAAATTTTCTAAGACACGCACACGGTATCGATTAAGGAACGGTAGGATGACTTGCACCCAGGAAGTCTCGAGGACGAGACTTATTCTGAGTGGTATATTATGTAATGACCCGCTCCGTCCAAGCGGAATGCCGACTCAAACGGTACAAGTGCAACGACTAGAACCCCGCCTTGCTCGGTGAGACGACTCACTTAAGGCAAAGGCAATGGACTTGGCCTTTAGAAGAATCCAGACCTAAATTTTCAAAGACACGTTTGGAGTCTCGCTCGGCCAATACGATCATCGCTAAGGTGGGTAGCTTCGATGAACCTGCCTTTACTTAGCCTAGACACATAATAACTTAGATAATGCTGCAAGATCGCTAGGCGATAAACCCTTGCATGCTAATAAAAGAACTGGACGCATCTAGCTAAGGGAATAATCCTATCTTGTATTGCTTGTGTAGAATATGGAAAATAAACTTGAAATTGTATGAAAACTCTCACACCGCACTCCACGCTCATGCCAAGGCATAACTTACGATCGAGTAGTTTTTCTTACGCACTCAATCATGTATGAAATGCTTGTCAATTTGATCATACCACAACATGAGACACAACATAATTAATGAGTCACTGAAATGAGGCAGGAAGACTACTAAAATAGTTATTCCGAGTAGAGTAATAGAAACATCGAAAGGCTTCGGGACAGTTGGGTCGCCAAAGCAGTCCTGTACCAGAAGCTGTATAATGATAATGAATGAATGAACGAATGAATAACTGAATGAATCTATGAAAGTAAGACATAAAAAAGACAAAAATAATCAGGGATCGGTATATCGGGGATGTACAACAGGGCTCACAACCCACGCTGCATGCCGCCGCCAACCTAGTCGATAATCGATTATGGCTCAATGACAGCCTGTGGCTCGAAGACAGCCCGTTATGTTAAAAATGATAAGACAATACGAAATGGTCGTGGACAACTCGTGCATGAGGGGATGAAGTGAATAAGGATTCCAAGGCAACGATCAGAGACATCGTGGCCGGCCTAGGCAGAATCATGGCTTATGGGCAGCTTGTGTGAGGGCTTGGTCAACACAAGAGACATAAGTCGGGTATTGCATGGCCTATCTGGGTGTACCATCCATCACTGGCTGAGAGAGAACCACGATACCAAAATTAATAGTCCAAATAGCTTATGGTGTCAGTGAACGGTACATATAGATTAAGTTGGCTCGCTAAGCGACAATCCGCGTGCGTGACCTTGCATTGAAACAAGTAGTTTGAGTAAGATAAATAATTGAGAAATCAAATAAAACACAATAAAACAAACTTGAGTATAACAAATTTTGACAACTTAAGTACATCGTCCACCCGAGACAAAAACACGCCCATGACGCTTGTATTTTCTTACAATATTAGTCAAGTCATTATATATAAAATATTGCCTAACTTGGTTTACCTTGGACCGGGAAGATCGTATGGTAAGTATGGTAAGTTGCACATGTGATTCATATGCGACACTTGATATCTGTAACACAAGATAGGTTTGCAATATATGTCATAAAACTGATCCTAAGAGAAGATTAGAAAGACAACAACTGAAATAAATAGTGTACGAAATTAAAGCGAACGAGTTTTGGTAATGATAGCGAATTGGGCGAGCTAGCCTCCCCACCAGTGCATAACAATATACTGATGACCATATAGATTGCTTGCAGGATGCGGAGAACCTCATCTGATTCAGAGAATTCCCTCGAACGTCCTAAGGCGCAGAGCTAACTCTGAAGCCTTGGAGCATTGCAAAGGAGCTGAAGCACCATATATAAGACATAATATATCGGAACATCGCCATGTATCATTTCTTATTGTAAACCACTTGGCACGCCTTTTATGTTTCGAGAGAGAGCTTAAGCAAATTATAATCTCGGCCTAGCGCCGCTTGTAATACTTCTTGATTATCAATAAAGTGCTGGATTTTGTTTCTACTTGTGTTTATTTACTTTTTGCTACAAATGAGGATATTCTGTGCGACTCTGTGGCCTAGCTTCGATCGGCCGTTTCAGAACCTGGCCTTGTGTGAGTGTAACCTAGCCTCACGCGGCATCACGCCTTAGCGAGGACAATCGGTCCTATGGGACCGGGGCGTTACACGACACGCTCTGTCGTGGGTAAGTTCTAGTATAATATCTTATTGTTTATGTTTCATCAAACTGCTTGCATGAAACTGGCTAGGATGGCTAGAAAGATCACCAAAATATGTTGTATAAATCATCTAAATTCTTGAACCAAATGAGAGCAAGAAAATAATTAGCCACTCGCTAGTACATGTTGATTCTACTGATCCTCGCTCTCTACTGGTGCTATAAATCAGTAGAAGAGTACCCCGTGACTAAAGTCAGCACTCGTGCGATTTGAAGCTTCGTCCGTACGTGCGAAGCCTTGACCCAATCTCTTTTAAAGATTCCACAACTGTCTAAGCTGAGATGTCTCAACTCTCCCCTATTCTAGGTGTCTGTACATTTTTGTTGTATAAAGGGGTTTGATGTATGGAACGGCTATCTCATCGACGTTCCTTTTATACTGGAGTCAGTTTGTAAGCCTGCACGACACCTTTGTATCGAGTCTGTAATATGATTTTCATTATCAATAAAGCTCAAGTTTCTTCTGTATAATGTGTTCAATTTACTCTGTGCGCTCTCCTGATGTTGTGTTTCAGATAACCTTATGACTATGCCTTGTGCAATTGTAACTTAGGTTCGCATGACATCACGTCCAGGGGACGACTATCAATTTTACAGAATTGGTACGTGACTTAATGGTATCAGAGCACGGCTTTACGTCCTTTGGCCTTCTGTTTGAGTCTCGAACCTTTGTCCTCATGCGATAAGATGAGTTTTTCCATACAGTGAGACCGTAATATTCTCTGGGACTAATATGAGTTGCCCCTATTCTACAAGTCTGAAAAGCTGCGGGCTGGAACAAAGAAAGTGCTTCGAACGGCTCGAGCAGCTCAGGGGTGGAAACCTCAAACACCTCCATAGAACCCATGGAACGGATTATGTGCATGCTAGAAGCACAACAGTGACAGGCCGAGGCCAATCAGCGCCTCAATGAACAACATCAAAAGCTCGTTGAAGACCAGCAGAGACAAACTGAGGTACGACAGACTCAGTTTGATGCCAGATTCGATACACAATTTAAGTTGCAGCAGAAGCAGCTTGATACTCTTCAGCATATAGTCTAGACAGATGTGGCCAATAGTAACTCTACAATGACTCATGTCGTAACCGAGCCTGTGGTCCGACCGATTCAATTCGAGCCGGAGGTGCCCGAGCATTCACCTGCAATACTGAGAAGCTCCAACTTTGAGGTATAAAATTCATAAAAAATTATCGCACTTCCTTCTGCGGTAGTTCTACCTGCAACACCGGTTCGAGCTTCTGGGCGTTGATAAATCCAAAAAAGTTGTATGTGCTCAACTTCTACTTTGATTGAATGTGCACGACTGGTAGACTATGCAAAAGCGGGCGATCAGACGTGACAATGAGACAATGACAATCTCTTGGGCCACCTTCCGATAGGCATTCGAAATTGAGTACCTCCCTGCAGCCGTTCGACAAGAAAAGGAGAATGAATTTATATAGCTGAAGTAAAGGAATATGACGGTGCAGCAGTACGCAGCAGAATTCAACAAACTGGCTAAATTTGTTAGATCTTTCTTGCCTACAATAGAGAGTCGTGCTCGACGGTTCGAAGTGGGTCAGCGGCCCTCTATCTCTGCTCATACGTCAGTTCCGGAAAATAAGACAATAACGAGTCCCTGAATCATGCTCTCTGCCTTGAACGCCAGTATCCCTCAGTCGATGCCGACATTGTGCATACATTCAATCACAAGCACCCTAGCCATGCGGGAGGAAATAATACGACAAAGCATCCGAACAATGGGTACCAAGGTGGAACACGGGACCTCGCTGCAACAGATGTCGCCGATTCGGACACCTAGCTGCCGATTGTGAACTTCTGGAATGAGGATGCTAGAACTGTGGTAAAAGGGGATACTTCAGTTCAAATTGCTCGGCCAAGGGACCGAAACCAATGGCGCCTCAGCAACAGCAACATCATCTAGGGAACCAGGGTCCAGTACCTCGAGGCCAACAACCCATACCATAAATGGCCAAGATCGTCGTCCCAATGCCTAGGGTCGTATCTACGCCATGACTCAAGATTAGGCGTTTGCCTCAGACACAGCAGTGACAGGTATATTAAATTTAAATAATGTGCCTGCTCGTGTACTATTTGATTCAGGTGCTACACATAGTTTTATATCAGCGGACTTCGCCGTCGAGAATAAATTTTCTATGATATCGTTAGGCTTCGACCTTAGTGTAAATGTACCGTCGGGCATGCCACTACTCGTAAACTTAGCCTGTGGAGACGGAATCATCTGTATAGGGGGTCAAAAGATCGGTCTTGACGTGATAGTTCTAGATATTAAGGACTACGACATCATACTGGGAATGGAATAGCTCAGCCCTTGCAATGCCATCATTGACTGCGCAGGAAAGAGGGTCACCTTCCGTATACCTGGAGTGCCTGAATTCTGTTACTTGTGTGGTGAAGCATCATCGACCTGTATGGTAATCTCCACAATTTCTGCTCGGAGGATGCTGCATTTAGGATGCGAAGGCTAGTTGGCGTCCGTTCGAGACACGCGACTGGATGGTGTAAACGCGGGTCAGACCAACGTTGTGGCAGAATTCTCCGATGTGTTCCCGGACGAGCAACCCGAAATTATACCCAATCGAGAAATCGAATTCACCATCGATATGTTCCCCGACATCCGACCGATCTCAAAAATTTCGTATAGAATGGCCCCTGTAGAATTAAAAGAACTCAAGGTACAACTATAAAAATTGCTCGACAAAGGGTTCATTCGTCCTAGCGTCTCACCGTGGGGTGTGTCTGTGCTATTCGTTAAGAAGAAGGATGGATCGATGCGGTTCTGCATCGACTATCGGGAATTGAATAAAGCTATCATCTGGAACAAATACCCCTGCCCTGCATCGACGATTTGTTCGATCAGCTCCAAGGTGCCACGGTGTTTTCGAAGATTGATCTTCGATCGGGTTATCATCAACTCAAAGTCAAGCCAGATGACGTGCCGAAGTCTGTCTTCCACACTCGTTACGGCTACGAGTTCTTGGTAATGCCATTCGGCCTGACAAACGTCCCAATCGTATTCATGGATCTAATGAATCGGGTGTTTCGTCCGTTCCTCGACAAATTCGTAGTAGTTTTCTGTAATCCCCCAAAATTTTTTAAGGGTTTTTTATTGGCTTAAATGATTTGTTTTGAATTATTTTTGGTTCTTTTTATTTATAAATATAGTCTTAGTCATGCTTAAATTTTGTTATGCACACTGACTAGACAATATGACACGGCTAGCGCAGTCAAGTGCCTTGACTATCATATTAGCTGTAGGTGCCAGTAGATTTATTTTATTTGAATATTTATTTATTTAAATTTATCAAATCATATCTTGGCTATCTTTTAAATGTTTTAATATTTATTTATTCATCTATTTATTTAGTTTTTTTTCTTTGAGAGGATTTAAAATTTAATATTGTTTGTTGTAATAATAAGAGTAGTAATGTGTGCTCATCTGATTTGTTATACACCTATAATTTTTTTGTTGTTGTCATTATTATTATTATTATTATTATGGTTGTTATTATTAATTATTATTGATCATTTGTTAATTTATTGGTATACGCTTTTTTATAAATATAAATACATATCTATGGGTAAATTGCCTCTACAAATAGAAAAGTGGCACAAAGAATTTTTATTATATTTTTATATTTTTAATGTATTTTACAGATTTTTACTCATGAAGGCTTTTCTAATTGAGTGTATATATTAATATTAATATATAAAGAAATATTTATATAAGAAAAGATAGAAAAAAAAGGAAAATGAAAGAAAAAATGCTACTATTCCCCAAGGGGGAATAATGCTCTTCCAAACCCGAGCACAGTAGGGGGGAACCCGACTGTGTGGTTCGTTGATCCTTAACCATTCAAAACTCCTTCAAACCTTACTAAATCTATTTCAATTTTTTTTGCTTAATCTACTTCAAATTCTCCACCGTTTGAAATCAAATCGAATCCAAATCTTCTTGAGATTCTATCAAGAAATCCTTTCAAAATCCTATTGAAAATTGGTATAAATATATAGAACAAAACTTTCGGGTTCTCTTCCTAAAAACCTACAAAACTTTCTCGTGACCAAAACCTCGCGCGTCTCAGACGACCACCTACTCCCTGCGCGCTACCCTGACGTCCTGCACACCGTCGGGGACTGCCACAATGCTGCTCACGAATGCAAAACAGAAGAAGCCCTTATTTTCGATTCTAACAACATTGCCCAGGTACCAACTTACTGACCTAATTTCTTTCTACCTTCTCGATCGTTTCGAGTTTGTAAAATCCTATACAAACCCTACATGACCCTCTCGAAGTCCCTACAACTAGTTTTGAGGTTAGTCGATCCAACAATCCCAAAAGTCGATGTAAAAATCTCGAAAAACTGTTCAAACTCGAAACAGAGAATCAATCCAACCACCCATGTTGGAAGTCATACCCTGATCAATCCTGTAGGAATTTTTCAAAACCTTTTGAGGTATTTTAGAACACATGTAGAACTTCAAACGCTTTCATTTAGTTTAAATTTTTATACACTATATGAAAATATTTTTGAATCCAAAGTTTGGGGAAAAACAGTTTTCAAAACAATCAAATTTTAGAATTATTCTCCGACACGACGTGCGCCCTGACAAACCGAACAACGTGGTCGTAACCTATAAGCTTCAAAAGACGCGTATGGATGTTGTCAATGTGTAGGATTTGACCGAACTCGATTTTGTTGTGTGTGTGCGACGAAATCGAGGCGTATCGGTCGAGATATCCCTTATCTGCCCCTTTGCCAACTAGCCCATAACTTCATGCATGTTCGTCAACTCGAGACAAAACTTGTGCCAACAGAACTGTGTCATTTTTAGTCCTGTGAGCCAAGTTTGGTCCAATTCTGAGAAGGTCGACCGAAATACTATTTTGGCAGGCCCGCGACCTAATCTAATGGACAAATTTGTGCACGACCTACCGAAATCCAATTTTGGGCATATGGTTAGGTTTATATCGTCAAACCGGATCCGTAGACATATAGTTTGCTGAATTTAGAGACCGTAGGTACTGGCACGCTTTTTGGTACAAAGTGGGTCCAACGACGAACATTATTTTGACCCAAAATTACAATTTTGCCCCTGTGTCCAGAATTAAACTTTTGGATAGGCATTTTTAGACATATTTTATACCAAAAATATTGGTGATGTCTGTTTCAGCATCCAAGGACGTTTGCGGGATTTGACTTTTGTTGCTTCACTATTTTGACGATCTGCGTGACTGGACTTGCCATTCTGCACACTTTTGTTGCTTCACTATTTTCATTTGGTTGAAGAGTTTATATGACTTAGTTTGTGAATATTTTTAACCATCCTAATGAATTTCAGACAAGTATATGACAAGCATAATATAAATTACGTTACAATTTACCCACGGCAGAGCGTGCCATACAATGTGAGACTTACCATGTTCTTCTCTGTCAATTTGTTATCACTAGTATAGAGAGTGCAAAATTATGTGTCATTGGTCACTGGCACCACAAACCATCCTAGACTCTATAGCTTTTGTTAATCGGGGCCCTTTCAACGCAAGTAGCGAGCCCTGTTGTAAGTCCCCGCCTAACCTGTGCTATCATCCAGCACAGCTATTTTCGTATCTCCTTTCTCGGCCGAAACGGTTCCATGGCCCCGGGTTGCCGTTCGGGGAAACTTTTACCTTGTCGACAAGTTGTCCATGACCGTGCTTAGAACAATTTAGTTATGAAGGCACAATATACATTTCTTTGAGAACTTGACAATTACATCGTGTCCCGCCTTGTCATGGCATCACCTTATTTGAGTCAATCTTTTGTTAACACAGTTCTACAAATTTACAGTGTGTTCGTGGGTTTGCATCTATTACTTCATTCGCCCTAAGGTTATCGATTGAACTAAGAAGAGGGAGGTCAAGAAGAGAAGGGTCAACCACTCACCTTGAGTTTGCTTGAGGCGAGAGACTTGTTTGGTCACGCTAGACGTCGCCTACGCGATTACCTAAAATTGCACAAGCAACCGATTAGAACACTGTATTATTCAAGTAGTTCGATATGAAAATGAAATGCGAGTTCGAAATGCAAGCCATGAAAACCATCGAAAATATTCACGAGAATACATTAAGAAAACCAAAGCCAAAACCAACGCAAGTACAGCATAAAAAATAGAGCAATCGGAGGTCTCTCCCGACTCAGCGCTGAGTCTATCCTTGAGGCACAATCTGCTGAATACGGGACTTGGTTCCGAAGAAGCCATTCCATAACGGGGAATGGATCTTAATTCAGCAGTTTTCGTTCGACCGATTCGATCGATCCCGATCTTTCGGTTCCGACTGAATCGATAGTAGCAGTGTTCCTTTCTCGCGCACCCCATGGACGGAGAACGGGACACGATGTAGGGACGGGACACTACACCATAACCAACTAAAAAAGTTTCATCCTCGAAACTTAAGAAAAGAACCTACCGCTAGGAAAAATAGTGTAGCATCCGCTACCAAAATTCTATTTTGATTAGTGATTAGATGAATAAATAACACTTGGAAATTCTTTGGGAATTTTGATAATTCTTAGGTAATTTTTACTATATTATTATTATTATTATTTTGAAAGGCTTTTTGATTTTTGTGAGGTCATTCGGGGTCATTATAGAGGACAAACATTCTGTTTGGGCTTTAGAAGGTCAAAAATATTTTATATAAATTTTTGGTATTTTTTTGGAGTTTTTAGATAATTAAATATAGGAAAAACCTATTTTCTAGCACTTCTAGAATTTACTGTGCAAGCCTATGAGAAAAGGTTGACCCCAAATATTTTTTTAGGGTTCATTATGTTATTTTATATTTTCTGGAATTTTTCCATAATTTTCTGACTATTTTTAGTATTTATTGTGATTTTTTAAGCAAAACTAATTAAAAAAACTAATTCTTGGTAATTAAAAACCCATTTTCTCTTGGCATAACCCAGTCAGCCTGGGCGGGCCCACCTGTCTGCGCTATAGTAACTGCCTCTCTCTATCTCTTATATATATATATTATTATATTCGAAACCCTAATTAAATTCCTGCCGATTTTGAGAGACGTTTCATCTATGAGTCTTTCAACTTCCCGAAACGATTTCCACCAAACCATAAGAGCTTTTCGTGCACCTTTTTTTTATTGGAAGCATATTGAGGTATATGTTCTGTATATCTAATTTAATTTTATAATTTCTGAACCTAAATTTCTGGAAAATTCGTAGAGTGCTAGTTGTCCAAAATTTGACATGTTTTGGTGTTTTCGAGATTCCGGGAGAACCAGAAATCAAAATCATGAACCGTTTGAAGTTTCGAAAAGCTAACATAGAGCTGTATGACTTATATTTTTTCCATAAATTAATTAGTTCATCTAGTATGTTTATTAATTCATAGAACTTAGTTTTGTCAATAAATTATCGATTTGGACATGGATAGCCATAACGACGATATCTTTTTACTAAAGCGTGATTTTACGGCACGATTAATTCCATTGCACTCGTGGTGCTAAAATCTACTAGGGTGCACACTCAAGAAATAGAGTTTGTGTTGCTTGACTATTTAGTCATCGATGCACCTCGATTTGCGTGCTACTGGTTCCGAATTGGAAACCGTAATCTTCTTTGGCTAAAAATTAATATTTAATTTTAATTCCAGAATTATATTAGAATAAATTAGGTTTTTAGAGAATTATTTCAGAATTAAATAGGATTAGTTATGTTAAACCATTAGCCACTTTTTAGGGTTTTAGAGTGGGATTTTCATAATCTAACCTATGATCATTTATTTATCGGGATAGATCGAACGACATCGTGAGTCACGACTGTATCCTTTTTCGAGCAAGAAAAGTATCACTATGACCTATGTTGCCTTTATTTTATGTTGCATGTTATTCTTTTTCTTAAATTGATAGTCTTATCTTCTATATCATTGGTGCACGAGAGTTATACTTGTTACCATAACCATACATGTTCACTTAATATTTTCATTCAATGTTCTATCTTCAATGTGCAATATTCAATATTTAAAGTTAAAGTTAATGTTAAAGTGATCATGTTTACCCGTGAGAGAGTCTGGAGGGGGAATAGAAACTAGTATGCATGTGGTCTACGCAATGTACAATTTTTCCACAATGTCAATGTTGATAGCAGTCGTTGCACCTCACGTACCGACTGCCGGATGTCCTAACCCATCCACATTGGGAACGCTAGTATTCTAAAATACACGGTACACGTGATTTGTTTCGTGTTGACATTTTGCCCAGAGGTTTATCTTATATTCAACGTTCTCTTATATTGTCTTCGTGTCTTAATTATACCTTCAACTGTTCCATGTCATAATTGTACTCTCAAACTATTTTCCAATGTAGAGTGGTCTCTTTTATATCATATTATATTCATCCTTTCCTTATTGCTATTCTGCGTGCTTATATATTATATTGTGTAGTGTAGTGTTATGGTGATCTTGCTCCAATCCTGACTGGATAACTATTTTTCAGCTTTAGACGACGTGGTTTGCCCCAAGGTTTATGGTGCGTATCTTCGTGACACTAACGTTACCAATGTGCCGATTACTTCTACTAATGCAGAGTTGCATATTTCTTTCTTATGCTTTTTTGTGTTATTCTTAACTAGTGAACTTCGCGAACTTTAGTTTCAGTGGTTTTATATTTATTTTAGCGGGTTTGTTTCCGAGACTATTTTGAGTTGTAGTGGATCTTTCTTTAAATTATTTATTGAGACTTGAGTTTAATATTTTGTTACAACTTAGTTGTGGATGATAAATGTGAACTGTGTACTTGTATGGATAATGCTTATAATAGACTCCGTACTACCGTCGATATTGAGGCGTAGGCTGGGCTTGGACACGTACTCGTATCCCAAAAGCGGGTACGGGTCATGACAAGTTTTTATGGTAGCCCATGCAGGTCAGGTTTCATATTAGGTCGTGAACTCATGGTTAGTACTTCAACATAGTTGTACTGTAAGCCCACTTCCTAAATTATTATTATTTTTTTAATTTTATTTGTTTATTATTAATTTTATGGTCATTGGAAGTAATGCCAAAGCTTGTAGGTGGGCTATGACCATATTAAGGTCATATGACCTCTAGATAGCTTATATATGTATTATTTAGCTATTTTATATTTTTCTACAATTTTTGGATATTTTTAGGTATTTAATATTTAAAGTTTTATTATTTTTAAGGACTTTCAGGATTTACTGTAAGGTCGTAAGGGGGTATTTATGGACCAAATATTTTTATTTGGGCTCTAAATGACTAAAAATATTTTCTAGAATATTTTAAATTTTTTCTGGATTTATTAGAATTTTTGGGAATTTTATATAATAAAACCTATAGAAATTATATTTTATAGGCTTTGGAAATTTACTGTGAGGTCACACGATGATATTTTGTGTTAAAATATTTTATTTAGATTTTAGAAACTTAGAAATATTTTCTACAATTTTTTAGAATTTTTCTAGATTTTTTGCAATTTATTTTGATTTATTTGGACTTAAAATAATTTTTAAATGATTTTCTTAATTAAATAAATAATTACCCAGTCATCCACCCAGGGGGCCCACCTGCCGGTGCCTGCTACAGTAACCGCCTCTCTCTCTCCTATATATATGTATGTATATTCACAAACCCTAATTAATTATAGCCTTCTCCTTTGTGATTTGATCTTGGTGATTCCTCAACTTCCCGAGACGATTGCGGAGAGCCCCGACCTCGAATTCGCGTGCCATTTTTTATCGAATTCATCTCGAGGTAAACTTCCTGAATATGTAATTTATTTTCATCAAATCTAAATCTTAATTTCTGTAAAATTCGTAGAGTATTAGTTGCTGTGAAACTTGACACGGTTTCGATATTTTCGAGATTTCGGGAGAACTAGAAATCAAAATCACGAACCGAAAGCTAACACAGAGGTCTACGACATATATTTTTTCCAGAAATTATTTCTTTCATCTAGTATTTTAGTTATTCTGTTGAACTCAAAATTGATCGGCTGATCACCGTTTTGGTCACGATTAGCCATAACGGCAATATCTTTTGACCAAAACGTGATTTTGTGGTATGGTTGATTCCAGCGCACTCGTGGCACTGAAATCTACCAAGGTGCACTTTCAAAATCTAGAGTTCATAATGTTTGACTAGATAGTCAACGATATGCCTCGATTTGCGTGCCATGGTTTCCAAAAATTGGAAACATGACTTTTGATGGCCAAACTTGCATGTTTAGATTATATTTAGATTATTATTAGGTTAAATGATGTTTTTAAGTAATTTATTCTAGAATTAATTATTATTAGATTAGTAACCCAACTAGCCACTATTCCATGAATTTATAACTAGAACAGTAGAATTGACTTATAATTTTTGTGCTCGGTTCATGGTACGATATGTATTATAGGTTGACAGCTTCTAGATTGGCAACTCCCTCATCCTCTACTTGTGACTACGGTTTGTGCAAGGATTCAGGCAAGTACAGTATTGCATTTATGTTTTAGTTCATTATAATGTTTTCTCTATCGTTTTATTGTTTGATATCCCGTTGAGTCATTGCTTGATATTTCGTTGAGACACGATTGTGACACCGTAGTTATTGTATCCATCTTAGTGTATCACTGATCGTTATTAATTTTTAGAGAGTCGGAAGGGAAAATACTCAGCAAGTACGTGAACAAACCCAACTATTTTGATTGTGGATAGCTAAGTCATATACCCCACGTATGAGTTAGCCGTAACCTGTTATTGTGGACAGCCATCACATGATGTGCCGTATTAGCCCAGCCGTTCACGTATTAAAAGGTATTTCTCACACACATAGTTGCTCATACTTTTTTATCTAGTCCATTATCTTGGTAGTTCCTATCTTGTTAGTTCGCATCTTGCTAGTTTATATTTTGCCGGTTCGTATCTCGTTAGTTCATACCTTGCTAGTTTCATTCTACAAGTTCATATCTTGCTAGTGCTAGTTCATATCATGTTAGTTCATCTCTTGCTAGTTCTTTATATACTCTTTGCCGTCATGGTTTCTCGTTGTTCTAACTTATTTTGGACTAATAACATTAATTGCAATATGGTTGTACTCTGCTCTTTTCCTGATTGGATCGTTGTTATAGGTGAGGTTGACGTGCCTACTCTTGCACTATGGATCATACGAGGGGGAGATAGAGACTCGAAGGCTAAACCATAGAAGACTAGTTAGTTGTGTTGTAGTTTTCTATAAATGTAAAAGCTTACATTCTTCTTCAAATGTAAAACTTATATATTTTGTAAAGTTGATTTAGTTGTGGTGAATAAGCAGTTAGTATTTATGAGCATTTTGTTTATTGCGATCTAGAAAGCGTACTACGCCGATACCGCGGTGTAGGCTGGGCTTGGACACGTTTCGTATTCGAAAAGCGGGTGCGGATCGTGACAAGTACTAGCTGTGAGCCTGCGAATAGAATTAAAGATATGATTTAGACTAACTTCC
Source organism: Iris pallida (assembly GCA_029216955.1). Classification (NCBI taxonomy): domain Eukaryota; kingdom Viridiplantae; phylum Streptophyta; class Magnoliopsida; order Asparagales; family Iridaceae; genus Iris; species Iris pallida. The sequence continues at coordinate 5,913,179 of JANAVB010007196.1, forward strand.
AGGAGAGTTATATCACCCACAAATAGGATTCCCTACCCAATGAGTTTTCCATCATCGTCTCTCTTATGCATCATGCTTGATTCCGTTCGTGACTTCTTCGATATGTTTGGATCTATCACTCTAACCATGTCCTTTACATTCCTTTCTAGTTAGCAATGGTTGATACAAGGCTTAATGCGATCCGTAAGAGTAAGAGAGTAAGCTTAGTTGGTTAGATGTTATTGATTTAGTTTCTTTTGGATACGACCAATCATTTCCTCTATGATTTAGCCTAAGAGTTATCGTTATATTCTTTATAGGATTTGTTTATTATATTATGCTATTAGTTGACGTTTGATTTTTTAGGACAAAAATATTTTAAGGTATAAGCCCCCTGAATTTCAGAAATTTATTTTTGATTTTTCTAAAAGAATTATTTTCGATAATAATTCTTATTTGATTATTTTTTATCATTAAATGCTCTTTTCCATGACTTTGATTTCTGGAGCGTCAGAGATGTCAATCTTTAGAAACTTCCTTCACGAGTTTATAGTAGACAAGATTATCTTCATTTTGATATATCATTTCCCACTCAAACTTTTTCTCTTGTGCTCTTTTTGTATCGTACAACTTTCGGGTCAATTTTGGCCAATTGATCATCTACCATAAAATTTGATCCAACTTCTAATTTAATTTTGGGGCCCGACATCGGTCCAATCTAGTCGACCCAATATATGGTTCTAACATGTTTTGAGCCTACTATGCACGTGCCACTCAATTGATCTTCTGTGTGCTCCTATTTCATCCATGATTATAAATGATTTAAATTTATAATTATAATCATTCCAAGCCCAAACTTGTCCAAACTTGACCCAACACCCAACCCAATTTTATATGACCCCTCACATGACTACCCATACACCCTACTAATATATCACTCCTTCTCCCTACACAAAAATATCTCTCTCCCTCTTTCTAATATATATATATATATAAGAAAACCTCTCCCGCTTTATTCATAAAAGGTGCAAAATGCCGAAGCCTTTACAAGTAAGAGCCAAAACAAAGGAGGGAGAGAGGAAAAAAAAAAGCACAAGGAGAAAGCAGTCGGTCTCTCTCCCACACTTCCAGAGAGTACCGATGCCCAAAAATCCTGGTGACCTTGGTTGCAAAGCTTGCTGACTTTAGCTGCTTGACGGAGAGTTTCCCTGATCAGCTGGTCGGTCAAGTATTGGTCCCCATCATATCTGGCTTTGTTCCTATTCTTTTCTTCCATATGACCCACGTGATGGCGGCTGCAACGATCTGATGGCCGTGGGAGGTATTAGCCCAGTGGGCCAGGAGATCGTTGAAGACCCCGTCAATGATGGGTTGACTGCATTTTTGGGATAGGGAGACCCAAGTCTTGCTTGCTAAGTCTCCGTGGCGAAGAATATGGTCTATTGTTTCCTGCTGCTTCTTCTTGCAGCAATGATATGTCAATGCCAGACTCAAGCCAATGATGTTGAGGTTGTCATCGGTGGGTAGTTTTCGGGCGAAAGGCTCTCCAAATAAGGAAAGACCATTTCTTGGGGATGTAGGTGTGCCAGAGGAGACCCAAAGTTGGGAAGAGAGAGCCCGTGTCGCGGGCGAGGCTTCTGGCTGTAGCCGCCGTAAAAGCGCCGTTAGCTGTAGGCGACCAATATAGTTTGTCTGGCTCGTCCGTGATCTGCAAACTTCTAATGAAATCAGCCTCCTCTCCAATCTAGTCTCGCACCTTATTCCAGTTCCAGTCTCCGTTGCTTCCCCAGATCTCTCTAATCTTGCTGTTGCCAGGAGCAGCAGGTGGGCGAAGGAGAAGATTGTCTCCGGCCCATCGTTCACAGAACAGACGAGATTCGCCAGATCCCAACTGCAGACGAATAACTGGTTCGATAAGGTGGCGGTCGTGTAGGATCCGACGCTAAGTCGCAGAGGATCGGCAGTTCGAGATTGCATTGGACGGGTGGATATTTTAAAATATCTGGCTTTCATGAAGCGATTCCACAAGTTCCTACCGGTACGGAGCTTCCACCACAACTTCATCGAGAGGACGTCGACAATATGTGACATCCTGTCAAAGCCCAGACCTCTCTCAGCTGTGGGCTTGGCCATATTGTCCCAACTGGCCCAATGGTTCTTGTTCTTTCCTTGGCTGTGGCTCCAGAAGAAATCGGAGAAGAGGTGTTCGATGGTAGTCAGCACCTTTTTGGTGGGAGCAAGCCACAAGGGTATATATAGGGATGGATGAGAGAACATGTTTAATCAAGATTATTTTGCCTCTTGGCGATAGCGTAGCGTTGTGCCACCCTTCGAGCTTCCTTCTGATTTTACTCATCAGTCCTTCGAAGATTCCAGTGTTCAATTTTCCGTACAGCAACGGGCAGTCGAGGTAGGTAAAAGGCGGATACGAGACCGCGAATGATGTGATGTTGGTGAGGGTGGCAGTATGATCTCGATTGGACTTGTGGTGGATGTGGATCACGCTTTTGTTGGGATTGACGCGCTGGCCAGAGCACACCGTGTATCTAAGTAGCGTGTTACGGATTACTTCTACGGAACCTGCATCCCCGGAAGTGAAGATGAGGATGTCGTCAGCATAAGCGAGGTGGGTGATGATCGGACAGCCACTGGTGGAGTAAAAATGGCGAAATTTCGGGGTGGTCGCCATCTTATTCAGGTTTCTGCTTAGGGCTTCCGTGGCGATGATGAAAATGGTGGACGATAAGGGGTCGCCTTGTCTGACACCGCGGTTGGCTTTAAAGAAACCTTCGGCTTGACCGTTGATAACGTGGAGAACCACGAATTGCTGATCAATCTCCAGATAATGTTTGTCCAGGTTTTCGAGAAATCGAAGGTTCTGAAGACCCAAATCATGAATCGCCTGACGAGTCGGTCGTAATCCTTTATATTATATATATATACATCACTCTCTCTTTTTCCTTTCCTACGTAACCTTACCCCTAACCATCACATACCAGCATAACACCTTTTCCCTCTTCAGCCGACCACACACCCCCTCTCTCTTATTTTTCTATCTCTTTCTCTCTCCCTCTCTTCCTTTAATACATATCTCCCTCTCTCTCTTTCTCTCTTTTTAATAATTACTCACAACTCCCTTTCTCTCTCTTATCACTCACACACATAACCCCCCTTCATCACCATCACAGCACCTCACTCCTCTCCCCCTCTCCCATCTTCTGCCGACAATACCCTTTTTTTCTTCATCATCATTATTTTCTTCTTCTTCTTTATTTCACCACCACCACCATCATTCTCCACCACCATCATCATCTTCTCCTTCTCCTCCTCCTCCTCCTCTCCTCGGATGGTGAGGCAGTAGCAACTGCAGCTACAGTAAGATGCAGAAATTGTAGAAGCTGCTACGACAGCAGCAGCAGTAGCAGCTTCGGCCGCTGCAGCGGCCGTACGACGGTGCCGACGGCCACGCGCCACCGTACACCCCTCCTTCTAGCTCCAGTGACCTTCGACGAATCTCCCCCTTGCGATTGCCTTCATTCCCGACGCGTATCCAAGGCGATTCGTGCGTTTCGTACGAAATCCCATAGTTACGCGTGCGAAATCGAAGTCAGAATTCGTGTTTCATCGTAACAACTTCGTACGCATTTTTGAGTAATTTGACCGTTGGATCGTCGATCCGTTTCTTCTGTCATAATCTCGGTATATCCCTCTTCACTCCTATGAAGTTTCAACCCTTAATTTTGTCGTTTGATAGATCAAAACCGGCCGCCAAGTTGACCATTTAAATTGTGTATATTTTGGACAGTTTTGTGGAGCCGACTTCGTGGACTCGTATCTCCGCCATCGTAGCTCTATTTAGCGTGCCACTAGTTCCTATGCACAGCTGGTATAACCCTCTTCCTGTCCCATAAGTTTTATTTTATTGTGAGCTTGTTTGATTGGTTGAATTTGACACCAAAGTTGGTCGTCCGAATTTGTAATTTTCAACTTATAAAATTCTATTTTTGAACCCGGGACTCCGGATTCAAATTCTGACACCACCAGTATACTCGTGGCATCATTTTGGCATGATTTCATATAAAGTTTGTTAGATTTGGAGGACGTGAGCCCCGACACGCATTTCGGTGCAAGGCGGGCCCCCAGTCCGAGTCAACGGGTCTTTTTGAGATTGGCTCATCGAAATCCAATCTTGGATATACTATTAAGTTTGTATCGTCATTCTGGACTTGTTGACATATAATTTGCTGAGTTTTGTGGACATTGGCTCTGACACGCATTTCCGTGCAAATCGAATTCCAATATCCGTGTCAACGGGCCATTTTGAGATCGGGTATTAGAATCCAATTTTGGATATACTGTTGGGTTCGTATCGTCATTCTGGATTCATGAACATATATTTTGCTAGGTTTTGAGGACTTTTATCTTGGCACGTTTTTCGGTACAAAGTGGATACAACACGGACACCGTTTTGACTCGAAATTATCTTTTTGCTCCTGTGTCCAAATTAGACTTATGGGTAGGCTATTCTAGCTATTTTGACCATTCTGGACATGTTGGTGATAGTTGTTTCATCATCTGACAACATCCGTAGACTTTTTTTCTTACCTATCACCATTTGTTATAATCTTTCTATTTTTGATTCGTATTTTTAGATCCCTGCATTGAAATTGAGATCAGACGATTTCAATAATTTTACATCACTGAAATTGATAAGTTGACCATATGGATGATTATAGAGACTAGCTTTGACCTAGTTTAATCTAGAGTGGACTAGGAGTTGACCACTTAACCAAAGTCAACTGTAAGTCAACCTTTGACCCAGTTTGACTTAGTTTGACTGAGTGTGACCTAGAATAGGCCTAGAAGCATAGAATTAATGTATTTATATATATTGTTTACTCTAGAACACTAACTAATCCTATAAATTTATGTTAGGTCTTTGTGACGTCAATTCAGGCATAGACCATCACTTATTGCTCAGGACAGCATGCGAGTACATTCTCTAATAGTTTTTATTATCTTGATATCTGGTATATCTGATTCAGTTATAGTATTTTACTTGATTCCCGACACGATGGTACACGGACTAGTATACGTCAAATCCTGTCATGAGATGTCATTCCTGGTTTACCGTGGTATATTGGTACATTGTTCGATCTTATTTTCTTGTACTTGTATAGATACCGATTCCTAAGGGAATTTGCTACCCTCTTAGAGAATTCTGTATCATGATGTGACATATTCGGATCCATTATTCTACTCGGGGATGGGGAGTTATTAGAGGTTATGTGATCATACCCCACTGGTTACTACTTGCATCATAGCTTTACCCTCGCTTCACGTAGGGTAAAGCCTGACTTGATACTACTTGCACTATAGTTTTCCATTTTGGCCGACCTGATCCCCAGGTTGTGCGCTTGTTCTTGCACCATAGCCGGTCAAATGGAAGATACTGATCTTGACCCAAGCCGATCACATAATGCTCTAATATCTCAAGGCACTGTTTATATTTATATTATACATCAGATATTACTGTACTGTTCTACATTTCAGTATTTTATACCCTGACATGATATCCAGTTTTATATATCCTATTTATATTCTGGTCTTGATATTTTATCTTGTATTTCATTATAATTGTCTCTTATAGAATTTGTCAATTCACATGGAACTGCTGTTAGTTTATGTACTCGTTCCCATCATGACTGGATACGTTGACAATATTTTTAGGAGTTGTTATGCCCACATTATTGGACTACAGGATGTTGCTAGCTAAGGCGGGTCTCGATATTCTTTTACCGTAAGTTGTCTCCCAGGAGTGCTAGGTCTGGTAGTTAATTAGTTTTGTTATTATTTTTCTTTCGTTTAATTCTTGTCTCATATGATCCTTTGTAGATTCTAGTTGTTCTAGTGATATTGTTATCTTTCTTAGCTTTTGTGATGTGATATGAGTACCTTTATAGTTATGGATCTTTTAGATGTTGTAGTTAGTATTGGGTACTTGGCAGTGCTCTACCATCGATACTGCGACGTAGCTGGACGTGGCCCATATATTCGTACCCGTATATCTGGGTGCGGGTCGTGAGACGTTTTTAGTGGTGGCCCATGTAGGTCAGTCTTCACAATTAATACGAAGTCATGGTAGTACTTGAGCTTATATGTACTACCGCGAGCCTGCCCTAGGATTAAGATTGAGTCATGGAATATTTTAGGATTTTGGTACTCAGCCACATATTTGGAACTCTTGATAGATTTCAGGGATGACCCCTGGGAGTCTTATTTCGAAAGTTTTTCAAGTCTATTTCCCCACTTGCTTCTATTCGTCCTGATTTTGAAATATCTGTCCGTTATCGAACCATATTCTTGCATTGGGATGAGTTTATGGACCCAGAGGGAACTAGAATATAGAAGTTGAACTTATATATCAAATAGGTTGAGAAGAGAATATGATTAGCCAATCTTATATGAAGGTTAAGATTTGTTTTCGCTTATATTCCAGGAATCTTGATCTAGATAGTACCTTTGGGCCATCCCCTGTGAACCTTCCTCTAAACCCTACATCGGAATCTGTTTTTGCTTGTTTTCATTTACTTATCCTTGATTTGTTATTGAATTTTGAATCTTGATGTTCGTTGTTGACTTTGATTTTATTTTTAGATAAGTTTTTATGGATTGAGTTAAGATATCCTGATAAACATATTTGATGAGGACGATGAGAACGGTAAATGTCTACTTTATTTATGGAGTTTAGAATTTATCGTAGTCATACTAGCTAGCACAACAGGAACATGGAGCATAATTTTGGATATACTATCCTAGTTATGGAATTTAGATTCTCTTGCAGCCATACCGATTTACGTGGTAAGGAATCTAGATAACGTGATTATAGGGTATATACCTTAGTTATGGACTCTATCATTTTTTACAGCTATGCTTACTAGCGTGGCAAAAATTCTGGCAACATGATTTTGGATAGATGTGTATGGTTATCAAATTATATCTTAAATTGATTCACTTCAATTAACCTATTGAGCAAAAACAATTCCTACCATTATTTCTCGATTTATCATTCCTTTTTTTTTCTTCCATCACATGATGATTTCCTCATCTTATCATTATTCCCTAGTCTTAATTAACTAAGTCCCGATTTTACCAATCATCTATCTCGTATCTACATCTGTCATCTATACTTTAAAATTTTTGAAATTCTCATATTTGTGTACCTTAGGAAAAAGTCGAAGAAGTATCGTAATCATCTATCTTGCAGAAGACGAATTTGTTATTCAAGTGGTATCTTTGTAGGAATATGAGATGTTGGACCTTATAATAGAATTTTGAGATGAAGGTATGATTGAGATTGGAAATGAAACCAAGAGGTCGGTATAATCAGTTTAGAAATAATTTACTAGAGAATTAGGAGGATACATGAATCACTTGGAAAGAACGTAGGAGGATTTCAAATGAGAAGGACAATAGAATGTACATTAATGGTTAGAACATTTATATTTCGTGGATATAGTTTAGAAATTGACGAGGATATCCAAGATCGAAATGTTTTTGAATTTGGATAATTTTAGGTTATTGATTCTCGAGATATTTCACATTAAGGTTATGATGCAAAATTAGAATTTAATAATGGGAAAGAGATTTTAACTATATACGACGATGATACGAAATTGGATAAGTCATGTAAGAGGATAGAGAACACAAAGATTTGGAATAAAAAATTAAGGTTTTGTGGTAATATAAAAAATTTAAGATGAATAATGTTTGAAAGTGTATGTTGAAGAAAGTATGAAGATTGGTTTTATAATGGAGAATAAGTTTTGTAAGTACTAGTGATATTAGATCTGAATAACACAAGGAGCGTGATTTGAACAAGTTTAATGATTTTATAAACTTTATTTAGGGGTTTCGGATCCAATTTAGGACAAGGTGGAAGAATTTGGATTTAAAGATGATTAAATGGATAGTGTTGAGATCTGTGTTTTGGAATTTTGGTATTAGACCTATGGTAATCATGATAAGGTCCAATCTTCATGATAGAAGTGTAAATTTTGGTAGTAGTCATATAAGGGTTGATTTTCATATTTGGACTGGTAAGTTAAAGGTATGACTGACAAATGATGATCAGATAAACTTGATGGTATCAGAGAGAGATGATTAACTTGGCTTCCCAACGAAACCTTGTCTTTTGATTTCTCTATCAAAAAGGAATTTGGCTTATTCCATATCCTAGAATCATCCTTTGATTTTTCAATATCGTTGAATCCCAACTCCCTTGATCGCGACCAATCGACTTTGGTCATATCTCTGATCATATCCATATCCCGGATTGTACTCAATTGGATTAAATTTAATTGTGACATGGATTTCCATCATTAGATGCTCATGCCCAGACTTTGATGATATTGTTCTTCATCTTGCCTAAATTCTGTTTTAATCAAGAATTGATCAACTTAGATCATGTTGAGACTAAATTTTTTTTATCGTGATTGGATTTCAATACTATTACCACTCGTGCTATAACTTTCGATTTTGATCATGTTTGGATTTTGAATACTCGTATGTAAACTCTTTTCGACCTTGATTTGATTTCCTGATTATATATGAAATTTCTTGTGATTAGTCGTGCCTAGATGACCTGACTTGACTAAGACGACTTTAAATCCCTTGATCGTGATTCAAGCGATCATGACTATACATATTACCATGTCTCTAAATCGTACCTAAAATTTTTGACTTTCGATTACGACTAACTAGTATGACTATGAAATTAGTTGTGTTAGAATTGAAAACTGATCATGTCTGAATAAATTTCTACCGTGCCTAAATGACTTGGGTTTCTTCCTAAATCTTGCTTATAAGACCTTGATTTCGAAATCATGATTTTATCGTCTTTCACAACTAAACTTGAATTTTAATCGTGCTTATGCAACCTAGAGTCTGATTTTCCATCAAATCTAACTACCGATCGTTCTATACTCGAATTTTGTTCTCCATTCGCTTCTCTTAGCCTTGATTAAGAACATGACTATACGACTTTGATTTTTATGATCATGATAATCTTAACCCACAAATCGTGCTAAAAACCTTGATCTCTAATCACAACTGTGTCGGAATAGATTTTTTATCGTACCTAAATTTTGATTCTCTAGTCACTCGTGCTCAGGTTTCATTCCTGATCATGACTAGGTTTAAATTTTCATCGCTCTATTCTAAATCGTGCCTAAGCGCTTAATCATTCCATAAAATTTTGAACATGTCTGAGTCTTGCTTTCACTCATGACCAGATGGTTAATCCTTGATCAATGTTCGTGCTAAACATTTGATTATTTCTAACAATTCCCAATCACGTCTTTTATTTATGATCGTGCCTATGTATAACCCTAAATCTTAATTCATCAAGCTGGATCATATTAATCGATGTTTTGGCCTGATTCTGATTTGATCGAAACCGAACGATTCCTGATTTTCCTATTCGCGGCTTCGTACTGTGTGCCTACAAAGCTGTGGCTTTAAATCTGAAATCATGCCAAACATTGTTTTGGTCATGGTTAACTTTTTATCCTGATCGGGCCTGTGCGACTTTGAGGTTGATTTTCATCAAACCTAAGCGCTACAAATCACCCCGTACTCGAGCTTTATTTATATTTTTGATTCTCCTAGTCGTCACTAAGATCGTACCTCAATGACTTAACTTACATCTAAATCGTACAAATATAGTTTTGTTCATGTCATGATTCTATCATGCCAAAATTCGTAATTGTGTCTGAATAATTTTGAATTGATTTTCTTGATCGTACAAAACTCGTCGTTCTTTGATCGTGCCTAAAAATATTGCTTAAACCTTCTATCTTGTTTTAACCCCACTACCAACCTTTAATTTTGAGGACAAAATTCTTACAAGGTGGGTAGGATTTAAGCTCCATGAATTTTAGGGATTTATTTTTGATTTTTCTAAAAGAATTATTTTTGATAATAATTCTTATTTGATTATTTTTTATCATTAAATGCACTTTTCCATGACTTTGATTTCTGGAGCGTCAGAGATGTCAATCTTTAGAAACTTCCCTCACGATTTATAGTAGACAAGATTATCTTCATTTTGATATAGCATGTCCTACTTAAACTTGTTCCCTTCTGCTCTTTTTGTATCGCACAATTTTCGGGTCAATTTAGGCCAATTGATCATCTACTGAAAAACCTGATCCAACTTCTAATTTATTTTTGGGGCCCGACATCGGTCCAATCTAATCGACCCAATATATAGTTCTAACCATTTTTGAGCCTACTATGCATGTGCCACTTGCGTGCCACCCAATTAATTTCCCGTGTGCTCCTATTTTATCCATGATTATAAATGATTTAAATTTATAATTATAATCATTCCAAGCCCAAACTTGTCCAAACTTGACCCAACACCCAACCCAATTCTATAATGCCCCTCACATGACTACCCATACACCCCACTAATATACCACTCCTTCTCCCTACACAAAAATATTTCTCTTTCTCTCTTTACTGCATAAAATGTATCCCTCTCTTTCTAATATATATATATATATATATATATATATATATATATAAATATATATATATATATATATATTATTCAACAATGTTGAAAGGCTGAGCTATTACAAGTATACCATAAGGCGCAAAATGCCAAAGCCTATACATGTATACTGACAAAATAAGAGACAAACAGAAATAAAACTTCTAAGCCTAGGAAAAGAGAGAGTTCCGGAAAGCCTCTTGGCCATGCCTACAGAGGGCTTTCCGCTTGTGGCATTGGCAAATTATCTCCCTAATGAGTTGGTCCGCGTTGTACTGTTGGCCTTCGTATCAGGTCTTGTTCCAGTTTTTCCAGAGGACTCACGTGGCAGTCGCTGCTGCGACGATCTGGTGGCCATGGGACGCTGAAGCCCAGTTGTCCATGAGATGGTAAAGGTTGTCGCCTCCATGATGCAATCTACAATGCTGGGTGAGCGCCCTCGAGACCTTAACCGGTAGGTCCCCCTGACTTAGAATGTGGTTGGTTATTTCTGATTGTCGATCCGAGCAGCAAGTGCACGCAGATGCGAGGCTGAACCCGATTTCGTTGAGCTGATCGTCGGTGGGGAGGATATTGCGGAGGGCTCTCCAGATGAGGAACGACCACTTCTTGGGGATACACGTCTACCAGAACGAGGCGGTGGTAGGGGCGGCCCCGCGCTGTCCAGGATGACTGTTCTGGCTGACTTAACTGAGAAGGCGCCAGCCCCGTCGGGAGACCACTCGAGCTTGTCTACGTCCGGTCCTATCCTTATACTGCTGTGATGAATGTGTTCGGTCGGTTCGGCCCCAGTCCATAACCTGACTTTAGCCCAGTTCCAGGAGTTATTAGGAGGGTCCCATAGGTCTTTTATAGTACTATTTCTGGGGGCCGCCGGGGTGGGCGTAAGTAAGAAGTCCCCAATCCATCGCTCCAAGAACGGTTATGCTTTCTCGAAGCCCATCTTGAGTCGAATCGCCGGCTCTGCGAGGGTCCTACCGTTGAGAATACGACGCCAGGTTGCGGATGATCTACTGTTGGCGATGGCCGTGGATGGGTGGATATGCTTGTAATATCTGGCCTTCATGAACCTGGACTATAAGTTGTTACTAGTGCGGAGCGTCCACCACAATTTCATCGAGAAAGCGTTAACAATGTGGGAAAGTTTAGAAAAACCCTGACCCCCCTCGCCAATGGGACGAGCCATGGTGTCCCAACTAGCCCAGTGGTGCTTTTTGTGGCCGCCGCTTTGACCCCAGAGAAAGTTGCTGAAGATGCTCTCGATGTAGGAAAGGACTTTCTTGGGGGGAGAGCACGCTGCTAGGGTGTATATGGGAATGGAGGTGAGGACATGATTGATGAGGATAATATTGCCTCCTGGGGATAGGGTGGCATTGTGCCAGCCCTCGAGTTTCTTCCTTATGCGATTGGTCAGGTTCTCAAAAATCCCTGCGTTGGATTTTCCATACGCGAGGGGACACCCAAGGTAGAGGAATGGAGGGTGCTTGATGGGGAACGATGTGGTGGAAGATATGCTCGCTGCTTGCTCTCTCTTGATATTATGGTGGGTGTAGATGACGCTCTTATCCGGGTTGATCTTCTGTCCTGAGCACCTGTCGTATGTCTGGAGCGTATTGTGGACGACGTCCACCGATCCTGCATCTTCGGCTAAAAATATAAGAATATCGTCAGCGAAGGCCAGGTGGGTGATGATTGGGCAGCCGCTGGCCGTATGGTAGTGTTGGAAGTTGGAGGAGGTCATCATTTTATTAAGGTTTCTGCTCAAGGCATCTATCGTAATAATGAAGATGGTGGATGATAGCGGATCCCCTTGCCTGACCCCGTGAGTAGATTTAAAGATCCCGTCTGCTTGGTCGTTGATAACCGTGGATAACCACGAGTTGCTGATCGATCTCCACACGACGTTAGTCCAGGTTTCAGAGAAACTGAAGGCTCTGAAGACCCAGATCATAAATTGCCAATCTAGTCTATCGTAGGCTTTCTCCATGTCTAATTTGATCGCAATGTTGCCCCCTCTAGCTGGGAATTTCATGCAGGTGACTAACTCTTGGGCCAACATAATGTTGTCTTGGATATTTCTCTCCCGAACAAAGTTGCTCTTAACCTCCGAGATGATCTTGGGGAGAAGGCCTGCCATGTGGGAGGCGATAATCTTGGAAATAATCTTGTTGGTAAAGGTAGAGAGACTGATAGGGCAAAAGTCGCGGAACGTCTGAGGGTTGTCTTTCTTTGGGATGAGGATCAGGTTGGTGCTCGATATGGCTCTGGGAGAGGTGGCCCCTTGTAGGAAGGCGGTGGTCGCTTTATGGATGTCAGTCTTGATGATGTACCAACAAGTACGGAAGAAGACCCATGAAAATTTGTCTAGCCCTGGGGCGCTGTGCTCGTCGAGGGCCCATACTGCTTCTTTCACTTCGTCCTCCGAGGGAGGCTGTTTCAGCCGAAGGTTGTCTGTGTCGCTAATAAGTTGGGGAACCCCGTCTAAGAAGGTGTTGTCTTTGATAACCCTCTCCTTGGAAAATAGTCTAGAGTAGAACTTCACGGCTTCTTCGTGGATCCCCTTTTGGTCGGTGATGTTGGACCCGTTGTCTGTGGCAATCTAGTGGAGAGTGAGTTTTTGTCTCCGCCCGTTGACGCAGGCGTAAAAGAAGTCAAAGTTGTTGTCCCTCTCTGTTTGCCATTGATTATCAAAGAACGAAATAGTTTTATGGGAGGACTGAACTTTAATTCACAATTTCTAACTCGCTCGTACAAAGAGAGCCTAGAAACAAAACCTAGGAAAAGCAATCTAAGTACAATTGTTTAATTTGGATTCTGGGGGGTGACGGTAGAGGCTCGGGAAAGTGTTATCAACTCTACCTTACTCCTTGGACGATCGAACACAACCTTGGCTCTGGCGAAGAAATGCTCTATCTCTGCTCAAATCTGTGTTGCTCTATATGTCTCTATGTGTCTCTACAAGGGAATGCACCTTGCTATTTATAAGAATTTGTGATGAGTGGGGGGTACAGCCACGTGGCCACATCCTTGTAACTGTACCTTGAGAAGTGGGTGGTTGGGGATTGGTTAAGATTAATCTTTATCTGTTTTTTGCAATAAATTTGGGCTGTTATGTTGGTTGAAATAAATCTGAACTACTATGATCTGTCGGTTGCAATAAATCTTAGTTGTTAAGACTTAGTCAACTTATGCCACGTGTCCCAACTGCCACTAGGTTGTGAGCCACATGAGGAACTGTTCCCCTGTCTGAGCCGCATGAGGGTGGCCTCACAACCGAGCTGCATGAGGGTGGCCTCATAACCGGGCCGTATGAGGGTGGCCTCATAACCGAGCCGCATGAGGGTGGCCTCATAACCGAGCCGCATGAGGGTGGCCTCACAACTGAGCCGCATGAGGGTGGCCTCACAACCGAGCCGCATGAGGGTGGCCTCACAACCGAGCCATATGAGGGCGGCCTCACAACCGAGCCGCATGAAGGTTACTCAGGCGATCCGCATAAGGAACTCTCTTGGAATTGGTGAACTGTGCCAACTATCATAAAGATTTTCTTATGTTTTAATGGGCATGTCGCGTCTCATCTTTATGTCATGTGAGCACCCGAAATTCCGGGTTGATTTTTTTTTTCATTTTATTTTATTTTCTGATTGATTGGTTTTGATAAATAATTTATTATGTTATTTTTCCTTAAGTGTACTTTCCCGTGCCATTGATATTTGGAGTGTCAGGGATGTTCAACTCTGGAAATCTTCTTCACGAGTTTTGGAGTGGACAAGATTACCTTCATGATGGTATATAGTGTCCCACTCAAACTTGTTCCCTTGTGCTCTTTTTGCTTCCCAGAACTTCTGGTCGAATTAGACCATTTGATCATTAATTGATTTTCCCACTCTTTTCCTTGATCATTATTAGCACGTTACCGTGACTTTTAATTTGGGAGCGCAAGACCAGTCAGTTTATTGAAACCAACTTCTCACGCATGATCTACTCGAGACGCTCGTCACCCATGACCTTCGTGTCCCACTCAGACACGCCATTTTTTGCTCTATTTGCTTCGCATAACTTTCCTGACACGTGACCCGATTTTATTTCACCCCACGGTGTCACATTTATCTTCCAACTTGATTTGTGGGTACCCTGTCGACCAAAACCTGTCAGCCCCAATTATGGATATGGCCCACATTGAGCCTACTACCCGTCCGATACTTGTGTCCCATTCATTGGAATCCCCATGTGCTACTTATTTACCTATGATCATCAACACCTAATTTTAATTCGATTTTTGCACAATGTCTGATTTTGACCCAATCCGGCTCCACCAAGTCCAGCCCAGCTTCGTGCTACCCTCCATCGTGACACCCTCAGATCATTATCCTTGAAAAATAATATCAGATATCCTTCTACCTATTTCTAATATTTATTGGAAATTTCCGTTGAATTAAATCCCTATTGGAATGACCAATTTTAGCCATTTAAATTCTAGCCTTTAGATCCTCCCATTTAATCCCATCCATTAATTCCTTCATTCAACTTTTTCCCACACCCTCCAAGCCACATGTGGCTGGCCCTAAAATTTATGGAAGAAATTTTCTCTCTATCTCTTCATCTCTCATATTAATTACTCTTTCTCTCTCTCACTTATTTCTCCATTTCAAAACAACAACAACAGCGGCAACTACAAATGCCACCACCACCATTGCACTTCCATGCAACCCGACCTCCCTCTCCTCCCTTGGCCAACCCGACCTCCTCCTTGGCTCCGGCCACACTGGTCGGCCGCCGGCCACCCCCTGGCAGCCCAGCCGCCTCTCCTCCATCTCCTCCTCCACTCGAATCACCATCACCATTCCATCTATCCATCCACCCGACCATTATCACCACCGTGGCCACCCTCGTCCGCCGAGCCCCACCGTCCTTCGCCGTGGCCGTACGGGCGCGGCCCATGCCACCTCGCTGCTTGCTGTGGTCGGCCGCCCTACCGCCATCACCAGCAAGCAGCAGCTGCTGCATGGCCGGCCAAAAATGGCCCTGGCCGCGCGGTTGAGCGCCGCCGCCAGCGACGTGGTCGCCGTGGCCGACCTCCCCATGGCCGGGCGCAACCCCGGAACAGGCCCCATATCCATCGTCCCTCTCTCCGACGTGTATCGGAGGCGATTCGTACGTTTTGCACGACGTCCCGTCGTGACGAGCTCGGGAACGAGGCTGGAATCGCGTTCCATCGCAGCAACTTCGTGCATGTTTTCCCAAAAATTCGACCGTTGGATCGGCGATTTCTTCGCTCCGTCACAATCTTGTTATATCCACCTTCACTCATGTCAATTTTCATCCGTTGATTTTGTCGTTTGATACATCAAAACCGGCCACCAAGTTGACCGTTTAAATTGTATTAATTTTGGACAGTTTTGCGGGATCAACTTCGTCTGCTTGTACCTCCTCCACCGAAGCTCCGTTTGGCGTGCTACCTGTTCCTATGCGAAGCTGGTATAACCCTCTTGCTACCTCTCTAGTTTCGTTTCATTGTGAGCTTGTTTGATTGTTGAATTCGACGCCAAAGTTGGCCGTCCGAATTCGTAATTTCTAACTTGTAAAATTCCATTTTTGAACACGGGACTCCAGATTTCATTTCTGACACCACCATTAGATTCGTGGCATCGTTCTGGCATGTTTTATATAAAATTTGTTAGATTTGGAGAATATTGGATCCGGCACGCATTTTGGTGCAAGTCGGATACCAATATCCGGGTCAACGGGTCATTTTGAGATCGGTTCATCGGAATCCAATTCCGGAGATACCGTTGAGTTCGTATCATTATTCTGGACTCGTTGACAGATAGTTTGCTGAGTTTTGAGAACATTGGCTCTGGCACGCATTTCTGTACAAACCGGAATTCCAAGTTCTGGTCAACGGACCAAATTGAGATCGGGTCAATGAATCCAATTCTGGAGATACCGTTGGGTTCGTATCGTCACTCTGGTTTCGTGGACATATAATTTGTTATATTTTGTAGACTTATTTTCTTGCACATTTTTCGGTGCAAAACGGCTCCGACACGGACACCGTTTTGATCCGAAATTACCTTTTTGCCCTTGTGTCCAAATTGGACCGTTTGGTAGGCTATCCTAGCTAATTTGACCATTCTGGACACGTTGGCGATGTTTATTTCATCGTCCGACAATATTTGTTGATAATTTCTCTGAGTTTAACCTTTTTATAACTAATTAATAATTAATTCTTATAATGTTCGTATTTCGGGATTAGTACAACGAAACTGAGATCAGTCAATTCCAGTGATCTCACATCGCTGAAATTGACAAGTTGGACACGTGGATCACTATAATAAGATTATCAACTTTACCGTTGATCATCTTATCTCGATTTGCGTATCGTAAGTTTCGACGTACAAATAACAAAGTACACTTTATATTAGACTAGAATTGACCCTGTTTGACCAGAGTTGACCAGTTGACCCAAAGTCAACTGTAAGTCAACACTTGACCTAGTTTGACTAGATTATTGACCGGAGTCGACCTAGAGTTGTTTTGACTTAAAAGAACCTAGGATAATATAGATGGCTAGTAGAGTTTCATTTATTTCAACTTAAACGCCTTGTAACCTGTGTTGCTTTAAATAGGACTCTGTGGCTTCAGTTGGACCCCCTATACTTATCAGCTGTTCAGGTTATCAGGCGAGTATATTCTCTGATCATTTCATATCCTGCTTAGAATTATATTCCTGCTTTAGATTACCTTACTTGATGCTGTCACGACATTATCACGGATTAGTACTATACGAATTTCTTCATACGATGTTATTCCCCTCGGGAGCATCGGGTACATTGTGTCATGTGCGTTTCACTTTCATCATGTACTCCTATGCTTTCACCATACATATACACTCTTGTGAATCTTGTACTCTCATGTTCACAGAGCCTTCATGTATACTATCATGTGCACCCTTTCAAGGGCCCCATGTGATATCATGTACAATAACATAACCTGTTTAGATCCTTGTGTATTGATTGGGGAAACAAGAGAGTGCTAGTAGTCATATGAACAATTCCATAGTAGTGTAGATCATGTACAACTCTTTAGTGTAGATCATGTACAAATCTGTCCTGTTCACATATGCTATCCTGTACTCTACATCACTAGCCACTGTTAGTTCTCTATTTATAGTAGATATTTCTATTACAGTTCTCTTTCTGTTTACATACTGTATTTTTTCAGATCATGTATCTTACTTTATTGCATGATTATATTTTCTAACCTGCTATGATTTGTTGAGATGTACTGTGTTCGCTCCTTCCTGACTGGACCTGTTGATAAATTTTACAGATAGCCTGGGATTGCCTGCTAGCCTAGAGGAGACACATTAGAGGTTGTTTAGATAGTTATTTTATTTTGTCTGGAGTTGTATTTACTTTGTGGATTACTGTATTTGAGTTTTGAGATGTATTTCTGGGTTTATGTATCTTAGACACTTAGACTTCTATCTCCTGTATCTCTTTTGGATTTCATGTTTTATCTATCTTTATCATGCTCTACCTTAGATGTGATTGAGTCTGTATCTGCTATGTCACCCCCATTCGGGGAGTATAAACTGTTTATCCTTATACTGCTAGATGTATGAGACCTAGGACAGCGTTCTACCGCTGACACTGCGGCGTAGGCTGGGCGTTGTTACGTTCTCGTGCCCTTACTCTAGGGTATGGGTCGTGACACGTTTTTAGTGGTGGCCCATGCAGGTCGAGTTTATGTAGTGGTATTCCAACTAGAGTACCACTACAGCCTGCAGTAGGAATATGATATATTTTTGAAGATACTCAATCACAATTAGGATCCCTTGAGAGATTCCTGGGACGACCCTTGAGAATCTTGTTTAACTCCGATTTGAAAACTCTTTTTCCTTGATTTGAATTATCTTTACTTTCTGTTGTTGAATTTGATTTTGATGTATTATTATTGAATTTGAGTTTGTATTTATTGATTTTGATGAAGATTGTGGAATTTTGAATCTTGATGTTAGCTGTAGCATCCGAGTTTGTAGTTATATGATTTGAAGGATTTTGTTCATTTTTGAATTTTGATGTTCGTCGATAAATTTTAATTTTTTTTTGGTATTCATTGTTGATTTAATTTAATTTTTGGCAAGATAAAATTATATGGGCTAGGTCATCTAAGTTATGGAAATCTTGTCTTCTATAGTCACATTAGCCAGCATGGTGAGGACATATAGTCTGACTTTGGATATATTTCTCGGGTGTGGGAATTTAAGGTTTTCGCAGCCAAGCTAGCGGCATCGCAAAAATGTTAAATACCATGATTCTAGAGGTATGTTCATAAGTCAAGGACTCTGTGATTATCGTAGCCTTGCTTACTAGTATGATGAGGATTTAGAGTACTATGATTTTGGATAGACGCATATGATTATCAGATTATACCTTAAATGTTTTCGAACATGTTTTCTCTACTTTTGTTTCAGTCATTCAAAAAAAAAGGAGAAAGAATTATTATTTGTTTGTTTTGTTTAGTTTCTTATTATTTAACTTAGGAGTAGGTTTAGATGTTTTTATATATAAACCTTTGTGTAACTTCTTGCTATAGTTCTTCATAATATAATGAATCAATGATTTTGCTAGACCTTATCTTGGATTTGATATTTTAGCACTGGATTTCAAAATGGTTCATTCTTTAAACAAATAAGCAAACAGATTTTATTGTTATTTCTTTCTTGCTATTATTCTTGTATTAAATAATAATAATAATAATACTGTCTTGATTACGTCAATCACCTGCTTGCAATCTTGGTAGGAATCTAATTGTTGGTTTTAACGTAGAATTAAATTTTTATATTGGGACATGAGAATATATATATATATATATATATATATATATATATATATATATATATATATATGTATATAGTGGACACCTTGCCTGACACGTATGCATGCTACACTTGATTTCCCACCTGCCTAAATACATATTAATATGTTGTTGATGTTTAAATTGTCAAAACCCTAATATTTCTAGTTTTCTGCTTTTCCAGTTTAAATTCGTAATTCAAAAATAGATTTCATGTTATTAATTATGTTTACATCACTGCACATGTATATTATACGTAGGGTTGCAATTCAAAAATTTTAGTTGAGTTTTGTGTTTGAATTTGTCAAATCTAAGACTGTGTGCATATTAACCTTTAATACTGGATTTTTAAATGTTAGTTCAATTTGTTGTTTTAAATGTAATATTTTCAACTATATACATTGTGGTATGTAGGGATATAAATTTAGGTTTCATATTCTTACATGTTAGGATATTGGAAGCATTGAGTTAGTTGTGATGTTTCAAAGCCCTAAAATCTGAGACTGCATTATGTTAATATTTCACTGCTTTAAATGTTAGCTTATTTTCAGACTTTGCATGTAAATGCTGAACTAAAACTGGGTTTAACCTTTCAATACTAAGCTGTAACCCTGTACAAGGACACACACACACTCTAACATAGTATACACTGCCATGTAACCTAACCCTTCCTCTCTATGTTATGATTATATATCTATATAGATATATATAGAGCTTAGGCATACATGTTAAAACGTATATAGATACATAACTAAATCTCTACCTCTTTACAGATGTATATGGTTAGCCATGCATGTTATGAGTAAATAGGTTGTGTATTGTAGATTGTTTAACCAATATGCCATGAGTAGTGTAACAGGATAACTATTGTTTGAAACCCAAATCCTCATATACAATTTCATGTATATTTCACCTACACACACGCCTACTATCTAACCATATGAACATGTCCCCATACACATAATGCTAGTTTTTCCCCTCTAACGCTCTCTATATATATTGTGATTGGATTTCAATGCAAGTGATTTTCAATTCCTTAATTTTTGAATTTGATTTTTCTGTACCCTTTATAAATAATTGGTAGTTGCCTTTATTTTATTTTAATAAGTACCAGTTTTCATATAGGAAGGTAGACTGCCTTAAAGTTTTGATGGTTTGTTGTTTCTGTAACTTCTCTAGTTTAGCAACCTAGATTGCTTGTGTATTTTGATACCCTATGACCGTTTTGGTATTAGCACGACTAGTATACCTAGATGAGACTTTCACTACCACCGTATGCCATGACCCTGTATGTCGTCCTTTTGATCACATGATTTATTTTAATCTGGGACTTTGATTGTGGGGGTTTGACCTAGAGGGAGTATGGACATTTTAATTTCGAGGACAAAATTTTTATAAGGTGGGTAGGATGTGAGCACCCTGAATTCCGGGTTGATTTTTTTCATTTTATTTTATTTTCTGATTGATTGGTTTTGATAAATAATTTATTATGTTATTTTTGCTTAAGTGTACTTTCCTGTGCCATTGATATTTGGAGTGTCAGGGATGTTCAACTCTAGAAATCTTCTTCACGAGTTTCGGAGTGGACAAGATTACCTTCATGATGGTATATAGTGTCCCACTCAAACTTGTTCCCTTGTGCTCTTTTTGCTTCGCAGAACTTCTGGTCGAATTAGACCATTTGATCATTAATTGATTTTCCCACTCTTTTCCTTGATCAATATTAGCATGTTACCGTGACTTTTAATTTGGGAACGCAAGACCAGTCAGTTTCTTGAAACCAACTTCTCACGCATGATCTACTCGAGACGCTCGTCACCCATGACCTTCGTGTCCCACTCAGACACGCCATTTTGTCCTCCATTTGCTTTGCACAACTTTCCTGACACGTGACCCGATTTTATTTCACCCCACGGTGTCACATTTATCTTCCAACTTGATTTGTGGGTACCCTGTCGACCAAAACCTGTCAGCCCCAATTATGGACATGGCCAACATTGAGCCTACTACCCGTCCGACACTTGTTTCCCATTCATTGGAATCCCCATGTGCTACTCATTTACCTATGATCATCAACACCTAATTTTAATTCGATTTTTGCACAATGTCTGATTTTGACCCAATCCGGCTCTACCAAGTCCAGCCCAGCTTCGTGCTACCCTCCATCGTGACACCCTCAGATCATTATCCTTGAAAAATAATATCAGATATCCTTCTACCTATTTCTAATATTTATTGGAAATTTTCGTTGAATTAAATCCCTATTGGAATGACCAATTTTAGCCATTTAAATTCTAGCCTTTAGATCCTCCCATTTAATCCCCTCCATTAATTCCTTCATTCAACTTTTTCCCACACCCCCCGAAGCCACATGTGGCCGGCCCTAAAATTCATGGAAGAACTTTTCTCTCTCTCTCTTCCTCTCTCACATTAATTACTCTTTCTCTCTCTCACTTATTTCTCCATTTCAAAACAATAACAACAGCAGCAACTACAAACGCCACCACCACCATTGCACTTCCATGCAACCCGACCACCCTCTCCTCCCTTGGCCAACCCGACCTCCCCCTTGGCTCCGGCCACACTGGTCGGCCGTCGGCCACCCCCTGGCAGTCCAGCCACCTCTCCTCCATCTCCTCCTCCACTCGAATCACCATCACCATTCCATCTATCCATCCACCCGACCATCATCACCACCGTGACCACCCTCGTCCGCCGAGCCCCACCGTCCTTCACCGTGGCCGCACGGGCGCGGCCCACGCCACCTCGCTGCTTGCTGTGGTCGGCCGCCCCGCCACCACGATCAGCAAGCAGCAGCTGCTGCATGGCCGGCCAAAAACGGCCCTGGCCGCGCGGTTGAGCACCGCCGCCGGCGACGTGGTCGCCGTGGCCGACCTCCCCAAATCCGGGCGCGTCCCCGGGACAGGCCCCATGGCCATCGTCCCTCTCCCCGACGTGTATCAGAGGCGATTCGTGCATTTTGCACGACGTCCCGTCGTGACGAGCTCGGGAACGAAGCTGGAATCGTGTTCCGTCGTAGCAACTTTGTGCATGTTTTCCTGGAAATCCGACCGTTGGATCGGAGATTTCTTCGCTCCGTCACAATCTCGGTATATCCACCTTCATTCATATCAATTTTCATCCGTTGATTTTGTCGTTTGATACATCAAAACCGGCCACCAAGTTGACCATTTAAATTGTATTAATTTTGGATAGTTTCACGGGGTCAACTTTGTCAGCTTGTACCTCCTCCACCGCAGCTCCGTTTGGCGTGCTACCAGTTCCTGTGCGAAGCTGGTATAACCCTCTTGCTACCCCTCCAGTTTCGTTTCATTGTGAGCTTGTTTGATTGGTTGAATTCGACGCCAAAGTTGGCCGTCCGAATTCGTAATTTCCAACTTGTAAAATTCCATTTTTGAACACGGGACTCAGGATTTCATTTCTGACACCACCATTAGATTCGTGGCATCGTTCTGGCATGTTTTCATATAAAATTTGTTAGATTTGGAGAACATTGGATCCGGCACGCATTTCGGTGCAAGTCGGATACCAATATCCGGATCATCGGAATCCAATTCCGGAGATACCGTTGAGTTCGTATCATCATTCTGGACTCGTTGACAGATAGTTTGCTGAGTTTTGAGAACATTGGCTCCGGCACGTATTTTCGTGCAAACTGGAATTCTAAGTTCTGGTCAACGGACCAAATTGAGATCGGGTCAACGGAATCCAATTCTGGAGATACCGTTGGGTTCGTATCGTCATTCTGGTTTCGTGGACATATAATTTGTTATATTTTGTAGACTTGTTTTCTTGCACGTTTTTCGGTGCAAAACGGCTTCGATACGGACACCGTTTTGACCCGAAATTACCTTTTTGCCCTTGTATCCAAATTGGACCGTTGGGTAGGCTATCCTAGCTAATTTGACCATTCTGGACACGTTGGCGATATTTATTTCATCGTCCGACAATGTTTGTTGATAATTTCTCTGAGTTTAACCTTTTTATAATTAATTAATAATTAATTCTTATAATGTTCGTATTTCGGGATTAGTACAACGAAACTGAGATCAGTCAATTCCAGTGATCTCACATCGCTGAAATTGATAAGTTGGACACGTGGATCACTATAATAAGATTATCAACTTTACCGTTGATCATCTTATCTCGATTTGCGTGTCGTAAGTTTTGACGTACAAATAACGAAGTACACTTTATATTAGACTAGAATTGACCCTGTTTGACCAGAGTTGACCAGTTGACCCAAAGTCAACTGTAAGTCAACACTTGACCTAGTTTGACTAGATTATTGACCGGAGTCGACCTAGAGTTGTTTTGACTTAAAAGAACCTAGGATAATATAGATGGCTAGTAGAGTTTTATTTATTTCAACTTAAACACCTTGTAACCTGTGTTGCTTTAAATAGGGCTCTGTGGCTTCAGTTGGACCCCCCTATACTTATCAGCTGTTCAGGTTATCATGCGAGTACATTCTCTGATCATTTCATATCCTGCTTAGAATTATATTCCTGCTTTAGATTACCTTACTTGATGCTGTCACGATATTATCACGGATTAGTACTATACGGATCTCTTCATGCGATATTATCCCCCTCGGGAGCATCGGGTACATTGTGTCATGTGCGTTTCACTTTCATCATGTACTCCTGTGCTTTTACCATACATGTACACTCTTGTGAATCTTGTACTCTCATGTTCACAGAGCCTTCATGTATACTATCCTGTGCACCCTTTCAAGGGCTCCATGTGATATCATGTACAATAACATAACCTGTTTAGATCCTTGTGTATAGATTGGGGAAACGGGGGAGTGCTAGTAGTCATGTGAACAATTCTATAGTAGTGTAGATCATGTACAACTCTTTAGTGTAGATCATGTACAAATCTGTCCTGTTCACATGTGCTATCCTGTACTCTACATCACTAGCCACTGTTAGTTCTCTATTTATAGTAGATATTTCTATTACAGTTCTCTCTCTGTTTACATACTGTATTTCTTCAGATCATGTATCTTACTTTACTGTATGATTATATTTTCTAACCTGCTATGATTTGTTGAGATGTACTGTGCTCGCTCCTGTCCTGACTGGACCTGTTGATAAATTTTACAGATAGCCTGGGATTGCCTGCTAGCCTAGAGGAGACATATTAGAGGTTGTTTAGATAGTTATTTTATTTTGTCTGGAGTTGTATTTACTTTGTGGATTACTATATTTGAGTTTTGAGATGTATTTCTGGGTTTATGTATCTTAGACACTTAGACTTCTATCTCCTGTATCTCTTTTGGATTTCATGTTTTATCTATCTTTATCATGATCTACCTTAGATGTGATTGAGTCTGTATCTGCTATGTCACCCCCATTCGGGAAGTATAAACTGTTTATCCTTATACTGCTAGATGCATGAGACCTAGGACAGCATTCTACCGTCGACACTGCGGCGTAGGCTGGACGTTGTTACGTTCTCGTACCCTTACTCTAGGGTGCGGGTCGTGACATGTCAGAGCCATCATGTCAGAACTGTCACTTTGTGTCAGAGCATTAATGGCCAGTCGCCCGGAGTATTTATGGCCAGCTGTATGGGCCTATTTCGAACCGCATAGGCCACATGGCTTTTTCTGAGCCGCATAAAACTGTCTGAGCCGCATGAAGCTCTGAAAAAATTTTGAGCCGCATGAGGCCCCCCTAATTTTGAGCCACATGGAGTTTCTGGGCCGCATAAGGTCTTTTCCATACTTCTACAAGACCCCCTTCAAAGTTTTTAATTTGTAAAATTAAAATATTTTGAATAAGAAGCATGGGTATGTCCGCATGCCACATAGACTTCTCTGGCCGCATGGTCTTCTCTAGCCGCATGGTCTTCTCTGGCCGCATAGGCTTCTCTTGCCGCATAGACTTCTCGGGCCGCATAGACTTCTTGGCCGCATAATCTTCTCTGGCCGCATAGTTTTCTCTTTGTGCCACGTAGACGTCTCATTAGTTGCTCCTGATTTGTTTTTGATTTAAAGCTGTCTTTTGGATAGGATCCCAAGAGTCGGCATTAAATATTAGATTTGGCTTAATGATTCCCAGCATTCTTTTTTGTATGAAAAGGGGCTAGAATCCCAAGGGTCGGCTTTATCTTCTAGGCAGCACGCAACCCGAAGCGTCTACCGGTTCACACGCCCTTGCCAGCCTATAAATATGAGTGATTTTTGAGGTGGGAGATTCTTTACTCTCTTTACTCTCTTCTTTCTTCAAACTTTTACGACCTAGTCGCCATCTCTTGTTCTACTTCGATCATCAATGGCCCCCAAGGCATCCGCTAGTGTGGCGGCGAAGGGCAAAGGAGTTGCCTCCTCGTCAGCGATCCCAGTTCCCCCCGACGTTCATCCTGCCATTAACGGTAAGAATGTTGGGAGAAAGATGCATGGACTCAAACCCTAACCATAACGGCTATGTCGCATGTTTATGCGCGAGCCCTTCTCTTTGGCATATTCTTCGTCTTCATTAAACTTTTTTAAGTTCAGTGTGATGAATCCGCATGAACGTCTCATGTCCGAGCCGCATGGGGTATGCCTCATGTCCGAGCCGCATGAGAGTCGTTATGTTGCCGCATAAGCACTCTATGAACCGGGCCGCATGAATACCTACCAAACAGAGCCGCATAAGCTCTTCATAAATTGGGCCGCATGAAGTTCCACCAAACAGAGCCGCATGAACTCCTTTAAACTGTGCCGCATAAGGCCACTTAATCAGAACCGCATGAACTCTTTAAAACTGGGCCGCATAAAGCCCCACCAAATAGAGCCGCATGAACTCTTTAAAACTGGGCCGCATAAAGATCCACTTAATCAGAGCCGCATGAACTCTTTAAAACTGGGCCGCATAAAGACCCACTTACTCAAAGCCGCATGAACTCCTTTAAACCGTGCCACATAAGGCCCACTTAATCAGAGCCGCATGAACTCTTTAAAACTGGGCCGCATAAAGCCCCACCAAACAGAGCCACATGAACTCATTAAAACTGGGCCGCATAAAGACCCACTTAGTCAGAGCCGTATGAACTCCTTTAAACTGTGACGCATAAGGCCCACTTAATCAGAGCCGTATAAGCTCAGAATATACTAAGTGATTTTCTCTGGCCATCTTCTAACTTACTTCTTTTGTCTCTTTTTTTCCAGTAAAGTTGCCGGTCAATCCTGCGGGAGAACTCTTGGCAGATCGCGCCCAATCTGCTGTGGGTATGAGGTTCGACCACATAGTTGATTATGTCTCAAACCAACTTCCCAAAGATGAACCTGAGGAAAGGTTGAGAGATATCAAAAACTAGTCCTTCTACATTCTTACTGGCATGATGAACTCAAGGAGATTGGGGGGCCAACACCTGAAACCTGTGTTCCTCTTTGGGGATGTCCTGACTGTGAAGAACTCCAATGTTTTGGATATATCTGAAAGTTGGAGTTTTTCTTCTCTCGGGGCGGCGATCCACATCCCTCAAATGGAACGTCACTTTCCACTGTCGTGGTTCAACATGCTGCCAATGGACAGGAAGATGGTGGATTCTTTGACTTCGAGCCGGCAAGAGATGTTTGTGGACGATATCCACTATAACAGAAACTTGGGGTCGGTAGTCGCGATCAGGACACCGATCAACCGCTTCGTGATGGGGTTGGCCCCGACTACTTTCTTAAATGCGTAGGGTCCCAAGTTTAGGTTCCCTCAAGCTGACACCTTCATGAACCAACTTGCTCAGAAGGGGTCTTATCCCATTGGTCGGTTGGCGCTGCTGAATTGGATAAACCCCAGCCCTTCGCGGACCAACTTGACCATATAGATTTTACGGACATACGAGAATCTCCTGCGCGAGATTGGCTTGTATCATGCCATTCGGGGCACCTGTTATGGTTTGCCCGTAAACAAGAAGTTGTTCATGGCTTTGCTTGAGGTGTACAACCGCAAAACGGGGACCTTCTTTACACCGGGAGGGGAAATGGGACTCGCTCTTCACGAGATGCGTAAAGTCTCCAGGCTGCCCTGGGGGAATGAAGTCTTCGAAGTGTATACTCCTACGAACGAGGAGTTCGAAGAGTTGGAGCAGAGCTTCCCGGGCTTTATTATTGTCTACCGAAAATTGCTGTGTCATCACAGCACGTGCCTGCAGATGTCGAAAAAGAAGAATGACAGCTCGGAAGGGAACCTTCCGCATACAAAGGCCTGGCTCACTTAGATTTTTAAGCTCGGAGCCTCAGGCCGGGTTTCTCTTCGAAGTCTTCGAACTCGGAAGGAGGTGTAGGACCAGGTGTCGACCGCCAAGAGGGTAAGAACCACCGGCGACAGATTCGGGAGTCAATCTGACTCTTTTTCTTATTTTTATTAAGACACTCAGCAGTTGTCCGAGAAGGCTCTTCTGGCAGGATTTTTGATGGTATGGCTACGGAACTGCGTAGTTCCGGAAGGGGCTGGCTCTATTGAGAGGATCAGCCGTAATTTTATCCTTCCTGCGGTGAAGCTAGTCTTCGGGGTCAGACTAGCTCTCCTCTCCGCCATGGTGTGCAGCATACATCATGGCCTCCGTACTTTCTCGTCCAAGGTCATTGCCCGTGATACGACGAAGGACTTTGAGCGAATTGAGCTGCCCTATCATTATTTGATGGGGTGGCTGTTGATGCACTACCGGTCTTTAATGAGGCCTGGTCCAGAAGACGACATCACTGCGGATGATGCTTTTATCTTCCAGTATCGCCGTATGCCTTGGGAGTGCAGTACGATGCCAGCCTTTCGGATGGCAATGGCGAGAGTAGATAGATACACCTTTTTTATGTCTCTTCCTCCTTTTACAGATGAAGAAGTGAATGGTGTACATCTTAATGGTACTGGCCCCCCACCTCTTGTCTGATAAGATGCTCCTCTGGTTGCAGAACATCAGTCCTGCATACCTGGTATATTGCAACCACAACTCTGTCTTCCTGGAACCTTACTTGCCCAGTCGATTCGCCCAACAGTTTGGGCACAGTCAGCTATTTTTGGACAATCCTAGCCCCTGCCTAGGTTTTGAGGGTAGTGTCCTTGATGGTATCAGGGCTTGGCATTACTATAACACTGTTCACACCCATACCAGCTTCTGTGCGCCTGACGTTAGGGAGTCAGGGCAGATTTTGTACATGGCGGCTCTGTACCATGTTATGGTGAACAAGCCCCCTCATGATTTTGACCCAAGTACCAGTTTTATTGTTGGTACTGGCTTGGAAGAGAAGCAGAAAGGATCCAAAACGAGGAAAAGGAAGAAGAATGCAGTTGAGGTATCAGACTCGGAGTCCACCAATGCGGACGAGGAGGATGATGCTGACGACTTATCTCTTCCTCCTGCTGATGATGTGGTAGCAGATGAGGCCCCTGTTGTGCCTAGTCCTTCCCGAAAGCGAAGCAGGCGTGGGTCCGCCGTTGGCAGCATAACTTACTCTCAGAAACGGTCTACGGTCAAGCCCCACGGGCTAATCATTAGGGAGAGAAACGAGGATGCTGATGCCATTTCGGAGGTAAATCGAATTACAACCATCTTTTTTAGCTTTTCTTTTCTGTATTATGATCTGATTATTCTCCTTTTTATTGTAGACGTCAGGAGAAGGGGACTCTCGAGAGCCGGCTACTGTCTCTGAAGTCGACCCGGCTGTAGCCACTTTAATTAGTGATATGAGTGTTAAGCTTATCTCCGTCGGGGTTCTCTCGATGACAGTTGAGGTTTCTCCCGCTACTGATATCTCAACCCAGGGCGATGTGGGCTCCATTGAGCCAATCCTCGAGGTTGCTGAATCCTAGCTAGGTGATGCTGACCCCATTGCATCTACTTTCGGGATGGCTGGGGCAGAGGAACCAGCTGCATTCGGCTCAGATGTCGCTGGTGAGGAGGATACCATGGCTTTGAGCGATCCTCAGCTTCAGCAACCCTCCCCTGGTAAGCTAAGTCAAGTCTTGACTAGTGAGGAGGTTTATTTGCTCTATCTTCACATCCTTCGGATTAAGCTGATCGATGGTTGCTCCGGACGTACAGGTCCTGCTCCTTCACCGCTGACGACGGACATCGTCGAAGGAGGAGTCACTGGAGGGGATCTGGTGGACGAAAATATGCCTCCTCCTCCTTCAGCTCATATGGGGGGGCCTCCTGCCGGTTCGAGTTTGGGAGAACAGGCAGTAGAACGGTCGGGACGGAGAGAGATGGTCCCTGCAGCCTCGCTGATTCATGTGGCTCCGGAGGTCGACCTTTCCGCCCTGTCCTGTCTCCGGATCCTTCGGGCGGCGGGGGAGGAGATGGCAGCTATTCAAGCATCCTATCGCTCGAAGCTTATTTCCTGGTGGCAGGGGTGTCAAGTTTCGGTACATCTTCTTCAACTCTGCCAACTACTCTTCCTCTGACGTCGTCTTCTTCGGAAGTTCTCGATGAATCGTCGAAGGATGTGGTTGACAGTTTCTACTGCCACATGAAGCGAGGGGTTGAGGCTGCCATGGAGAGGGGAACATCTTTTGCCTTGGCCCGTCAATGTGCTCGTGGCCAGATTGAACTTCTTAGGACCCTCCCCGGTGGGACAGGGATGGTTGATCTTTTGGAGCCCAAGTTACTAGAAGCAGATCAGCTGGTGACTCAGTATCGAGTACTGCGACAAGTTGATCTGTCTTCAGTAATAGATCAGGAGCGTGTCGTCCTTTTAACTGCCATGGAAAAGGTAATGATGGTACGGGAGACGTCCAAGCCCGTTCTGATGAAGGACCTCCGAGATTTGTCGCTGATGTACGATCAATTAAGCCGTCACGGAGAAGAATACATCACCCGGGAAGAGGCTGCCTCTCGTGGGGTAGCCGGGACCAAGGAGCAGATCCTCCAGCTTCAGAGAAAGTTGGTTTTTTTGGAGTCTGAGCTGCAGGCCTCGCGCGACGACAAGGAGATAATTTTCTGGGAGACCGATAAGGTCACCCGAACCTCAGATGCCTTGGAGCAAGCCCTGAAGAAACTTGAAGACGGTTAGCAGGCCCATACGCATCTGGAGGATGCAGAGAGGCTGACGCAGGAGGCTGAGCATCGGGCCACCCTGAGATTTGAGCGGTCGACGTCCAAACTGAAGGACCGGCTCAGATAATTATGTGTCGCGGAACCATGATCGGCTTTTTTCCTTTCTTTCTTTATGTTTCTTTATTTTTTGGACAGTGACGTGGTCCCAGAAAATTTAGTAGTTTTGATTTTCAATAAATGACTTTGTTTGCATCATCTTTTATCTGTCGTGCTTGTACTGCATCTTTGGTACTATGTGTTTGCCCCACTGGGGGACTTTCTGTGGACCTATTACCCTTGGCATACCTTGGTCTTAGGTATGGATAATAAGTTTGATAGGGATACCTAGAGCAACTACACGGTAAGGTGGATATAGAAGTTCATGGTTTCGGGCGAAAGAATGCCATGGAACAGCTGGGTCCCAGAGGCATGAGATTGTGAGAAAAGAGGCGCGTGTACTAGAGAACCTAGTACAGCATTTATGGTCAACTGCTGTCACGCCCCAGAACCAGAACACTGGAGAGCGGGGGCAGACATAGCCAGCTACGTATAATGAAATGGAATCCACCTCACTATCCGGTCACGACTGTCTAGATATATGAGGGTTTAACTACAATCCATCAGTCTCTTATGGTCATGAACAAGCCTAGTGTCTCAATCACAAGCAAGCAAATAAATGTTACAAGATGTAAGATCACCAAATATACAATAGTAAGGCGTCCCAAATATTACATATTCAGCTGATCATGAAGCTAGTCGTTACAAAATGTGAGGACTAGCAAGAGTTTCGTCATACATGATCAACCCTAACTTGCCAATCATGTTACAGCCCGTAGGCAGACAGTAAATAAAAATGTACACGAGCTAACACTTGCTCGGCGGCTAAACGCCTCAAAAGAATAATTTTACAATAGAGTGGGAGAGCCAAAAATAACCCACTCGTTGCCAGGGTTCCGTCTAGTGGTCACCATCTGGCTGGAAGACAGGTGGATCCTCTGGTACTGCTCGGATATCTGGCCACACAAAACCAGCTGGGTCAGACCCCAGAAAGTGCAAGTGCCACAAAGGAGGCTTCACTTAGGAACTAAAACCAGCAATTAGCACAAAACATAATTACATAGTAAAAGACAGTAATTACATAAAAGCATGACAGGTGATATACGATGAGATAACCATGGGACTATTCAGATAACCAGGTTACAACCTGTAAACCAAACAAGGATCGGGGTTGTAACCCTTCGTCTGAACAGAACTTGATTTCTTCCACCATTTATCGGCAAGATAAAATAAAAAATCAGGACATGTAACAATCTTGTACAAGATCAAGATAAGACAAGACTAGACTGGTTATTCCTCATCCAACAATCACGGCCAAGCAATAAGTACGGCTTGATACTTTAACTAACTAGGGTTATCACAGGCCTAGTTACTAGCAAGATGCAACGAGATTTCCAGGTCCAGTTACCCGCCTGCTGCTACCTGAGTGACCCCAGCAAAAGAAAATAAGTATAGTAGATACACTGCAGTGAGATACAATTATCCTAAAGAGGTGCCCCACTCGACGGCAGGCTGGAAATGTGCTCATCATGACAGATAGCTCCAAGTCCCATGTATATATATATAAGGCTGGGATCAAAGGGGCAACAGGTAACTGGAAAAGTCTCTTCATGAACTACGATATTATTCTAGTTATTAGCCTTAGCCATTTACAGTAGGTACCCCTGACCGTGGTACTCAGGGATCCCTGTCCTAGACATGATGCAAGACAAGACGGGTTCATTAGCACAATCATCCACGGTGTCCAGGTCATTCATACTGGTCATGTCGGGTTAGTCATCGCAACAGCATTTCGAGAAGTATCATGTCAGGTTTTCTTGTCAAGAGTGCGCCACGGCGGGCCACTATCATGTTATTATCATTATTACTTATTCAAGAGTACGCCACGATGGGCCACTATCAAGTCGTTATTATTCATCTTGTTACCAATCTGGAGTGCACCACAACGGGTCACTATCGTGTCAAGCAATTCTTTATTTAAGAAATAACAAACTATTAAGTGGGTCGTCGCAATTCAGGCCAGAATAGAAAATTTACACTGTGATTATAAGCCCCAAATTGAGATGAGAGAACTTGCAATAAAATAATTAAATAACATATCCTTGATGCCAAGGAAAAGATTTACAACTTTTATGTTGGGAGTGGGAAGAAATTCTGACCACAATTCAGGCAAATAAAACATTTAAACAATCAAAATGGACCCCATGTGGCCCAAAGGTGGGAGAACATACATGCGGCCAAAGAGAGTGGGAGGCCATCCATGCGGCAAGCCAAAGCTTATGCGGCCAGAAAATAACTGAAGGGGCCATGCGGCCAGCAAGAAATATTTATGCAACCAGAAAATACAAGGAGAGAGGAACCCGCAATAAATGCAAGCTTCCACTCAAGCAAAAGAAAAGGACACGTGGCCACTCAAGTACTGGGGCCATGTGGCCTAAAATTATATGGATACAAATCTTGTGGGACCCTACTACAATTAATGCTTCATACTAATGAGGCCAGCACACCATGGTGTATGCGACAAAATATGGCACGTGGCCACTCAAACAATGTGTGCGGCCAAGAATTATTATGCACATATTATATATGTGGCCATGCGGCCAAAAATATTAGCAAGTAACAACATGCATGCAACAGCATGCAGGAGCATACGGCCATCCAGGCAAAAGCATACAAAAAATTATATATTAAATAAGGCCATAAATATTATTCCCATGCGGCCAATGCATGGGAACGTGCAAAATGTATGCAGTTAAGGCCCACGCAGCCTGCTAATAAAACCCATGCGGCCAACAAACGTTCCATGCGGCCAAGCATTGAATTATGACCCAGAATAATGTTTAAGGAATTAATGCCATGCAACCTTCACATTAATGCAAGCATGCATTAATGCCATGCAAGCTTCACATTAATGCAAGCATGCATTAATGCCATGCGGCCATGATAGTGTTGTTAAGAAACTAACGTCATGCAAGCTTCACATTAATGCAAGCATGCATTAATGCCATGCAAGCTTCTTTCGTTAATGCATGCAAAACAAAATGAAAGGGCATGCGGCCACAGCTCAATTGGCCTATGCGGCCATGCATTGAATTTCCATGCAACCACTTAAGCTAAGCTGATGTATGCAAAATGATAAAAGAAAAGCCATGCGGCTCATCTATTCCCATATGCGGCTAGCTATTGTGGATGCACTATATTAATATATTTTTGGCTTAAAGTTTTATGCATGCAAGTTATTTAATTAAAGCAACTGCATGCAACTAATATATATATGCTTGGCCATGCGGCCAGGGAACTTTATTGCATGCAAAATGCACACTGCATGGGGCACTCAAATGCTAAGCTTGGCACAATTACTATACTAGCTATGAAGTGCCATCATGACCGCAATTAAATAATGTTGCCATGCCCATGTGGCTAAGCAAGACTCCTGTGGCCAAACAATTGCAAGCCAGCAATAATTTGTTGCCAACTGAGAAGAAGTTCATAGAAAATACCATGGCTTCTCCACACCACCAAACTTCCAACCGGAGTCCAAATTCGGACTTTTATAGGTCAATTTAGGGTAGAATGAAATTCTCTACAACATGGAACCATCAACTAACAATAATATGCAAGTTTGATAGATCAAAATTCATGGAAACCAAAAATATCACAAAACTAGATCTACAATAAATTAACCACAGAATTGAAAAATGCTAAGTACTAAAGTGGGTTAGAAACACATGAGGAAGACAATGGAATAATAAAAATGGAGTTCCCCATGAAGCAAGATGCACTTGCCTAAGCTCTCCACTCTCTCAGGTTGGTGGAGAAGTAATGGTAGGGAAGAAGAAAGTTAATGTGGAGAGAAAAATGTGTGGTAGGATATTTAATGAAGGTGGTAGTAGGTGGGAGTGGTTTGGTTCACATAAAATCAAGCAAAACCGAACCAAGCCAAACAAACCGAATCGAATCAAGATAAACCAATCAATAAAATGCCAAAATAAATCAAGCAGGGAGACATGCAATACGGGTCAAAATACGTATACGTATTCCAAATACGTAATACGAGATATGGGCATTACAACTGCGGACATTTGTGGTCAACTGTAGACATTTGTGGTCAACTGTGGACATTTGTGGGCCTATTATCCTTGGCGTACCCCAGGGTTTTTTGGGTACGGATAATAAGTCGAGAGAAAACTGACATACTTACTCAGAGGTAATGAGGACATGGTAAATACGGGGGCTTTTTCAATGGAGTCTTCCTACTCAGAGGTAATGAAGACGAGGCAGGAGTGGACTCCACGAAGGGTACATAGAACAACTCAGAGGTGACATCGACGTGGAAGTTCTATGTGAGGGGTAGTTTATTTTTGATGGAAGTAAAACAACTCAGAGGTGACATCGACGTGGCTGTTTCAGAAATTTTATGGATCTGTTACCATTTTTTATGTACTGAAAGCGCGGGTAATAGATCATGAGAAACATGCTCTTTTAGGAAGGAAGTTCAGAGTTATGATCATACATGACTTACTACCCAGAAGATGCGATATAGATTAATTTGGAGTGACCAGAGTGTAAGTTCAGCGGTACCTAAGGGTACATAACTCAACAATCCGGTTGATTTGGATGATGTCGTTTAGACATAATATTTTTTCAAGAACTTGCCATTAATGGGCATCATGAGCAAGTCTCCGTTTTGCTTTGCGAGACGGTATGCTCCGTTGGAGAATACAGCCTCGATGATGAATGGGCCTTCCCACTTTGGCTGGAACTTGTCGACGATTTTGTGGGTCATAACCATCGGTCTTCGAACTGCCAAGACGAGATCGCCTACTTGGAATGTTCTGAGTTTAACCTTCTTGTTGAAGGCTCCAGGGATGTGGGTTTGATAAAGTTCGATTTGCTGTTGAGCTAGCAGGCACTTTTCATCTAAGGCCTCCAACTCTTACAGCCGACGACGGTAATTATCATCCGTCGTCAATCATTAAGTGAGGGTGATGCAGAGCGAGGGGATTTGAGTCTCTAGTGGAAGAATTGCCTCACTTCCATACACCAAAGAGAATGGTGTGTTTCCAGTGGCCGTCCGGACTGTAGTACGGTACGCCCATAAGCATTCGCCAAGCTTTTTATTCCAGTTTCATTTGTTTGAGGACACGAACTTCTTGAGAAGTTTGATTGTAGTTTTGTTGAACGCTTCCACCAAACCATTAGCCGCCGGGTTGTATGGAGTTGAAGCAACGTTCTGGATCCGATGTTTGTCGTAAAATCGATAGAAGGCATGGCTTGCAAACTGCGGACCATTGTCATAGATGATCCTTCGGGGCAGTCCAAAGCGATAGATGACGTGATGCTTGAGAAAGCTGATCACGTTTGATGTCTTTACTTCTGCATGCGGGACAGCTTCCGCCCACTTGGAGAAGTAATCCGTAATTTCCAGTATGAAACGGTGTCCCCTGGATAAAGGTGGAGTGATCGGACCAATGATATCCATTCCCCCCGCCTCAAATGGCCAGGATGCCACCATCGGATGTAGGAACTCGGATGGTTGATGTATAAAATCAGCATGGACTTGACAAGCTTTATATTTTCTTGCATAGTC
The DNA here is from genome assembly GCA_029216955.1 of Iris pallida. Lineage (NCBI taxonomy): Eukaryota > Viridiplantae > Streptophyta > Magnoliopsida > Asparagales > Iridaceae > Iris > Iris pallida. The sequence goes on from JANAVB010007196.1 coordinate 5,949,268, forward strand.
TATCGTATCTGCTACCATCGTAGGCCAGTAATAAGCCTATCCGGCGAAGGCGATCATGTAGCTTCGGGCCAGGTTGATGGGCCCCGCAAACGCCGTCGTGAGCTTCATGTATTGCTTTTTTGGCCTCTGTATTTGACAGACACCGAAGCAGTAGTCCATCGTAAGATCGCCGATACAGTATTTTTGTCTCAATATCGTAGAAGAATCTGAGAGACCGTCTTCTGATAGAGGTGGCTTCTTTCGGGTTCTCCGGCAAGATGCCATAGACTGCAAAGTCAATAAATGGGAACCTCCAGTCCTATGTCTTATCGAGCGTCAGGGCAGAATAACTCTCGATAAATTGGACATTGTTCTTCGGACAGACCAGTTCATGGCCTATTACATCCACCAAGTGGTGAGTATGATTTGGAACCGCCAGAGAAGCGGCCAGTCCGGCTAAGGCATTGGCTTCAATGTTTCGGAGTCTGGGAACATGTTCTATGAAGAATACTTTCAGGGACGTGATGATAGCGATTGTTATTTCATGATGAAGGATCATGTCTTCATGGCGAACTTCATATGAACCCGGATCTGGCTGACGATTAACTGTGAATCGCCATATGCTTCCAGGTACTCTACCCCAGTTCCTTTGTAAGTCGGAGGCCGATGTCCAAAGCGTTGTACTTGGCCTCATTGTTTGAGCAGGGTTCTATAAGGGAATATGCCAGGTTGATCACCAAGCTAGAGGAAGAAATTAGCACCACTCCGACCCCAACGACGATGTTGCCCTTGGGCCCGGTTCTTGAAGCACCGTCGAAGAACATTCGCCAGACGGTATTATGGAAAGCCATGTTTGAATTGGCGACTTCGTCCAGGATCTCTTCATATATTCTGGTTGACTCCGAACCTGGATAAGCTGCTAAAAAGTCTGCCAGAGCTTGACCTTTAACAGCCTTTTACGGGACGAAGATCATGTGGTAGGGAGACAGTAATATCGCCCAGGTAGCAAGACGAGAGCTAAGTGCGCCTGGCTTGGTCATGAGAACCCTGAGGGGGTTAACTCGAGATATGACATGGATGGTTTGTCCTGTAACATAGTATCGCGTCTTCTGGATAACGAACACCAAAGCAAGACATTCCTTTTCCACGGCAGTGTATCTATGCTCAGGTCCTATCATTATTCGGCTGAGATAATAGATGGTCTGTTCATGCCCTACATCATTGTTCTGTGCTAGTAGAGCACCAAGGGAATGCTCTATCGCTCGTACGTAAAGCAAGAACGGCTTTCCAGCAACCGGGGCCACCAGGACTGAAGGATTTGACAGATATTCTTTAATATTGTCAAAGGCACGTTGGCACTCTTCATTCCATACGAAGGATACGCCCTTCTTCATGAGGTGGGTGAATGGTTGACATCGTCCGGAGAGGTTAGAGATAAACCTCCTAATATAAGCTAGCCTCCCTTGAAGGCCTCTGAGTTCTTGGAGATTTCTCGGGGGACCCATCTCCTTGATTACCTTCGTCTTCTCAGGGTCTATTTGGATTCCCTGGGCCGTAATGATGAAACTCGAGAATTTTTTGCTGGATACGCCCAAGAAGAATTTTGTGGGATTCATCTTCAAGTTGTGTACCCGCATCAGGTCGAAACTGTCCTCAGATCGTGCAGATGATCTTCCTTAGAGCGACTTTTGACGACGATGTCATCGAAGTGACACTCTACGATCTTACGTAGGTGTTCTCTGAAAATTATGCTTATAGCTCGTTGGTATGTGGCGCAGGCATTCTTTAAACCAAAGGGCATGACTGTGTAACAATACACACCAATTGGCTTTCGGAATGATGTATGCTTTTCGTCGTCAAGAAACATCTTGATTTGGTTGTATCTTGAGAAGCCATCCATGAACGACATGCCCTCAAAACCATATATGTTGTCAATCATTATGTCCGTAATAGGAAGAGGGAACTCATCCTTAGGACATGCTTCGTTCAGATTTCGGAAGTCGATGCAAATTCGGATCTTTCCATTCTTCTTAAGGACTGGTACTATATTGGCGACCCAGTCCAGATGTTATTCCCCACGGATGAAGCCACTGGCTATCAGTTTATTGACCTTAGCTTCGATAGAATTCATGATATCTGGACGGAACCGTCGTTGCAGCTGCTTGACAGGCTTTGCGTCCGGATGAATGTTGAGTTTATGGAGTACAACCTCGGAGTTTAGCCCTGGCATGTCTTCATAGCTCCAGGCGAATACATCAATATATTCTCTAACAAGTTGCAAAAGTGCCTCCCGCTCTTCTTTTGTCAGGCTTTTGCTGACGAAGATTGGCTTTGGAGAGGATTCATTGCCGAGGTCAACTTGCATGACCTCATCTTCGGTAGAAGGATCTCTTTGTTCGAAATGCCTCTTCCATTACGCATCTAGCTGTTGAACCCAAGGCTCTAACTCGAGCAGCTCGGGTACATCTTCGTCTTCTTCATAGGCGTCTGTAAATGCCATATTGACAGACAAAACTTACCTGAATACGTCCCCGATGCTGACATCCGAATCAAAAGTGGGTGATCCGGTCGAATTTGAATACCAGTCACATTCCTCATCTGAGCTTTCAGGAGTTGTTGTAGGTGTAACATAGCCTAGACCACGTCTGGTTTTGTTGTAGTAATTCCATGGTTTTCCAGCCGGGACTGGCAACTGCAAAGGTAATCGTCGGCCAGTATCGTAGTTCAAGCCTGGCGTAGCCTCCATGTCATACCCCTATTTTTGTATGAGGTACTTGGATCGGGAGCTATACAGGTAAAGGGGCAGCCTCCCGGTGTCGGGTTCGAGATCAACTTCTTCTATCCTGAAAGGCTTTGGATCATTCTTTCGACCGAAGATAATTGGATGGTCCTCTCCCTCAACTATGAAGCAAGCGTCTTCCACAGGAGTGAGTTGGTTCGTGGTATAGACGTTTGTCACTTGTGTGTGTAGGTTGGTGCCTATACCGTATTTCATAGCGTATATCATACAAATCTTATTAAGCTCGAGGTAGTTCAAACTCCTCTTCAGGTGGAATTACATCGTCAGCAGAAGGAACATCAATGTGAGTAGCAACATACTTGGCTAGCTCTAACTCCTCTTCGGCCACCCCCTATATTAATGAAGACTGGAAGGATGACCTGGGTAGCGTGATCATCAGGGGCTCAACTGGTGGTGCTGAACGTGGAGTCGTTGGCACACTAGCGACCCCCGGCTTAGTGTTTGGTGTTGAACGGAGAGTTGTTGGCTCACTAGCAGTCCCCAGCTTAGCGCTAGGCTGCCGACTTATCCTGGGAAGACGAATCGTTATTGGCTTAACAGAAGGATTGGACTCTTTTATTTGTTGTTGACCGGTTTTAGGCAGCCTAATTGTCAACGGCTCCGTAGTGGGTCTCGGCGTTTGGCCAGACCTTGGCGGTCGAATTGTCATCTGCTCCTTTTGTACAGTGAGCACCGGGAGACTAGTTGCTTCTCTACGCAGAGTGGCTGTAAGATGTACAGTCTGCCTGGTTTGTGGGGTTGGAGATGGATTCTCAAGGGTTCCTCAGGCCCCGCAATGGCCTCTGTCTACTCTTGAACATCCTCCTTGATCAGGTGCCTCTTTGACTTCTCATACAAGCAGGAATCTGAATAGTAGGATTCGCCCCTTTGAAGGGATCGATGTCGGCAAATTCTATTTTCATGAAGATGTACTTGTCGACGTACTTGAAGCACTGGTGTAATGTAGAAGGCACGATCATATAATCATATATCCACGGATGCCCCAGGAGAATATTATAGGAGGTGTCTGCGTCGATGACATAGCAGGTTACTTCCGACTGAAGGTCGCCAATTTGGCACTTCAGGCGAATCTTCCCGATGGGATAGCTTCTCCCTGAATTGAAACCGCTGATGGCGGTGCTGGTAGGAGTCAGTCGATGCATAGGGATGCACAAATGGTGAAGCAAGCTCTTCGGAATAATGCTTATCGAAGAATTGGGATCAATGTGCATCCGATCCACCTTGATGTCGCCGACGTATCCAAAATAATACAGAGGGCGATCGTGCAGGTTGGTCTTGATAAGCATGTCCTACGGAGTGAACACAATGTTGGGCATCGTACCCGTACAAGCGCTGTCCTGGATATCCGTCGGCGGGTTCTTTCCTGTAAGATTGACCTGAGCCAGATATGCGTCGGCATTCTGGAGTGCTTCGCTCAGTGTGACGTGAACATCTTTGGAGGGTTTCAAGAGTTCATATAATAAGAATTTAGCCAGTATGTTGGCTAATTGTACAAGAATGTCAAAATTGTAGGGCCTCTCCAGCCCCTGAGACGTGATTTTCTACAGCGGCTTGTCAAAGCGGGTCTCCTTTGGCTTAGGCTTATCAGCCGACGGAGGCTGAGAAGGTTGGTCGGCTGACGTTCTTCAGCCGAGTTACCCGACATGGATTGAGTTTGCGCACTAGACCGGGTAACGACAGCTGTCGCTTCTTCGACGTCGGTTGAGACGGTGCGGCATGACTTGACTTTATCGCCCTTCTTCTTGCCAGTGGAGGGTGATGCTGGCTGGGTTACTTCAGATACTAAGTCCGGGTGGACCTACATGACCTCTCCTCTTGATGTGGTGAGGCGTACCAGCCCAGCAGCCTGGTCTCGAGGAGGTGGAAGATTAGCAACCTCTATTTTTGCCCGGGGGACGGGTACTACGCCATCTTACATCCTCGTCGACAGGAAGCTGCCGAATTGGACTGACACCATGTTGGCAGCGACCGTCACCTCCTCAAAATTAATGGCCAGGGCCTTGGAGTCGATAAGGTTCTCGATGTACTGCTTCAATTGGAAGCAGTCTTGTGTAGCATGGTAGACGTAGCGATGGTAATGGCAGTACTTGGGGCTCTCGATCTCTGCAGGTCGAGGTTCACACCTTGGTGGAGGGAGATGAATTCTGTCTCCTTGTAAGAGCATGTCAAAGATGGGCTTGACATGACTATCCTCGAAGGAGTAAGTCATCTGCGACCACTACTTTTCTGCCTGCTTCGGTTCGGGCTTTGGGGCAGTGTCAGCCACCATAGCCTGTTTGCCCTTGTTGTCTCGGTTGTTGGAGGAATTACCGTCGTTGTTGTTATTGGCATTAGGGCGCTTGCCCTTGCCTTTCCCATCCGAGATGTGTAATCCCAGTTGGCGAGCTTTCTTCAACTTGTCTTCTGCGCTAGTGGCGCTGATGATGAAAGTCTTACAGTCCTTAAATTGACTTTCGCCCATCCAGAGGCTGATTGTGGGGAGCAGCCTCTTTTGACAAATTTCAATTAAGGAGGAGTCCGGGTTACCGGAGGGCAACTTCATCACGGTTTGGCAAAACCGCTCAATGTAGTTTCTTGTCAGCTCCTTCTCTCATTGGACAACGTCCATGAGGGTTGACATAGTCACATCTTGCCCCACTTCATAGAACCTCTCCAAGAACATATGTTTGAAGCCGGCAAAGGAATGGATGCAGTTGTTCGGCAAGTTGCGATACCAGTTGAATGCGACTCCCTTTAATGCCCCGATGAACAATTGTGTAAGGATGGCGTCGTCATGCGGCAAATGATCTGTTGTGACCTTAAAGTAGGTCACGTATCGGCTTGCAGATGTCTTTTCGTCATAAGGGTTGATGTTGAATAGCTTGTTCGAGGAGGGAAGGGGACATCTCTCCATGCAGCGGGATACGACTTTCGTATCCTGAGGTCCTGAGAGTTTTCTCGGGCATAAAACATTGCCCGGAGCTCCTGGACTTCTCTTCTCACCTCCCTGGCCTCTTCTGCAGCAGTAGGAGCCGACATTCCAGGTAGATTTTCACCCGGGGTTGGTGCGGTTGTGTTTGAGTCCGCATTGACGGCGGGACCCAAGCTTGTTTGGCCAGGCATCCTTTTTTGGAGAGCTGGTAGAGCCGCCTTGATCTCATCTACTGACTTGACCAGGGTATGAAGTATGGCCTCAAGAGTGTTGAGGTGCTGTCGATCGCTGGGACCGTCCTAGTCGTTCTCAGTCATAAATACTGTTCTCACACGAGAAACAATGGAAGGAATTATGGAGGATGTACTCTCCGAATCATACCCCCGAATGGAGAAGTCGTCGGGATATGTAGGAATATTCTCCTTCGGTTCGGACTCGGAGGAAGTGCTACCTCCTGCATAGGAGGTTGCCTCTTCTTGGCACTTGTGGACGTCTTCAGGGACGTCAGAATCTGCTGTATCTGTTGGGGGAACTGTCTCCCTTGGTTCATCTTCTTGGAACACTGGATTGTCGTGGATGTTTCGGGGAGTGCTACCCCCAGCTTCAGCTACCCCAGGGATGTAGATGACGAATCTCCAAATGTTAAAGATTTCGTCTTAGAGTGGGTGCCTTGATAAACTCCTTCTGTGGTGGTTGTGGACAACCGCTTGGATGAGAGTTTATTAGCCGCGCCAGTTGAGATCGTCGGGCTGGATATTTTCTTTCCTTCCTTGCTGGTAGGGACCTTCCGAGTAGAATTGTAGGAGGCGAAAGGAAGCGCCTCATCTCCCGAGCTTTGTTCTAGAACCGGTCCCGGCCGCTGCAGTTGTTGGAAGACGGACTGCCGGCCCTCTTGTACTGCTGTCTTGTTGCAGTAGCAGTTGACAATGACTTGGGTGTAGTGATGTCCATGGAAGGACTCTCTGTACGCCAAGCTTTCTTCTCTTTTCTTGCGCTTGTGAAGGATCACATCACGCAAGTCAAGTGCTTCTCGAGCAACCTTTATACTCATTTTGTGGGCCCGGGGATCCCGAGCACACGAGTGTGTTGGTATCATGTATGTTCCCTGACGTAGGGCTAGTAAAAGTACTTGCCCCTGATCATTGTTGGGAGACTCTTGACCACCCTGTCCGTTGGCCGCTGGGGGCTGGACACGGGTAGTTTTCTACAACTTTCTATCAGAGGCCCGTATAACAATTAGCGGTAACAATTAGCTGACTGAGCTCGACGAGCCCGTACTGTCCTAGACTTCTTCGCTCCAGCACCCGAGGGTGCATAGTAGGAAGAGTCCAAATTGTGTCGCACAGAGTTTGGCACACCCTCATGAGAGCTTCTGAGGTCAGTACCGCATGAGAGCCGGTCAAAGACTGAACCTGAGCCACATAGGGTGGATGGCCTGCAGCTGGGATTGGATGCCGCATAAGCCATCTCCCTGCGGCTGGGTTTGGTGGCCGCATAAGCATCCTGCATGCAGCTAAAAATTGTGGGGGCCGCATGAGCCTTCTGTATGCGGTTGGAATTTGTGGCCGTATGATGCTTCTATATGCGGCTGGAGCTTGTGGCCGCATGAGTCTTCTCCATGCAGCTAAGATTGGTGGCCGTATGAGTCTTCATACGGCGGGCGCCCTTATGCGGCTTCCGTACAGAGTTCTCCCTTGCTCCCGTAAGTCCAGCATCATAGTGCTTTCTTCTGCCGGTCTTGGGGACAGCATGGTCCTCTGTGGCCTGAAGTGGGGCCGCATGTGAGTCTTCTCTGCCGTCTTGGTCAGCAAAGAATACTTCTTCCAGAGCTTGGGGAGGAGCAGCAGTCTTGGGTCTCCACTCCCTGCGGGCCTTCTTTTTGCCGGCTCGCTTCTGGACCGGGCTAGCGCTCCCGTCGGAGAGCATCTCTTCAAACGCTTGCTGGTCAAAGCGAACAACCAGCATCTGTTGCGTAGAGCCAAGTTTGGCTGCGTCTGATTGCATCACCAACTTTTCAGTAGTGGAGAAGTTAGTCCCCAGTAGAGACGCCATCGTGTTTGCCATTGATTATCAAAGAACAGAACAGTTTTATGGGAGGACTGAACTTTAATTCACAATTATAAACTCGCTCGTACAAAAAGAGCCTAGGAACAAAACCTAGAAAAAGCAATCTAAGTATAATTGTTTAATTTGGATTCTAGAGGGTGACGGTAGAGGTTCGGGAAAGTGTTATCAACTCTGCCTTACACCTTGTACGATCGAACACAACCTTGGCTCTGGCGAAGAAATGATCTCTCTCTCTGCTCAGATCTGTGTTGCTCTATATGTCTTTGTGTGTCTCTACAAGGGAATAACACCTTGCTATTTATAAGAATTTATGATGAGTGGGGGGTACAGCCACGTGGCCATATCCTTGTAACTGCTCCTTGAGAAGTGGGTGGTTGGGGATTGGTTAAGATTAATCTTTATCTGTTTGTTGTAATAAATATGGGCTGTTATGTTGGTTGAAATAAATCTGAACTGCTATGATCTGTTGGTTGTAATAAATCTGAGTTGTTAAGACTTAGTCAACTTATGTCACGTGTCCCAACTGCCACTAGGTTGCGAGCCGCATGAAGAACTATTCCCCTGTCTGAGCCGCATGAGGGTAGCCTCACAACCGAGCCACATGAGGGTGGCCTCATAACCGAGCCGCATGAGGGTGGTCTCATAACCGAGCCGCATGTGGATGGCCTCATAACCGAGCCGTATGAGGGTGGCCTCATAACCGAGCCGCATGAGGGTGCCTCACAACCGAGCCGCATGAGGGTGGCCTCACAAATGAGCCGCATGAGGGTGGCCTCCCAACTAAGCCGCATGAGGGTGGCCTCACAACCGAGCCGCATGAAGGTCACTCAGGCGATCCGCATAAAGAACTTTCTTGGAATTGGTGAACTATGCCAACTGTCATAAAGATTTTCTCATCTTTTTATGGGCATGTCGCGTCTCTTCTTTATGTCAGAGCCATCATGCCAGAACTGTCACTTTGTGTCAGAGCATTAATGGCCAGTCGCCCAGAGTAATTATGGCCAGCTGTATGGGCCTATTTCGAACAGCGTAGGCCACGTGGCTTTTTCTCAGCCGCATAAAACTGTGAGCCGCATAAAGCTATGAGGAAATTTTGAGCCGAATGAGGCCCCTCAGTTTTGAGCCGCATGGAGTTTCTGGGCCGCATAAGGTCTTTTCCATGCTTCTACACCCTCGTTGTCCCACTTGATCCTGGCTTTTTGCTTCCAAAAGTCTGTTTCAATCTTCAGCCTGAATTTGAGTATGGCTTTAGTGAGGTTCAGTGCTTTCCTGGAATCAGGTGAGCATTCGGCCTTGTATTTTGCTTCAGCGCGAGTCACGTCGTCTTCCGCCTCGTGAATGGCTTGGAAGATATCCCCGTAGGCTTACTTGCTCCAAGCCGTCAAAGCTTTCCTCGTGGCCTGGAGCTTGATGGGCATGCCATTAAGGGGATCAACGGAGTCCACGCTGTTCCACGCTTCCGTGACGACCCCTAAGAATTAGGGGTGCTCGCTCCAGAAGTCCAGGAAGCGGAAGCTCTTTCTGGAATGGTTGGATGTTCTAGTGATTCCCACCAGCAGTGGGGCGTGGTCGGATTCGGTAGCGTTAAGGTGGGAAAGCTTGGGGGTTGTCCCCGTGTGAAGCCAGTGGGCATTCGTAAAATGCCTTATCGAGGCAGGAGAATTACCGACGGTCGCCTTTCTACATGTTGCACCAGGTGAAGTCGTTGCTAGTGAACGGGAGGGAGGTGAGGTGGGAATTAAAGATAATGTTGTTGAAGTCTTGCATGGCAGGGAGAGGGGGAGGGCGTTCGCCAATCTTCTCTTCTCTGCAAGTGATGGCGTTGAAATCACCGATGCCGAGCCATGGGAGGTTGCGATTGTGGTGGTGGGTGTCCAGGAGGTCGTGCCAAAGGTGTCCGCGTTCTACAATGTCATAACTGCCATGAACTGCAGAAATGATGTCACGTTTGGGGATCAGAGGATGTTCCATCCAGCAAGACAGGACTTGATTGGAATCGTGGATGACGCTGATATTGACGACTTTGGACCAGAGAATCCAGATGCCATGTCTGCCAGCAACGACCGAATGAAAGCCTAACTGCAGTTGAATGGATTTGAGTCTCTTGTGAGAGATTTTGGGTTCAAGGATGATCAGAATGTCGATCTTATGGGTTTTCTTAAGGCTGGTGATTCTCCTCATCGTTGGTTTGTTCGCCAGGCCGCAGATATTCCAGGAGAGAATATTCAGCATTAATGGGCTTTGGGAGGGGTGGGTTGGACCGCTTCGTAGTGGACCTTGTAGGCCTTTAAAAAATAAAAGTCACGCTGAGTGGATCAGGACAGAGTCAAAAGTCACGCTCAGTTGATCCAGACAATATAAACAAATCACGCTGGGGAGACAGCTCATCATTTGTCAGAGAGTAATTATGACTGACAGCACAACAGTCGAAGAATGTCTCTTCGTATGCCACGTATGCACAGAACTCGAGAGATCACAGCCGACTATTGCGTGACTTTCGAAATCTTCTTCAGCAAGACTCAACCTTCGTCAAGTTGGCGAACCAAAAGAGCTTCTTGTCATTTAATGCGACTGACAAAAGCAATCACTTGTCAGAGATTTTGTGTCAGTCGAGGCACGTCGAATCAAGACAGCTGGCAGTCCTGCCTCAATTGAGCGTGGATTATGTTCCTTCCCAAAGTCCGCGTATATTTTGAGCTTTCTATCCCAAGTTTGCGTGGATTCTGAAGTTTCTTCCCTCAAGTCTGCGTGGATTCTGAAGTTTTCTTCACCAAATCTGTATGGATTCTGAAGCTTCCTGTCCCAAGTTTTGCATGGATTTTGAAGCTTTCTGTCCCGAGTCTGCGTGGATTTCGTCTTCAATAAGTCTGCGTGGATTTTATCAAATTGGAGTACGTGGCAGCCATGCCACTGATCTCTCGCCTGCGTGTCCTGTAACTTGCACACGACTCATGCATGATCGCCATGTGTCCAACAGTTACAGGCCACGTCCAGTAACTGCTCACAACCTTGCGTATGTTAAATCCTGCGTGATTTTCAACTAAGCACAGGCTGTGAAGACAGTTATCTTTTCAGTTATTATTTTTGACTCTATAAATAGAGTTCTTTTTTTTCATTCATTGTACAGATACATTGATATCTACTGTTAAAATTTTGAGAGCTTTTCTTCTTCGTATAGTCCAAGGGATAAAGCGATCGTCTTCTAGATCGGATTCCTACAGTTGTAATTTTCCCAGAAACACAACAAATAAAGAGAATTTCTTTATCGAAAACAAATTGGCGACTCTGCTGGGGAAAACCATCTCCTCTTCTGAGATGGTAACAACTCAATGCGACACTTCGTCAATCGGCTCGACGAAGAAGGTAATGACGATCAAATTCGATCAAGTCGCCTATGAAGAAATACAGCGGGCTAAGGGTGGCAAGCCCACTCCAGCCTCCATCATCACTGCCAAGTCGAAGGGACACTCTGTCTATGTCCCTAAGAATCAGTTGGCAGCCAATGGTGAAGTCTCCGCCACAGTGTCTACTCCTAACACTGGCAAGAACTCCACTGCAAGCACGCACACTCCTGTGCGCTCGAATATGACAGTAACTAAAAGTCACGCTGACAGTACTGGCTCCTTAGCCGAATCTGTTCCAGCGTGCAAATTCAACTCTAAAAGTCACACTGACAGTACTGGCTCCTTAGCCAAATCTGTTCCAGCGTGCAAATTCAACTCTAAAAGTCATGCTGATAGTACTGGCTCCTTAGCCAAATCTATTCCAGTGTGCAATCCCACATTCAACAGTCACGCTGACAGTACTGGTTCCTTAGCCAAATCTGTTCCAGCGTGTAATTCTAAAATCAAAAGTCAAGCTAACAGCTCTGGTTCTTTAACCAAGTCTATTTCAGCGTGTATTTCATCAGAGAAGAATAGCTCCTTAGTTATCTCTTCCTCTTCACCGAGTTCTACTAGAACTGGGGGTGGTCTTCCACACAAAGTCCCTTCGAAAAAGAATAACTCTTTAGTTGTTTCTTCTGCTCCTGTAGTTTTTACTTCAGGAACAGCTTTGACTGATACTTTTGTTAGTCAAAGGAAAGGAGATGGTCTTTTGACTACTCTTCCTTCTGGACATTCTATGTCTCAAAACTTGAATGAGTCTAAGAAGAAACATTCCTTAATGTCTTCTTCTTTGACTTCTTCAAATTGGGCACAAAATCTGTCTATTAAAGAGGGTCTGTTACCAACTCCTAATCAAAGGAGTGGTTCAACTCTTCCTTCTCTGCAAATATCCAGATCAATGGAAGGAAAACTCCATGTTTCCAAAATTAATGTGTTACCTTCCACTGATTTAAGAACAAAACTCAGCACTTCTGGTGTTAAGAAACCATACCAATTGGATATGAAGATAAAAGATCCAGATGCAGAGTATGCAAGAAATTATGTGGCTCACATTAATCACTCTTTGTATAATCAAGAGCCATCAAGACCCAAGAACAGGAAGTATACTCCTCAATCTTCACAAACAGATTTACGGGAATATCTTCAACAGAAGAGAAGGAGTAATTCTATATCAAAGGAACATGCTGAATGTGACTTCTATCCAAGAGTCATAATTCAGTGCAGATGTCAATCAACAGTTCAAGACCATGGTGATCATGAATGTGACTTCCAGTCAAGAGTCACAATACAATGCAGATGTCAAAATAAACGACAGTCTGCCTTCAATAGGATTCAGTATGAACCTATGTCTGATGAAGATGAGCCTTTGTTTGCCTCTGTCAACATAACTTCTCGGGACACCGGGGGTAGAGTTGATAGTCCAGATGGAGTATATAGAAACACCAGAGCAAGAATCCTGGCTTCTAGTCAAAGAAATTTGATCCCTGAAATTGATTCTGAATTTCTTGGAGAATCTAACTTCCCACCTCTTCCTACTGGGGGTAATTCTCCTATAGTTGACTTTGATGCACGAAGCAATGATTCAGAGCATACAACATCTACTAGTTCATCAATAATCCCTCATACAGTCACGACTTACATGGTTGATGGGAATACTGATGAACCTTCTTCTTCCTTGACTCCTCAAGATCAAAGAATTGCTTCTTTGGAACAGCAAATGAAGTCTATGACTGACACAATGAAGTCGATGTATGAACTCATGACAGCTCAGTTGCAAAATTGACAGACTGTATCAGATGCCATACCAGTTGATACTGATATAAGTCCAGTACAAGTTCCTCCAGCAGTACAATCCAATACTCCTGGACCAGCTCAACCAAATCCTAGTCTCTCTGGAGCTGGGGGTAGTGCTTACAATGTTGTTCCTCCTCCCAACTATTCTCTACAAGCCACAACTCCACAATCTTCGGGAGTTGTCTCTGAAGAATTGAAGAATCTCAAAACTCAATTTGAGGTATTCAAACAGAAGGATGGTTTACAAAGGTTAGGCATCAAACAGCCTTATCCGATAGAATGGAAGCAAGTATCATATCCTCCTAAATACAAGCCTCCTACTATCTCATTCTATGATGGAACCACTTCTCCAAGTCAGTTTATTAATCATTTTGAAGTGATGACTGATCAACTGCAACCAAGTGATGCCCTCCTTACTCGGGTATTTATTGGATGTCTCAAGGGAACGGCTTATGAATGGTATAGGAGTCTCCCAGATGGGAGTATTACCTTATTTACTGGTTTCAAATAGATGTTTCTTGAAAGGTTCTATGAAGGGCTTAATGACATGACTATGTCTGCTCTTATTAGAATCAAGCAGAAAAATAATGAATCTACAGAGGAATACATTAAACGGTTTAGAAGAGAAGCTCTGAAGATGCCTCTTGGAACTCCTGATGCTGTCACCATTGACACGTGCAAATCAAACTTTTTGCCAATCATCAGTATGTGGACAGGGTCCACTCAATTTCAAGATTGGCCTTCCTTCATAGTCAGTGCCAAAGCTGCAGAAATCAGTGCTGAAACCTTCAAAGGTTTAGGAGTGCAGATGACTCCTAAAGAAACAGGACAAGGTGCTAACAATAAAAATAATGCTCGCAAAGGAAAAGAAACTCTTGAAGTTAATCTTCAGAGCAAAGATGCATCAAATGTTCAAACTCCTGCCTCTACAACTCAACAATCAAGAACACCTCGCCACAAAGAAGAATATTCTTTTGACGACGACGATGTCCTTGGTATCTTTGAATGTCTGCTGAAAGGTAATAAAATACAATTACCAGAGATCAAGAAACCTGATGAAGCTGGTAAGACAGATCATCCTAAATAATGTCCATATCACAGAATGCTGGGTCACACAATTCGTACATGTTATCTATTGAAAGGAAAGATCCAAGAAATGATTAAATCTGGAGCTATCTCTCTTAGTCCAAAAGAGAAGACCGTCACCTCCAACGTCGTCTCTATACAATTTGGAGATTTCCCTCCTCAACTCCTTGAAAGTAGGATTGTTTCTATTCCCAAGGCAACTCTTGACATAGTGAATCTTCCTCCTCCGCAGTCTGAAGGATTAGTGCCAATCACTTTGGAAACAGGGGAAATCATGTGGATCCATCCTGATCTAGTGGCAGATTTTGAATCGCCTTCTCCTCAAAAGATTTCTTCTCAAAAATCCAAGAAGGCTGGAAAGATCAAGTCATGTCATATGACTTCTCTTGGGTCTACCTCTGACACAGAGCCAAAAGACAAAAAAAGAAGCACTTGTTAGTGCTACTCGAACGGGGAAACCTTACCTAAAGGATTATTCTAAAAATCCTGAAGATCCTACTGATATCCCTTCAGATGCTAAAGATGCTCCTAATGTTCCTCCTGAAGAAGAATCATCCACTGAACCTGTTCCTCCCAAGCCTACGGCTCTGGAGAAAGGCAAACAACAGGCTCGGTTTGATAAGCCAATCAAGAAGTCTTCTCCCCTTGGACTTCAGAAGCCTTACAACTTCGACATTTTGGCTCAACTTGCTAATACTCCAGCTAGAATGTCCCTTTTTGAACTTCTACGTCTTTCTAAAGAAACTCGGGAGACGTTAAGTGAAGCACTTCTACAAGCTGACTCTTGTCTTGCACAATTGAAGAAGCCAGATGCGGAACCTGCCACTTGCTTACATTGCAACAGTGTACTGGAGATTATCCCAAATATCACCTTTACACAAGACGACATGCTACTGGAGGATAATCGACATGACCGACCTCTCTACTACACTGGTTATATTGATACGATGAAGATAGATCGTATCCTCATTGACCCAGGGTCTGCTATAAGCATAATGCCAAAGAGTTTGTTGGATGAACTAAAAATCCCTCTTCACAAGCTCTCCAAGACGGTTACTACTATCTTGGGATTCAATCAAAGCCGAAGTGAGCCTTTGGGAAAGATTCATCTGAAGCTTCAGATAGGCGATTTCAGATCTAAAGTCACTTTCTATGTGATCGAGATCGTGGGATCCTATAATCTTCTTCTGGGGAGGCCCTTTCTTCATGAAAATAATGTGGTGCCCTCTACTCTTCATCAATGTTTTAAATACATTGATAGCAATGGAAGAGTACAAAAAGTAGTTGCTGATATAAATCCCTTCTATGGGGTTGAAGCTTATTTCAACGATTCCCGAATGTATAAAGAAGAGTATACAAGGATCATACAAGCTATGGAGAAAGAAGATGCACAAAGTGAGACTTTAATAATCCCTGTTTAAGGTCGAACTACTCAGCAACAATCTCCTAAACCCTCTGGAGAAGATTCTTTCATCATTCCAGTGAGGGGACGGATCTCTCCGTTACCTCAGTCATCTACTCAAAATACTCTGATCATTCCTGTCAGTGGACGTACTACAGTTCCTGTATCTTCACAAGATACTCTACTAATTCCAGTTGGAGGGCGGACTACTCTTCCTACTCAAACTTCAAGGGAGCTCACCTCTTCTGAGCCATTTGTTATCGATCTTAATTGAAACAAAGCTTCTTCTTCTTCTCCCCCTTTAGTCATTGACTTGGCTAAAATCTCTAAGGCTCAGCCTTCTCCCAATGTAAATATTACTGCTTTTACATTTAATGAAAAGTCTCCACCTTTACAGTACGTTGATGTGTGTAATTATGTTCATAGTTATTTACATCTGTTAGATGACTTGAACACAATAACCATAGGAGTTGTACAGACTGTTCATACAGATGTATCTCTAGAACCTGTACAATCTTCATACTTTCTAGTTCCCAGCAGAAAGCCAGGAGACATTCCAATATTCTTCTACAAAGGGCCTTAAAATCCTTCTGATCTTGAAGATGATGACAAAAATGATGATACTGGAAGATTACAACTACGTCGTTATAGTCAGCAATCTAGAGACATCATCAAAAATATGGGCTATGACTTCAGGACTGGCCTCAATGATGGAAAAGGAAGAAAAATACCTGTCCGGATTCCTCCTTTGAAATATGGAAGGACAAAATACGGATTGGGTTATACTGCTCCTACTCCTTTCATCAATATTATCCATGAAGATCACGAGTCTGACGAAGATAAGAGATCTGATTCTTCTAGTACCACTTCTTGGGATTCCGATACGAGTATCGGTGACTTCTATTGTAACCTTCTGTCTTCCAATATGGTTTCCATTTACCATTCTGAAGAAAGTGATGAAGACGAAGAAGAGTTTGAAATCTTACCTGAATCAGAACAGTGGGCCCAAAGATTAGATAATCAATGGGAGTTTCGTTTCGAGCAAAAAGAACCTCCGACTGAAGATAAACTTGTTCAAATAGATGTTGGTGAAGAGGGATCTCCCAAACCAATATTCATCAGTGAAAGTCTTTCTGAAACTGATAAGAAAGACATGATCAAACTCATTCGTGATTACATCGATGTCTTTGCTTGGAGTTATGAAGATATGCCAGGGCTTGATCCTCAAATTGCAACTCACAAGCTCAATATCTTGCCGAATGCTAAACCGGTCAAACAACAACAGCGACAATTTCGTCCAGACATCATGGATGCAATTGAAGCTGAAGTCAATAAACTCATTACCTCTGGGTTTATTAGAGAGGAACAACATCCCGATTGGGTGGCTAATATTGTTCCTGTTCTTAAAAAGACTGGCAAGATCAGAGTATGCATAGACTTTCGCGATCTCAATGCGGCATGTCCTAAAGACGAATTCCCTCTACCAATCACTGATGTCATGGTTGATAATACCTGTGGATTTGAACGAATGTCATTCATGGACGGGTATTCTGGGTACAATCAGATCAAAATGTTTCCAGAGGACGAGAAGCACACTTCTTTCAGAACGCCGATTGGTACATACTGTTATACAGTTATGCCATTCGGTCTCAAGAATGCAGGAGCAACTTATCAACGAGCTATGAGCACTATATTCCGTGAACATTTACGAAAAACAGTCGAATGCTATGTTGATGATATTGCAGTCAAAAGTCGACAAAAGGAGGATCATATCCAAGATTTGAAGATTATATTTGATCTAATGCATAAGCATCAATTAAAGATGAACCCTACTAAGTCCTTCTTAGGCGTCTCTAGTGGTAAATTTCTCGGCTTCGTCATTACCTCTAAAGGTATACACGTGGATCCCGAGAAGATCAAAGCCATCCAAGAGATGCATCCTCCACGCACCTTAAAAGAGCTACGAGGATTTCAAGGAAGAATTGCTTATATCAGGAGATTTATCTCTAATTTATCAGGACGCTGCAGACCATTCAACAAACTTATGAAGAAAGGTGTCTCTTTTATCTGGAATGATGAATGTCAGAAAGCATTCGATGATATAAAACAATATCTAATGAGCCCTCCAGTATTGGTACCTCCCGTCTCAGGAATACCGTTCCTCCTCTATACTCGAGCAATGAGTCATTCATTGGGTGCATTACTCGCTCAAAAGAATCAAAATGGCCATGAACAAGCCATTTATTATCTCAGCCGCACTATGACCGGAGCTGAACCTCGATATTCACTGGTTGAAAAAGAATGTCTAGCCTTGATGTTTGCTGTCCAAAAGACACGTCATTATATCATTGGCCAGACTATTCATGTCATCTCCAGGATCAATCCTATACGGATCATGATGAAGAAACCCAGTGTTTTGAATTCTCGATTGGCTAACTGAGGAATTCTACTTGCTCAGTATGACATACACTATATTCCTCAGAAATCTGTTAAAGGACAAGCTTTAGCTGATTTTCTGGCTGCTCGCTCAATTCCAAAAAATTCAAAACTCTATGATGAAATCCCGGATGAAGTCCTAGATTCAAATCAAATTGCTGAAGAAGATCCTACTTGGCGTCTATTCTTTGATGGAGCATCAAGAATTGGTCCTAATGGCGATATTATCGCTGGAGTTGGAATTGTTCTTGTATCGCCAGAAGGTCTTGCCATCCAAACAGCTTATTCTCTCGATCAGCCGTGTTCAAACAATGTAGCTGAGTACAACGCATTACTTATTGGTCTTCAACTCGCTAAACATCTGAATATTCAACATTTGGAGGCGTATGGAGACTCTAAACTTATTGTCAATCAGATCAGGGGTACTTATGAAGTTCGCCATCAAGATCTGGTTCCTTATCATAAAACAGCTATATCTATGGCTTCTTCGTTTGAAAAATTCTTCATTGAACATGTTAGGCGAGCATATAACACAGAAGCTGATGCCCTTGCTAATCTTGCAGCGGTGCTGGCTATCCCAATCAGACGGCAACAAATGATTGTTGTTCGTAATCGAGAATTATTTCATCTTGAAAATAACCTGACTCTAGGACTTCTAGTTGACATTGAAGAATCAACATCTCATGACGTCAACACAACAAGAGGATTTGGATTCAGTCGTAAATCGATATCATCTTCATCCGATTCCAGCATGGAATTCATCTTCAGTAACTCGACTGAGAATCAGAATACGGATAAAGATTGGAGACTTCCTTTCTTAGATCTCGTATTATATGATATTCTTCCGGATGATCCGAGTGAGGCAGCATCTATCAGACGACGATCACTCAGATTCTATTACAATCATACAACAAAGACCTTATATCGTCGAGCTTATGATGGTTTACTCCTTCGATGTGTTGCCGGTGACGAGGCTCAACAAATCATTCGTGAAGCACATGATGGAATTTGTGGAGCACATCAGCCAGGACCAAAACTTCAAGACCGTATTCGACGTATGGGTTATTATTGGCCCACCATGGTATCTGATGCTATCGAATACGCAAAGAAGTGTAAAGCTTGTCAAATCCATGCGGATTTTATTCATCAACCCTCAGAATTTCTACATCTGACGGCAGCATCATGGCCCTTCGAAGCTTGGGGCATGGACATTGTCGGCCCGATCAATCCACCGTCATCTAAAGGTCATCGGTTCATTCTCGCAATAACTGATTACTTCTCCAAATGGGCCGAAGCCATTCCTTTATCTGAAGTTAAGACGTCTAATGTCATCAGCTTTATTAAGCACCACGTCATCTACAGATTTGGTGTTCCTCGATGCATTGTTCATGATAACGGACCACAGTTCGTTAGCCAGAAATTTACTCGATTCTGTGACGATCACCGGATCAATAATGTTGCTTCTACCGCATATAATCCAACAGCTAACGGATTAGCAGAAGCTTTCAACAAGACTATCATCAAACTCCTAAAGAAGTTTGTCTCCACTAACAAACGTAATTGGAGTGACAAGCTCGGGGAATGTTTGCGGGCTTATCGCACTACAGTTCGTAAGGCTACCAAATGTACACCTTTTTTCTCTGGTATATGGTTGCGAAGCTGTTCTTCCATTAGAGATTTAAATTTCTTCTTTAAGGATAGCAATCGCTAATGAACTCACTGCTGAAAATAACGATCATCTTCGACATCAGGAATTAGAAGCTCTGGATGAAAAGCGATTATCTGCTCAACAAAATATTGAATTCTATCAAGCTAGAATTTCAATAGCTTTTAATAAAAAAGTCAGAGTTCGATCATATCAAAAAGGAGAACTTGTTCTAACAGTCAGACGTCCTATGACTATGACTCATATGAGTAAGGGCAAATTTGACGTAAAGTGGGAAGGTCCCTATATTGTGAGCAAAGTTTTCTCAAATGGAGCTTATCAACTCTCAGAATTGGATGGTCGAAAAGTTTTGATGCCTATTAATGACAAATTCCTTGAAAAGTACTATGTATAAATGTAAATACTTGTAATCATCAGACAAATTCATGTTTAAAAATAAAAATTTTATTTTATTTTCATGAATGATGATACATGATATTAAGGAAGATCACTATCATCCTTCTCTACTTTTGGACGTGGGCCACTATTGTCCTTCTCGAAGACGTGATCAGCAAAAGAGCCGAGAACCTCCTTGCTAGAACCCACGAGGAATTTGCAAGCGGCCATCCTCATGGCTTCCTCTTCTTCAGTCCTTCCTGGTTCGAGCAGAAAATCCAGAATGTCCCTTGGTGGCTTGGGTGCGGACGAACCTTCGCCTGCTTCCGTCTTCTTCGTTTTGACTGGACCAGTAAGGCGTTCTTCAGTGCCTTTCTGAACCTTTGAGGCTATCTTAGTCTTCTTAGATGCTTCTCCAGATGACATTTTTATGTTGAGGAGTAGAAGTATTCATTCTCGCCAGATTTCTGCTATATTTATAGGCAGAAGTTCCTCATTCATCCGACGTTTCACATATTCATTAATGCTTAACGGTTCATCCATTTATTTCTCACATTCATCCGACGTTTCACATGTTCATTAATACTTGACGGTTCATCCGTTCATTTATTACATTCACTCGACAGTTCATCTGTTCATCATTTCCTAACGGTTCATCCGTTCATAATCTTCTATCAATTTATTAAGTGGGGATTCGTTATTTATCATGTTTTCATAACCTCTGAATCAATTCCGAATCTACTTACTCATTTGTCATGTTTTGATCTCTGCATAGAAATCAATCTATTTTCTTTTGAGTTCCTATATATTATCACGTCCATAATACCTCTGATAATATCATATACTCTAAAACAGAAAAGATGATTTTATTATCTATCATGTCCATAATTCATCCACAAATACAAATCATTGAGCATAGAAGAATTGTCATTTCCATTCTCATTTCACCATAAAAAGTCTATTACATTTTCTTAGACTTTCTTACAAATCATAATGGAAATCTATTACAAATCTTGGATTTTTATTCTACACCACAACGATAACCTAATAGAGATCTATCTTCTTCTTTGGATCTTCTCCGTCGGACCTTCTCCGTCAGGTTCGTTGTTGGTGGCAATTCCTGACTGTCTGGGTCTTAGTCACGACCAGATCAGCAGGAATCAAACTCTGGTCTTCTCTCTCAGACGAGAGGAGAACCACAGAGTATGGCAGCCCGAAGTCGTGGTGCTGCCAATACAACTGGTGGATTATGAGCGACCTTTCAGAGGAGACAGGAATGTATCCAACCTTGGGATACAATTCCTAGTTCTCTCGTAAAAGGAACTCTACTACCCGATTTCTCGGTAGCAGAGTTGACTCCACCATCCAACTCTCGTGTATAAAGGCTCTTCCTACCATCTAAGGAAGACCCTTCTATCCCACGAAGAGTTCTGAGTTGTCTGATTTACGCGTCAAAAGCGTATGAGCTCCCTGATGTAGATGTCAGCAGGATATTCTCCACAGCATCCACATCCCCAATGCTAGTTCTGAAGAAAATTTTCAGCCAAGTTTCTGCAGAAAGATCAACAGAAATCATTCAGTATGCATTTATCAAACAGAGACAGGCGTGTATTGTTCAAATCAGAAACAAGAAACAGAAAGCCTATCTTCAACAGCAAAAATAAATACACGTTTTACACTGACTTACCTTCAAGTTTGGTGCTAAAGATCGGCAAACTCATGTTTGATACAGTGCGCAGAAGTCGAACATTAGAAAACATTGCTTTCCTGTTTGAGAGTGAAATCTCCCAAAAATTTCATTCTCAGAGAAGAAAAGGAATGGGAGATGAGTATTTGCGAACTCTTCCATCTATTTAAAGAGCATAGTACAAGTCCATTCTTGGAAAAGATCCGCATAAATAGCGCTCGTAAATTGTGGAATGAGTGTCACGTGTGCTTTGGAAGACAGAGCAACATTGGAAACAATCAAAGATTGCTGATTAATATTTCTCATTAAGGCACGCAGATCAAACACAAAAGTTGTGCTTCATTTCTTCAAGACAGGCACTGATGGCCTTACAAAAGACAAAACAAAAAGTGCAACAAAAGCATAAAAGTCACGCTCTATTTCCCAGAACGACTGAGCTTGGTGCCTAGTTCTTCTACGCTCCTAACTCCCAGACAGTGCAACAGAGCTTTAAATATTTCACGCTGCTCTATGAGGCTGCGCCCATCGGAAGAGGACGAGCCATCCAAGCCAAAATAGCTCAAGAAATTCTTGGCTAGTTGCAAGGGATCATCTTTGAGCTCGAAGACAAGGGGCTCTGGCTCTTCACCCCCAAAAGTGGGGTCACCATGAGAACAAAAGCCCAACTTGCGTGCTTCTTCCTCAGCTTTCTCCTTTGGTGTCATATTGACATAAGCTGAAGATTAAAAATGGAACTTCTTCCTGTTTATATAACTGAGTTTTACCGGCGGTTCATATTCCACCATAAATTGGATACAATCAGTCTCGGAGAACGAAGAGTCATTATGACATTTAATAAGTTCATTTGGATGTTTTTCAAAGAACTTCGAAGTCTTTTCGATTTCCGAAAATTTTTGAAGTCATCTCAGCGTGACTAAATCCATTTTATCATCTCTATTTTCAAAGTATTTCGAAAATTTTGAAGTCTTTTCAATTTTTCGAAAACTTTGAAGGGGGTCTTGTAGGCCTTTAAAAAATGAAAGTCACGCTGAGTGGATCAGGACAGAGTCAAAAGTCACGCTCAGTTGATCCAGACAATATAAACAAATCACGCTGGAGAGACAGCTCATCATTTGTCAGAGAGTAATTATGACTGACAGCACAACAGTCGAAGAATGTCTCTTCGTATGCCACGTATGCACAGAACTCGAGAGATCACAGCTGACTATTGCATGACTTTCGAAATCTTCTTCAGCAAGACTCAACCTTCGTCAAGTTGGCGTACCAAAAGAGCTTCTTGTCATTTAATGCGACTGACAAAAGCAATCACTGTCAGAGATTTTGTGTCAGTCGAGGCACGTCGAATCAAGACAGCTGGCAGTCCTGCCTCAATTGAGTGTGGATTATGTTCCTTCCCAAAGTCCGCATATATTTTGAGCTTTCTATCTCAAGTTTGCGTGGATTCTGAAGTTTCTTCCCTCAAGTCTGCGTGGATTCTGAAGTTTTCTTCACCAAATCTGCGTGGATTCTGAAGCTTCCCGCCCCATGTTTTGCATGGATTTTGAAGCTTTCTGTCCCGAGTCTGCGTGGATTTCGTCTTCAACATGTCTGCGTGGATTTCATCAAATTAGAGTACGTGGCAACCATGCCACTGATCTCTCGCCTGAGTGTCCTGTAACTTGCACACGACTCATGCATGATCGCTATGTGTCCAACAGTTACAGGCCACGTCCAGTAACTGCTCACAACCTTGCGTATGTTAAATCCTGCGTGATTTTCAACTAAGCACAGGCTGTGAAGACAGTTATCTTTTCAGTTATTATTTTTGACTCTATAAATAGAGTTCTTTTTTTCATTCATTGTATAGATACATTGATATCTAGTGTTAAAATTTTGAGAGCTTTTCTTCTTCGCATAGTCCAAGGGATAAAGCGATCGTCTTCTAGATCGGATTCCTACAGTTGTAATTTTCCCAGAAACACAACAAATAAAGAGAATTTCTTTATGGAAAACAGACCTGGTGTGCATGGACGGGGATTTAGCGGTCCCTTTTTTGTCCGCTTTTCTGTTGGTGATGGATGGTGCCTGCGTCTTCTTAGGAGATGTGCCGAGGGAAGAGTCTTCGGGCCTTTTGGGATGAGCGGCCTTTTCTCCAGCTGAATCGAGGTCGACTTGCTTTGGGGGATGAGGAGGGAGTCGTCGAAGATGCCAATCTATTCTCCTTCCTCTTGGAGAGGAAATCCGACGGCTAGGACCTGAAGGCCTCGAAGAGCCTGCTCTGGCCCTAGGATGGCTAGAGCTTCGACGGAGGAGATGCCGAACTGGGTCTGCAGGTCGGCGGGTATCAGAGGTGCTATGAAGGGCTCTTCCGAATTCTCCGGGAGGGGGACACTGAGGTCCTTGGAGGTCAGTCCTGGGTGCTGGTCGAGATCAGAATGGTCGACTGACTCTAGCGGGGACTCTATAGCTTCTGACGTGAGGACTCTGAATTGATTGGAAGGGGAGAGATCGGATGGGTGGTAGGAGATGACTGCTTTTTCTACTGAATTGCCTCTGCTGGGTTTGCCTTCGCTGGAGTTGAATCTGGTGTGGGAGTTCGAAAGTGGGAGCAGAGGTGATAGATCAAGTCTGTGACGGTTATTTTCTTTGGGATTTGGCTCGGCCTTCTTTAATTTCTTTCTCAGCTCTGGGTGTAGACGGCGGCAGTGCTTCGATTGGTGACCACGTAAGTGGCATTGGGTGCAGAAGATTACATGGTTGTCGTAGATGATTTGCTGAGTGTGGGTTTGGTTGCCAAGTTCGATGAGGATATGGTTGCGGGGTTCACATGTGAGGTCGGGTTCCACACATATCTTGGCATGGTGAGATTTTGTCAGGTTGCTGGTTTCATCGGCAGTGGCCACATAGGTTCTAAAAGAGTTGGCAATACGCTTGAGAGCTGTCGGAATAAAGCAAATTAGGGGGAGATTGGGTAGGGTTACCCATGTGGCAACCGTCGTCGATTCTTCCTTGGTGTTAATGTGCGGTGACCACTTGATAATCTTTATCTGGTAGAAGTCAACCCGTTCTGTGCCTTTAGCCCACACCGTCCGGTGATCTATGTCGGAGGATAAGTGTTACAGAATATGCCTCGAATCTAGGTGCTACCCTATACTCTGCCTTTAATCGTCAACTGGCTATAACCTCTGCCACCCTGGCGAGCTTAGGGCAGCCTGCAGAGAATTTGAGGACGAAGGAGTAGGGAAAGGAGGTTGCCAGAGATGAGAGTTCCTGGTCGGTGAACGGCACGACCGGCGTTTGAGATGCCTGCGGGTACTCGACATCGGGAAGAGGGACGTCCGGGAACAGGAGTCCCGGCTTGGGAGTCCTGTCGAGACAGAGAGCGTCGACGAAGGAAGTAAACGGGCGAGGAAGTGCGCCTGGGGCTGAGTGTGCCGGGGGTGGGATTGCGCTAGAAGACGCAGGGTCCGGGGGGGTGTCTCTTGGCCCGAGAGGGGAGGAGGGGGGCTGATCCCGAGGGGACACTTGGAGCGAGCTGGCCAGACCCGGAAGGGAGCACAGAGAGGGCTGGAGATGGGTGGCGCCAAAAGAAGCGCCCAGTAGGCCTGCCGCATCGGAGAGCCGCATATATATATATATATATTTATATATATATATATATATATATATATATATATATATATATATATGTATATATATATATATATATATATATATGTATATATATATATATATGTATATATGTATATATATATATATATATATATATGTATATATATATATATACATCACTCTCTCTCTCTCTCCTTACTTCCCAACATCACCTTACCCCTCCCCATCACATACCAGCACAACACCCTCCCCCTCTTCAGCCGACCACATGTCACGCCCCGATCCGGTAAATCGCTCGTCCTTGCTAGATTTTACCTGAATCATCATCCTCGCTGGGGCATGATGCCACACGAGCCTGGAGTTGCGCTCGTGCAAGGCAAGATAACGGTTCACATAGTGAGTATATCAAAGTCGTAACATAAGCAGCGGAAGGAAACAAAGAATACAATAAGAATCTCTTTTATTCATAATGAACTGAAGGTTACAAGGCTCTGAATAGCCCAACTTAATATGCCAATTGGCTACAACGCTCATGATCTCTCTAGCTCACAAAGGATTACATTGTTCCATACATTATGTCTCTTTATAGCCACCAAGTAGTCTTCGGCCGAACATCTCCATGTCGCAAGTCCGAACGCATATGCGGTAGCTCCTCTTGAACGCCAAGGACTCGATGTCTCGACACGTCCAAGCCAAGCTCCGCCCTGATCCGAACATACCTGAACCTGTACATAACTAGTGGGGGATTAGTGCTTTCGTCCTCGCTTTGCACTGATCAAGACCCGCTCGCACCCAAACCAAATACTTAATCATTTAGTGAAACATGCATCTTAATTGGTGATCTTTCTATTTAGCCTTAGGATCAGTTTCATAGCAATACTTAACCATATCATGTATTCATAAATGTGTCCCATACCGTGTCCCTGCAGCAGATACAGTTAGACATAATATGAACATAAACATAGTGATCGTGCTCATCTTCGTCCCATTTTCCTTAGCCTACACTGGTTAGAACTTACGTATGAAACTATATATTTCACGCAACAATTCTAATCATAAACTTAGACAATGCATAAGGGTCGCAGGTCCTGCGCCTGCATCCAACTCTCAACTCGGCCCACCGGCCCTATCTATATGAAGGTCACGGTGTTTCGCACCGTAATGGACTTGGCATCTCTTATGTGTAAGCCTACGATCACTTCGATACGGGTTGCTAGCCTAATATCCGAAGGATCCCAAACTTATGGATATCATAGCTTATCACAGCACTGGACGGTCGCAATCCGTCCGAATGATGTGCACCATGAATACCACACATAATTCCCTTCTAGGCCGAACGGTCCCGGTGCCCCGGTCGTAACCGTCCGAGTGAAGCCGCACCCGTGCACGGGCCATCCGAGTCCATTGACCATGCAATACGCGCCATAGCAAACACACATAACATTCCAACCAAATCCTCCATTGCGTAAACATAGTCTCGTTCCATAAACGGTTTCTCGTGCCATAAACATATTTGCGTCTCATAAACATAATCCACCATCCATATAGGGAGCTCCGTCGGTGTTATGCCCCAACACATCCATATTGATGCACGATACCCAACGGCTTAGTCGTCTCATACTCATATTCAACGCGTACCATTCGTAAGTCATTCTCATAGCCTAGTTCCGTAGTTACTTAGTCTTTTTGTAGCATAAGTGCACAAGTGCTCGCTCAGTACCGTAATCAATATTCTACGCCTAGTGTTCAATGTTCTCGGAGGCGTGCACGTAATGCACAGATATTGTCTTTCAATGTTCTACCATCATTGCCCTACCGCAACTTGTACACTTGATGCACGTCGCCTCAATTGTTCAATGTTCAATGTTCTACCTTAGTGTTCAACGCATATTAAGGCACCTAATCGCCGAGCCACGCTCGCTAACTTGATAACATATTACGCATACAATGATATCTCTTATTAGACATGAAGGAATAGAGAAAGAGAGTCAAGAACCCGCCCACCTTAAGTCGATACGCCTTGCCGTTTCGTCGAGTTGAAGCGGCTCGCTTCCATAATTTGGTCACATAGCTAACTCTCGGACTTAGCCATTCTCTTGAACTACTCGGTTGAGTTGCCTATCGCGCCCATGCCACGACCCATAATCCAGCATAAAGGCATAGCCTGCACACCAGATCAACTAAAATCAGCACTTGCTCAATGGGACTTATCCTTTGCATCGATTCGATCCATAGATTCCAATCGACTCAAAGCTTACCTTTGGCCAACGTAACACTTGCATCGATTCGCATCGATACCTCATCGGGTCAACGCAACTCTTCGAGTCAACGACTCATCATAATGTACCGTGCGGAGCAGGGCATTACATAATATACTACTCAAAATCAGGTTCGTCTTCGAACCGAAACCAACACTTAATCCAAGTGCCTCACTAGATCGTTTCACGATCTCGTGCTACTATCGTTGGAATCATACAACTTAGTTTGGATCATACACATATTTTAGGTATCCCACCAATATATGTATTTCAGCCAAGCTCAGTTGTAGGATGTCGGGGCAACTAACAAGCTCAACTTAAATTCCTCAAGCACCGATCATCCCATATTCGACTTGGTCATATCTTAGCGCTTATTTCCAAAATACTTCTCGTATGCGTCATTCCGTAAGATACGATCCTCTTCCATACATCTCTGCACATAACTTGATTCAAACCCGTAACTTCGATCTCATAAGTTTCTTCGACGGCCATCTAACGCATGCATTACATTAAGCCGTTGCGCATCCGATCGAAACAATTCTCTGCAATGCCTAGTCGCCCAACCGTTTTCTATCTTTCATATAACTCAAGTCTTTCATCTAGTCATTCATAAAATTGGCCTTAACGACATGGACTAAGTCCAACATGTCCCGAATTCCTTCGTCTACCATTCGTACTAAGTCTCGCACACAACTATCCCAACACGACCCATGTTCTCGAACTGCCTACGTACCGCGTCTGGGGCTACCCCCGCTAGGTAACTTATCCAGACATCGTGCTTAATCTCTCTCAACACAAGAGGTCAACTTGGGTCTACGATGCTCAAAGGCAACAATCTTCCCGACCCAAGGTCTCTTACGATACGTCCATCTCCTATTCTCGACCGAGTATGAATCATTTACTCAATTCTCGTATCAATTCCGACTAGTTCGTTTTATAACATAAATCGTGCGCTCAACACACATCGCCTAACTGTTACTCAAATCGATCTATGACACAACTCTTAGGGTCGTTCTATTATTCGTCGCTCTTGCGTATTGTAAAAATCCTTGCAATCGCCTTACCGCACCGCTATGCTAAGCACATTCCTCGACATCTATTCGATCATCGACCAACCAAGTCTACTTATGCACTCATTCGATCGATCATAACTTTTCTAGCCGTATCGATCTATTCGAAGGCTACTCGCTAACTTCCGAAACACGATACTCACTCGCTTAGACTTATCCTCAACATGCACTACATCGTTCCTTATCCTCGACAAAATTTCTTTATGAGACTTCTTTAGGGTCATCCTATGGGACTTCAATATTCACTTGATTTGGCGTTCAAGTCTTCTAGGGTCATCTGTCCCGAAACTACGCTCGATAATTGAAGATCATCAACGAGGGACAGTTACAACGAACCATGCTATATCCTATCGCAGAGCCAAATCAATTCCCGACAATTCCTAGGGGACTTTACCCAATCCGACATATCAATCCATAATTTATCCATCCCTGCGCAACTGATGCGCCGTTGCTACTCGAATGACTAATGCGCTTGCGCACCGTTACTACTCAAATCACTCATATATTACCGTCGACTATCCTTTCCAGTCATATGACATCTACTCGCCTCAAGTTCGAGTTTACCTATTCGTGATCATAGTCCGACACCTTTCACACTCATTAACACCATCCTCGAACGACTTTCGCATCAAACCACCAGTCGAATCCAATTTGCTACGCCTTGCAAGTTCGACAATCCCCGCTGGATGAATCACCATACCAGTGCTCACGTAGAATGATCGTCCTAATTTGACGTGACGTATGTGCGAGGCTGGTGTTGCGCTCGCTCAAGACAAGAATGTCAACATAGTGGTGATCCACGAAACAATCCAGACACTTCGGTTTTCTTTCGAGTAACATCCATCGACTCTCAAATTCTCCGAAGCATTCCTACCGTTAGCATCCAAACTGTCATAACTTAACTTGCATCCTATTCATCCAACAACAATGCTCAACACAATTTTTGTTCATTCGATCAAAGTATCCCCGAGTTATTACATATCGTCTTTGATACGCCTCAATACCATCGTCGATATGCATAACTTGAACATCTTCTTTTCTCATAAGCTCAAACCCGTTGCAATCATTGCCATTATCCTAACTCGAATATGAATCAAGTCTCGCACTTATCAAGATCCATTCAGTTGTAACTACTTAACATCGTCGCGACATAATTTCAAATTCATATATCCATTCTCATATCCCTAACTCGTACTTCCAAATCGTGCTACCGACTCCTCGTGCTAACCCAAATTTGTTTGCACGATCTCTTCCTACCTACTCAACACGTTCCGAACAAGCTTCCGTACTAACTCAACGTAAATTCGATCGGTTCGACCATTTCCTCAACGTACATTTCTTCGCTATGCTCAGCCTATCGTTCGACTTACTTCCTCAAGGCATACTTGCATCGACTTCTCTCAAGTCATTCCTATTCGAGTCTCGGTACTACTTCATCCGTTGAGGACAAACATATCGTAACAACATAATCATCTCGACGAAATCTATCGCAAGTCACCAAGCGGCTTAACATAGCTACCGTTAAGTTGTATTCCATATACCACTCAGAAATCGAGTCTATCGTTATCGATACAATACTTCACCACACTGTTCGTACAAGTGGTATCGCATATACCACTCAAAATCGAGTCATTACTCGACATCACATTCCGCATAGGTCCGACATCTATTCCTCAATCAACTATCCCGTATGGCGATCCTTCCGATCCTAGCTCTAGGTTTGCTCAAGTTTGACACGCATTCACTCTAATCATATCTTGGCGATCATATCGATCATACCCGCAACATTTGCTTATTCACATCTCAATGCGACATACGGCCAACATAAACGTTCGCCTACTCAACTCGACTTAGCGACCAACTCGACTCGTTACTATCGCATCCGTGATCTTCCAATCTCACTCGTTGCAACTCGTGCAACAACTCATTCTCGGCACTTAAGGTCTTTACTCAATCTCGCGCAACATATCGTTATCCATCCGCATAGCCAACCACATGCATAATAACATATCGACTCGTTGTACCGATACAACGAACGGTTTACGACTTGCTGCACTCCGTGCAACCAACAACACATAACCGTTCGCATAGCAACATAACATGCATTGCCTCACATATCGACCCGCTGCACTTCGTGCAACCAAGAACACATTTCCTCGCACTTCGTGCGACTAACAACACATAACTCCTCGCACTTCTTGCGACCAACAACAACACATAACTCCTCGCACTTCGTGCGACCAATAACACATAACTTCTCGCACTTCGTGCGATCGTATATCATTGCACTTCATGCAACCAACATCACCATATTCGTTGCACTTCGTACGACCAACATTCCATAACTCGTTGCACTTCGTGCAACCAACGTTCTATGATGGCACCCGGAGATCACGTGATAGTAATGACATACTTGTGGCAGACGTACTCACTTAATATAGACTTATTGTATGGAACATCCAATGTAGCGTCGAGCAGATCCAAGAGCTATGCGGTTGTAGAAACAACTTAGAGTCAACTGAATTCGATAGCGAAGCAACTGAGGGTCAAAGAGATTCATGCACGGTCCAAAGGATGGAACCGCTCTGATACCAACTTGTCATGCCCCAATCCGGTAAATTGCTCGTCCTCGCTAGATTTTATCCGAATCATCGTCCTCGATGGAGCATGATGCCGCACGAGCCTGGAGTTGCGCTCGTGCAAGGCAAGATAACGGTTCACATAGTGAGTATCTCAAAGTCGTAACATAAGCAGCGGAAGGAAACAAAGAATACAATAAGAATCTCTTTTATTCATAATGAACTGAAGGTTACAAGGCTCTGAATAGCCCAACTTAATATGCCAATTGGCTACAACGCTCATGATCTCTCTAGCTCACAAAGGATTATATTGTTCCATACATTATGTCTCTTTATAGCCACCAAGTAGTCTTCGGCCGAACATCTCCATGTCGTAAGTCCGAACGCATATGCGGTAGCTCCTCTTGAACGCCAAGGACTCCATGCCTCGGCACGTCCAAGCCAAGCTCCGCCCCGAGCCGAACATACCTGAACCTGCACATAACTAGTGGGGGATTAGTGCTTTCGTCCTCGCTTTGCACTGATCAAGACCCGCTCGTACCCAAACCAAACACTTAATCATTTAGTGAAATATGCATCTTAATTGGTGATCTTTCTATTTATCCTTAGGATCAGTTTCATAGCAATACTTAAACATAGCACGTATTCATAAATGTGTCCCATACCGTGTCCCTGCAGCAGATACAGTTAGACATAATATGAACATAAACATAGTGATCGTGCTCATCAATTTATCCCATTTTCCTTAGCCTGCACTAGTTAGAACTTACGTATGAAACCATATATTTCATGCAACAATTCCAATCATAAACTTAGACAATGTATAAGGGTCGCAGGTCCTGCGCCTACATCCAACTCTCAACTCAGCCCACCGGCCCTATCTATATGAAGGTCACGGTGTTTCGCACCGTAATGGACTTGGCATCTCTTATGTGTAAGCCTACGATCACTTCGATACGAGTTGCTAGCCCAATATCCGAAGGATCCCAAACTTATGGATATCATAGCTTATCACAGCACTGGACGGTCGCAATCCGTCTGAATGATGTGCACCATAAATACCACACATAATTCCCTCTTAGGTCGAACGGTCCTGGTGCCCCGGTCGTAACCGTCCGAGGGAAGCCGCACCCGTGCACGGGCCATACGAGTCCATTTACCATGCAATACGCGCCATAGCAAACACACATAACATTCCAACCAAATCCTCCATTGCATAAACATAGTCTCGTTCCATAAACGGTTTCCCGTGCCATAAACATATTCGCGTCTCATAAACATAATCCACCATCCATATGGGGAGCTCCGTCGGCGTTATGCCCCAACACATCCATATTGATGCACGACGCCCAACGGCTTAGTCGTCTCGTACTCATATTCAATACGTACCATTCGTAAGTCATTCTCATAGCCTAGTTCTGTAGTTACTTAGTCTTTTCGTAGCATAAGTGCACAAGTGCACGCTCAGCGCCGTAATCAATGTTCTACGCCTAGTGTTCAATGTTCTTGAAGGCGTGCACGTAATGCACATCTCGATATTATCTTTCAATGTTCTACCATTATTTCCCTACCGTGACTCATTCACTTGATGTACGTCGTCTCAATTGTTCAATTGTTCAATGTTCAATTTCTACCCTAGTGTTCAACGCATATTAAGGCACCTAATCGCCGAGCCACGCTCACTAACTTGATAACATATTACGCATACAATGATATCTCTTATTAGACGTAAAGGAATAGGGAGAGAGGGTCAAGAACCCGCCCACCTTAAGTCGATACGCCTTGCCGTTTCGTCGAGTTGAAGCGGCTCGCTTCCATAACTTGGTCGCATAGCTGACTCTCGGACTTAGCCATTCCCTTGAACTACTCGGTTGAGTTGTCTATCGCGTCCATGCCACGACCCGTAATCCAGCATAAAGGCATAGCCTGCACACCAGATCAACTAAAATCAGCACTTGCTCAATGGGACTTATCCTTTGCATCGATTCGATCCATAGATTCCAATCGACTCAAAGCTTACCTTTGGCCAACGTAACACTTGCATCGATTCGCATCGATACCTCATCGGGTCAACGTAACTTTTCGAGTCAACGAATCATCATAATGCACCGTACGGAGCGGGGCATTACACCACACACCCCCTTTCTCTCTTATTTTTCTATCCCTTTCTCTCTCTCTCTTCCTTTAATACATATCTCCCTCTCTCTCTCTTTCTAATAATAACTCACAACTCCCTCTCTCTCTCTCATTACTCACACACACAACCTCTCCATCACCATCACAGTACCTCACTCCTCTCCCCCTCTCCCATCTCCTGCCGACAGTACCCTTTTTCTTCTTCATCATCAACATTTTCTTCTTCTTCTTCTTCTTCTTCTTCTTCTTCTTCATTTTCTTCTTCTTCTTCATCTCACCACCACCACCATCATTCTCCACCACCATAATCATCTTCTTCTTCTCCTCCGTCTCCCCTCGGATAGTGAGGCAGCCACAGCCGCAGCCGCAGCCACAGCAAGCTGCAGCAACAGCAGCTCCGGCGGCTGCAGCGGCTGTACGACGGCGTCGGCGGCCACGCACCACCGTACACCCCTCCTCTAGCTCCGGCGACCTTCGACGAGGCTCCACCTTGCGGTCGCCTTCATCCCCAATACGTATCCTAGGTGATTCTTGTGTTTCGTACAAAATCCCACCGTGACGTGCGCAAAATCAAAGTCAAAATTCATGTTTCGTCGCAGCAACTTCGTGCACATTTTTCGAGAAATTCAACCGTTGGATCGTCGATCCATTTCTTCTGTCATAATTTTGGTATATCCCTCTTCACTACCCTGAAGTTTCAACCGTTAATTCCGTCGTTTGATAGATCAAAACCGGCCACCAAGTTGACCGTTTAAATTGTGTATATTTTGGACAGTTTTGTGGAGCCGACTTCGTGGACTCGTATCTCTGCCATCGTAGCTCTGTTTGGCATGCCATCAGTTCCTATGCACAGCTGGTATAACCCTCTTCTTGTCTCTCAAGTTTTGTTTCATTGTGAGCGTGTTTGATTGGTTGAATTTGACGCCAAAGTTGGTCGTCCGAATTCGTAATTTCCAACTTGTAAAATTCTACTTTTGAACTCGAAACTCCGAATTCAAATTCTGACACCCCCAGTAGTCCCGTGGTATCATTCTGGCACGATTTCATATAAAGTTTGTTAGATTTGGAGGACGTGGTCCTCGATACGCATTTCAATACAAGGTGGGCCCCTAGTCTGAGTCAACGGGTCTTTTTGAGAGCGGCTCATCAAAATCCAATTCTGGATATACCGTTGAGTTTGTATCGTCATTCTGGATTTATTGACATATAATTTGCTGAGTTTTGTGGATATTGGCTCCGGCACGTTTTTTTGTGCAAATCGGATTCCAATATCCGGGTCAACGGGTCATTTTGAGATCAGGTCATCGGAATCTAATTCTGGATATACCGTTGGGTTCGTATTGTTATTCTGGATTCGTGAACATATATTTTGCTAGATTTTGAGGACATTTATTTTGACACATTTTTTGGTGCAAAGTGGGTGCAACATGGACACCATTTTGACCCAAAATTATATTTTTGCTCATGTATCCAAATTGGACTTATGGATAGGTTATTCTTGCTATTTTAACCATTCTGGACATGTCGGTGATGGTTGTTTCATCATCCGACAACATCCGTAGACTTTTTCCCTTATCTATCACTATTTGTTATAATCCTTCTCTTTTTGGTTCGTATTTTTAGATCCTTGTATCGAAATTGAGATCCATCAATTCTAGTGATTTTATATCACTAAAATTGATAAGTTGACCATGTGGATGATTATAGAGACTAGCTTTGACCTAGTTTAACCTAGAGTGGAATAGGAGTTGACCACTTGACCAAAGTCAACTATAAGTCAACCTTTGACCTAGTTTGACTTAGTTTGACTGAGTTTGACCTAGAATAGGCCTAGAAGCATAGAATTAATGTATTTATATATATTACTTACTCTAGAACACTAAGTAACCTTGTAAATTTATATGAGGTCTCTGTGACGTCGGTTCAGGCATAGACCCTCACTTATTGTTCTGGACAGCAGGCGAGTACATTCTCTGATAGTTTTCATTGTCTTGATATCTACTATATCCGATTCAGTTGTAGTGTTTTAATTGATTTCCAACATGATGGTACACGGACTAGTATACGTCGGATCCTGTTATGAGATGTCATTCCTGGGTTACCACGGTATATTGGTACATTATTTGATCTTATTTTCTTGTACTTGTATAGACGTCGATTCCTAACAGGATTTGCTATCCTCTTAGAGAATCCCGCATCATGACGTGACATGTCCAGATCCATTATACTACTCGGAGATGGAGAGTCATTAGAGGTTATATGATCATACCCCACTAGTTACTACTTGCATCATAGCTTTACCCTCGCCTCACATCGGGTAAAGTCTGACCTGATACTACTTGCACCATAGCTTTCCATTTTGGCCGACCTGATCTCTAGGTTTACCTGCGCTTATTCTTGCACCATAGCCGATCAAATGGAAGAGCCTGATCTTGACCCAAGCTGATCACATAATGCTCTTATATCTCAAGGCACCATTTATATTTACATTATACATCAGATATTACTATACTGTTCTACATTCTAGTATTTCATATTCTGACATGATATCCAGTTTTACATATCTTGTTTATATTCTGGTCTTGATATTTTATCTTGTATTTCATTATAGTTGTCTCTTATAGAATTTGTCAATTCACATGGAACTGCTATAAGTTTATGTACTCGTTCCCATCCTGACTGGATATGTTGACAATATTTTTAGGAGTTGTTATGCCCACATTATTGGACTACAGGATATTGCTAGCTGAGGCGGATCTCGATATTCTTTTACCGTGAGTTGTCTCCCACGAGTGCTAGGCCTGGTAGTTATTTAGTTTTGTTATTGTTTTTCTTCCATTTAATTCTTGTCTCATATGATCCTTTGTAGATTCTAGTTGTTGTAGTGATATTGTTATCTTTCTTGTCTTATCTTCCTTAGATTTTGTGATGTGATATGAGTACCTTTATAGTTATGGATCTTTTAGATGTTGTAGTTAGTATCGGGTACTTGACAGTGCTCTACCGCCGACACTGCGGCGTAGGCTGGACGTGGCCCACGAATTTGTACCCGTAAATCTGGGTGCGAATCGTGACATAAGGGGGGTAGGTTGTAGCATCCGCTACCAAAATTCTATTTTGATTAGTGATTAGATGAATAAATAACACTAGGAAATTCTTTGGAAATTTTTGATAATTCATTGGTATACTATAGTATTATTATTATTTTGAAAGGCTTTTTGATTTTTGTGAGGTCATTCGGGGTTATTATAGAGGATAAACATTCTATTTGGGCTTTAGAAGGTCAAAAATATTGTATATAAAGTTTTGGTATTTTTCTGGAGTTTTTAGATAATTAAATATAGGAAAAACCTATTTTCTAGCACTTCTAGAATTTATTGTGCAAGTCTATGAGTAAAGGTTGACCCCGAATATTTTTCTAGGGTTCATTATGTTATTTTATATTTTTTGGAATTTTTTCATAATTTTCTGATTATTTTTAGTATTTATTATGATTTTTTAAGCAAAACTAATTAAAAAAAACTAATTCCTGGTAATTAAAAACCTATTTTCTCTTGGCATTAACCAATCAGCCTAGGCGGGCCCACCTGTCGGTGCTACAGTAACCGGCTCTCTCTCTCCTATATATATATATATTATTATATTCGAAATCCTAATTAAATTCCTGCCGATTTTGAGAGAGGTATCATCTATGAGTCTTTCAACTTCCCGAAACGATTGCCGCCAAACCATAAGAGCTTTTCATGCGCTATTTTTTTATTAGAAGCGTATTGAGGTATATGTTCTGAATATCTAATTTACTTTTATAATTTATGAACCTAAATTTTTGGAAAATTCGTAGAGTGCTAGTTGTCCAAAATTTGACACCTTTCGGTGTTTTCGAGATTTCGGGAGAACCAGAAATCAAAATCATGAACCGTTTAAATTTTGGAAAGCTAACACAGAGCTCTATGACATATATTTTTCCCAAAAATTTGTTAGCTCATCTAGTATTTTTATTAATTCGTAGAACTTAGTTTTGTCAATAAATTATCGATTTGGTCATGGATAGCCATAACGGCGATATCTTTTGCCAAAGCATGATTTTGTGGCACGGTCGATTCCAGTGCACTCATGGTACTAAAATCTACTAGGGTGCACACTCAAGTCATAGAATTTGTGTTGTTTGACTATTTAGTCATCGATGCGCCTCGATTTACGTGCCACTGGTTTCGAATTGGAAACCGTGGTCATCTTTGGCTAAAAATTAGTATTTAATTTTAATTCCAAAATTATATTAGAATAAATTAGGTTTTTAGATGATTTATTTTAGAATTAAATAGGATTAGTTATGTTAAACCATTAGCCACTTTTTAGGATTTTAGAGTGGGACTTTCTTAATCTAACCTATGATCATTTATTTGTCGGGGTAGATCGGACGGCGTCGTGAGTCGCGACTGTATCCTTTTTCGAGCAAGACAAGTATCATTATGACCTATTTTGCCTTTATTTTATACTGCATGTTATTCTTTTTCTTAAATTGATAGTCTTATCTTCTATACCATTGGTGCACGAGAGTTATACTTGTTACCATAACCATACATGTTCACTTAATTTTTTCATTCAATGTTCTATCTTCAATGTGCAATATTCAATATTTAAAGTTAAAGCTAATGTTAAAGTGATCATGTTTACCTGTGAGAGAGTCGGAAGGGGGAATATAAACTAGTATGCATGTGGTCTACACAATGTACAATTTTTTTCCAATATCAATGTTGATAGCAGTCGTTGCACCTCACGTACCGACTGTTGGATGTCCTAACCCGTCCACATGCGAAACGCTTGTATTCTAAAACACACGGTACACGTGATTTGTTTTCTGTTGACATTTTGCCCAGAGGTTTGTCTTATATTCATCGTTCTCTTATATTGTCTTCGTGTCTTAATTATACCTTCAACTGTTCCATATCATAATTGTACTCTCAAACTGTTTTCCAATGTAAAGTGGTCTCTTTTATTTCATGTTATATTCATCATTTTCTTATTGCTATTCTGCGTGCTTGTATATTATATTATGTAGTGTAGTGTTATAGTGATCTTGCTCCAATCCTGACTGGATAACTATTTTTTCGCTTTAGACGACATGGTTTGCCCTAAGGTTTATGGTACGTATCTTGGTGACACTATCGTTACCAATGTGCCGGTTACTTCTACTAATGTGGAGTAGCATATTTCTTTCTTATGCTTTTTCGTGTTATTCTTAGCAAGTGAGCTTTGCGAACTTTAGTTTCAGTGGTTTTATATTTATTTTAGCGGGTTTGTTCCCGAGACTATTTTGAGTTATAGTGGATCTTTCTTTAAATTATTTATTGAGACTTGAGTTTAATCTTTTGTTACAACTTAGTTATGGATGATAAATGTGAACTGTGTACTTGTATAGATAATGCTTATCATAGATAGCGTACTACCGCTGACACTGTGATGTAGGCTGGGCTTGGACA
Source organism: Iris pallida (assembly GCA_029216955.1). Lineage (NCBI taxonomy): Eukaryota > Viridiplantae > Streptophyta > Magnoliopsida > Asparagales > Iridaceae > Iris > Iris pallida. The sequence goes on from JANAVB010007196.1 coordinate 5,987,971, forward strand.
CGTACTCGTATCCCAAAAGCGGGTGCTGGTCATGACAAATACGGAAGGAAACTTTTCCCTCATCTTCGACTCAAGTTCCCAGGTCGACTCTTTGACTGCATGGTTCTTCCAGAGCACGCGTACGAGAGGGATGGCACGATTTCGAAGCAGTTTATCCTTGCACTCCACGATTTGCAAAGGCTCTTCAACATACGATAAGTCTGCGTACAGATTCAGCTGACTAAAGTCTACCACATGGCTCGGATCGTGCATGTACTTTTGTAATTGAGAGACGTAGAAGACATTGTGTACATCCGACAGTGCTTGTGGTAAAGCGATTTAGTAAGCTACTGGAGTGACTCGCTTCAATATCTCAAAAGGACCAACAAACCACGGGCTTAACTTCCCTTTTGTGCCGAATCTGGTAACTCCTCGCATGGGCGTCACCATCAGGAATACCTGGTCGTCTTCCAAGAACTCGAGGGGACGTCGATGCGTGTCGGCATAGCTCTTTTGTCGACTTTATGCTATCTTAAATCTCTTCCGTATCAGTTTAACTTTCTGTACGATCTGCTCCACCAGTTCTGGGCCAAGTATTTATCGTTCCTCGACTTCATCCCAGCAAATGGACGATCTGCACTTCCGGTCGTACAAAGCCTCATACGGCGCCATTTGGATGCTGGACTGGTAGCTATTGTTATATACAAATTCGGTCAGTGGTAGATGAACGTCCCAGCTTGATTTTAAATCGATCACACAGAGTCGTAACCTATCTTCGAGAATCTGGTTCACCTGCTCTGTTTGGCCATCGATTTGAGGATGATAAACTAAGCTAAACTACAACTTGGTCCCCAGCGCTAAGTGAAGGCTACACCAGAAGCGTGACTCGAACTGTCCATCCCGATCCGAGACGATAGATACTAGGACCCCGCGTAGCCGAACTATTTCATCAAGATATATCTGAGCAAGGCGGTCGACGCTCCAAGTGACTTTAACGGCAATGAAGTGCGCTAACTTGGTTAATCGATCGACGATGACCCAGAAGGCATCAATCCCCGTGGCATCTTCGGTAGGTCAACAACAAAGTCGATAGTGATATGATCTCACTTCCACTCTGGAATGGCAAGGTTCTGCATCTCCCCGCCCGGTTGCTGGTGCTCAGCTTTAACTTGTTGACAGGTCATACACTGCGACACAAAGAGCGCCACTTCCTTCTTCATGCCATGCCACAAAAAGATAATACAGAGGTCCTTATACATCTTGGTGCTACCAGGATGCAAGAAATATTTTGCATAATGCGCCTTCGATATTATCTTCTTTCTAAGTTCTGCGTCATCTGAAACACATAGCCGACCTTTCACTCACAACATTCCTGACTCATCCTCTGCAAAGTCAGACGCCTTTCCCATGGATATCAGCTTTCGCATCTTCTCCAGGTATGGATCATCTTTCTGAGCAGACTTGATTTTCTCTAATAGGCTCGGTTTTAGCCGCAGTTGCGCCAGTCCCACGTCTCTAAATCGAACTCGAAGTTCAATGCTCTTTCCTTCCAAATCATGCAGCAGTCGATAGTTGATGGATAGTGAAGCTAGGTCCTTCCGACTCAGTGCATCCGCTACGACATTTCCTTTACCGACGTATAATCGATCGACAAGTCGTAGTCTTTAATCAGTTCCATCCATAGTCTCTGCCCCAAATTTAGTTCTTTCTGGTTGAAGAGATACTTGAGGCTCTTATGATCCGTATAAATCCTGCACGCCATGCCATAAAGATAGCGACGCCACAGCTTCAATGCAAACACAATCGCCGCTAGTTTCAGGTCGTGTGTGGGGTAATTCTTCTCGTGTGACTTCAGCTGTCGGAAAGCAAAAGATATCACCTTATCCTGCTGCATGAGCACACACCCCAAGCCTTGCCCAGAAGCATCGCTGAAGATTTGAAATCCCTCGGTCCCTTCATAAAGAGCGAGTATCGGGGCTGAAATGAGTCGTTGTTTTAGCTCTTGAAACGAAGCTTCACAGTCGTCTGACCACACGAACGCGACTCCCTTTTGGGTGAGGCGAGTCAAGGGCGATGCGATCTTCGCGAAGTCCTTCACGAAGCTTCTATAGTTGTCATCCTCGTTTTTCGTTATCCGTATTTCCAGTATACGTATACGGAATCCTAACACATATTGTTACTTCTCTTGCCTTGCTAGCTAATTTTGGTTTAATCTTGCTTATGTTCGTCATGGCATATCATGGTTTGACTTGGTTCTTTATGGTTTGGCTTGGTTTATTTTCCCATGGTTCAACATGTTAACCCCCCTTTAAAAGCCTCCGACCTTCTCTCTCCTCCATTATTTTTTCTTTGTCTTCACTTACTTCTCCCACCCACCAAGTAAAACCGAGGCAAGTGCAACTTGCTTCACGAAGGAACCCTCCATTTTATTGTTCTAATCTCTTCTAATCAACATTCTAAGCTACTTTAGTTCTTGTCATTTTGCATTTTCATGTATATATTTGTGTAGATCTAACTTTGTACTATTTTGGGGTTTTCTTCGGTTTTGATCTAGTAAAGCACCTTGTTTTCAAAAACTAAGAGTTCCATGTTGTAGAGAATTTGATTTTACACAACTTAGACCTTTGAAAAATCAGATTTTATTGTCTTTTGACCGAGTTATTATCATGGGTTCCAAGACTTGTGCTCTCGGCCAAGACTTGGAGAAGACGATGAACAGTGTTTGCACATTATGAAGTGCAACTCTGTGGGCGCATAGCCAGATCATGTGGGCACATAAGTCCATGTGTAGGCACATAGACACCCTTGTGTTTGGGCGCATAGACCTTCATGTCGGCGCACGACCTTTGCGTGCATGACCTACACTGGATGGTGCTTGAGCCCCTAACTTGTAATCCTTCAAGGCATTTTCATGCTTGTCTGGGCGCATAGACTTCTCCCTCTTGGATGTATAGCTCACCTTGGGCTTGCATCATTCATAGACCCATGTTGTGCCAATAGTGGGTGTATGGCTCCCTGACTTGGGCGCATATGGTCATGAGACTTGTAGTGTATTCTGACTTGCCCCTTCCCCTTTCGGCGCATAGCCCTAGGACCTATATGTGGACGCATGCACCCCCTTGGGCGCATGATGTCCCCAGGTTCCCTTTTTTTATGATTTTGCACCCATTTTATATCGTTACGCCTTTTTGATATAAACTCCACATGAACACGATGTGAGCATGACATGTTAATGGAATGATAGCACATGATGGTGGCCCGTCATGGCGCACCCTTGACAAGCAATATAGATATGATAATCTGAACACGATAAGGTAATGAAAACTACATGCTTAGTGGCCCGTCGTGGCGCACTCTTGACAAGTAACTTGACATGATAATTCTTGATGGTGGTCCGTCGTGATGCACTCTCGTCTTGATAAGTAATCTTGATAAGCAACCTAACATGATAAATCTTGATATGCTGTTGCGACGGCTATCTTGACTTACAAGTAACCCTTGACACCGTGGATGGTTGTACTTGTATAATCTACATGTCTCATCTTGCATCATGTCTAGGACATGAATTCCTGATGTCCACGGTCAGGGATTTGTATTGAACCTGACTAGGATAATGACTAGATTAATCAAATAGTCCATGAAGAGATTCCCAGCTACAGGCAGTCCCGTTATCTGGGCGCTTTAATTGGACTTACAGTCTGCCGTCGAGTAGGGAACTGTAGAAGCATGGAAAATATTGCTTTTAGTCCCACATCGGAAAGAAGAAAAAGAAAGGGCTAACTCCATTCTATAAATAGAGCCCCCTTGCCTCCTTTGAAAAGGGCACCAACTTCTCTTCCCTCCTTCAAACTTGGACTCTTCCTACTACGCACCTTTGGGTGCTAAGTCGAAGAAGTCTAGGACAGTGCGGGCTCGTCGAGCTCAGTCAGCTGTCCCAACCTCTGACCATTAGAGCGCCCCGCTAACTGTTAAAGCGGGCCTCCGATGGAAAGTTGTAAACATGATACCTAGGCACTCGTGTGTTCGGGATACCTGAGCCCACAAAACGAGTACAAAGGTTGATCGAGATGTCCTTGACTTCCGAGATGGGATCCTTCACAAGCGCAAGGAAAGAAGGGGATTCTCTATGCCGCTCGAATTCAACATGGAGCTTCATGCGGCTCAAAATCCAGAAAGCTTCATACGGCCCAAAATCAACATGGAAGCCCATACGGCTCAGCCAGAAGGAGCCTCATGCGGCTCAGAAACTCATGCGGACCGAAAGTCTTCTGGAGCCTCATGCGGCTCGGATAAGCTCTATGCGGTTACGACTCCGGTCATGACGACTCTTCATGCGGCTCGAGTATGAAGACTCTCATGCGGCTCGAGTATGGAGACGCTCATGCGGCTCGGTCGTGACGACTCTTCATATGGCTCAGTCATGACGACGCTCATGCGGCTCGAGTATGAAGACTCTCATGCGGCTCGGTCATGACGACTCTCATGCGGTTCGGGTATGGAGACTCTCATGCGGTTCGGGCACGACGACTCTCATGCGGTTTGAGTGTGATGACTTTCATACGGCTCATGAGTACAACAGTTGGGACACGTGGCTGGACACGTGTCAAAAGCCGATCATATCTCAATAATTCAGATCTACTACAATCAAAGTAATCTCTAGATTGGGTCGAATCCCAATAATTATAACAAACAGTGGGGACACGTGGCAGAGAATGATTCAAATTTATTCATTCAGATTTGCAAACGTCAACAAATCATCATGATGCAGATTTGTTGCAATCAGCATTAATTACTCATTGGATTCGGCACAATCTACATTAATGACCCAGATTCAACACATTCAGGATTAATGGCCCAGATTGATTAATCAAGAGGCCGTCAACTTTTGAGAGGGGGCAATCATTGCAAACCCTAATGATGCCCCCCACTCTTATAAATAGCAAGGTGTCATTCCCTTGCAAAAAGAACCCCCGGCCCCAGATCCAGAGAATCAGAAAAACACACCGAAAAGGAGAGAGACATAAAGAGACATACACAGAGACAGAAAGAGATATACAAAGAGAGCCAGAGAGCCTGAAGAGAGAGCATTTCTTCATCAACGCCCAGCGGTTCTTCTACAGAGCTAAGGCTGCACCCGATCGTCCAAGGAGTAAGGCAGAGCTGCCGTCGCTTTCCCGAGCCTCTACCGTCACCCCCCCAGAATCTAAAATAAATAATTGTACTTAGATTGCTGTACCTAGGTTTTCGTCCCTAGGCTTTCTTTGTACAAGCGAGTTTGTATTGTGAAGTAAAAGTCCAGTCCTCCGATAATGTCACAGCCCGCACCCACTGTGAGGGTACGAGCACGTAACAACGTCCAGCCTACGCCGCAGTGTCAGCGGTAGAATGCTGTCCTAGGTTACTATCTAAACAACAACTCACGCAATTATATAATGTACTTGTCAAATCTCAACTCCGAACGGAGGACAAGTATAAGATATTGTAACTCAATCACAGTCTAAGCACGATAAGATAATCACAGAAGAATTAACTAAGAATAGAAGGACAACTACTAAAATAATAACAACTCTCAACAAATCTCAAAAACTACACAAGTCTCAAATCAATACAAAAGTTCGACATAAAAAACAGATGCTAGTCTACTAAACTAAATCCCATCACTCCTGAGTGACGGGGCCAAAGGTAGCTAACCCGTCTCCTGGTCCGTAATATGTAGGGTATGTGTCCTCAGGGCAATCATCTGTAAAATTTTCAACTGGTCCAGTCAGGACAGGAACGAGCACAATCTCATCTAGAAAACCCAAGTAAATGACAGAGAACTATACAGCAGTTATAGACAGTTGTATTGATAGAAATGGCAGTTTATATTCAGGTGATGGTAAGAAAGACAGATAAAGTGCAAGGAAAGAAAATAACTAAACAAGAGAAGAATCATAGCAATGAAGACTGTAAAAATAGAACTAGCTGAACCAGGGTAATATGATATAAAGTCCAGACAGAAATGTAGACAAGTGTAACTCCAATATAAGTCCAGTACAAGATGAATCTAATACAAGATGAATCTAGTAAGGGACGATTCCAGTTTCGTGGTCAATGATTCCAGGGTGAGTCCAGCCTATACTCTAACAATGTGTTTTAAAATACCGAGATCGACATGTAAACGGCTGTAGGTAATACGGCACATCACACACCTGGCCGGGGTGAGATGGCTATCATTCCAGTAGATTCCAGTTGGGAGATTCCAGATTGGGATATGTCTACATGTCTTACTCAAGTATTTCCCCTCCCAGCAAGTGAATCCAGAAGTCCGACACAATGATCCAAGATGAGTCCAGCCAAAATATAATGATACCAGTAAATGATTCCAGTAAATGATTCCAGTAGGTGATTCCAGTAATAGAAGCCAGAATGATGATACCAGTAATAGAGGCCAAAAATAAATGTGTGTCGTATACATGAATCCAGAATATCCATACATATTGTAACAGAGAATCGCATACAACTAACTAGAACTGAAGTACAGTAATTGACAAGTAAATGAGAGAACTATCAGAGAATGTACTCGCCTGCTACTCTGAAAAGAGTAGTACAATATCAGATGTCTGCACCAGAGTCACAATATCCTAAACAGAAAAATATAGGTTATAATGTGTTTAAAACAAGACAGATGAAGTTTATGATGCATCTACATGATTTCTAGGTCAATCTAGGTCAAAGTCAACTCTAAGTCAAACCTGGTCAACTGTCTAGGTCAAACTAGGTCCAAGTCAAACTTGGTCAACTCTGGGTCAACCCAAGTCAATACTCTAGTCAAACTAGGTCAACTTGAGTCATACTAGGTCACAAGGAGTCAACTAAGTCAAATCAAGTCATATTAGGTCACAAGAAGTTAAACTAAGTCATACAAGGTCAAACAAGGTTAAACAAGTCTAATCTAGATTAAAGTCAACTCTTGGTCAAACATTCTAGCCAAACTAGTCAAGTTATCTAGGGTTTAGTCAATAATGGTCAAACTAGGTCAAAGTCTAGACTAACTAAGATTTTGGTTAATCATAGACTAGTCAATAAGGTAATTAGGTCCAGGTCAACTCTATAAGGCTAACTCAAACCAATCATAGGCTATCATGTCTTAGGATACAAGGATTCTATACCACAAAGCTAAGGCATAACCAATTTCCATACAAGTATATCACACATAATAATATATATAAATACCAATCTTGAATCTATAGTTAAGCTAAGCCCATACTTTAACTCAAATCATGAAACAACTCCTAAGCATCCCACTTAACCCCATACATATCTTAATCTATATAGGATTATCCACATAACCTATATGGTCAAACCTAAACCAATTAGTCAATAGTCTTATGGTTTAGTCAACTTAGTCAAACTAGCCCCCTTTAAGTCCATCTAAGCCCCTTTCTAGGTCAATTAGGTCATGGTTGACCTATAGTTGACTTTGGTCAACCATGGTCAACAATCTAGTCAAACTAGGTCTACTAGACCTAATGGTCAACTCTAATTTGCTACTAACCATAAGCTAGTAATCCTAGGGCACTAAGACATATATACAATACATATATACATAGACCATAGGCTAAGACATCAAGTCTATAACATATATGTATACATATCTAATATATAGTCAACTATATATATAATACCATAATCTATATCTATATATATATATATATATATATATATATATATATATATATATATATATATATATATATATATATATATATATATATATATATATATACCCATACTCATCTATATAACCATATCTAGCCAACATACATAATACCCACATATAACCCCTCTATATATATAATACCTATATATTCAACCTACATATATATATGATACACTATATATATAATACTCTCTCTCTCTCTCTATCTCTATATATATATATATATATATATATATATATATATATATATATATATAATTTTTTTTATTATTATTATTTTATATATATATATATGTATGCTACATATATAGAGAGAGAGTGAAAAGAGAGTGAGAGTGTGGGGGTGATAGGGTGTCATGACAGCAGGGGGGGAAGTTAACTCTGAAACTGCAGGAATTTGGGACTAAGAGTACTGTGCATGACACACATACAGGAATTGGGAGTTAACTCTGAAACTGATGGGGTGTCATGACTCACACATACATATATGCATATATACATATATCCATTCCTACATATATACAAGTATATATACACTCCCATACCCACATACACACACACATACATACATACTAGCATATACAATATATATACGCACAAATATACATATATATACATACTGAAATCGAATTGAAATTCGATTTAGAAATCAAAAAAATATCAAAAAAACCCAAACTGGAAATACTGTTCACTCGAAATTAGGTAAACCTAAATTCGAACCAAAACTCGACTATGGCTCGATACCAGTGGTTGGTAACACTAGCCCCTAGTGTCCCTTAGTGTCCTAAGTGCCTGACACGACACTACGACATAATATGATGTGTCAAACTCTCACAAAACCGAAATAGGTAGACTGTTACACAGTGAACTGTCACCACGTCGTGCAGTGATGCACCTAGCTCTAGGACACGACACAAGTGTCAAGGAGTCTCGTGCTCGTGTCCCTAGGTTCGCCTAGGGTTAGTCTATGGTTAGGGTAGCCTGTCCCATGTCCAGGTGTCGTACAGTGTCGTGTCCGAGCCCGTATCAGAGCCCAATTTCCTCGTGTGTGCTGTCAGTGTAAATTCGATGCACATACGAATTCGTGTCCGACACAACACTAGAAGCCACGAAACTTGGGGGGCATGTTCGCAGATATTGCCCCCTCGTGTCCACCAAGTGTTACCCCTCCACGTGTCGTGTCGTGTCCCACATGAGCCCCGAGCAGCAGGGGACTGAACGCGGGCATGGTGCGGTCTCGTACAGCGAGGACAGAGCCTCGTGGACACGACACACGCATGGATACGTGTCGTGCTTGTGTCAGGGTGTAGCCTAGTCTAGGGCTAGGGTTTAGGCATGACAGTTCATGTCCTCGTCGCGTCTAGACATGACACGAAGGCCGTGTCAGTAGCCAAAACTGGCTGTGCACACTGTATCGTGCAGCGTGTCCAACAGCCCAAACTGACACAATACGACACAAAAACACCCAACACCCTTCACAAAAATTAATGTACATCCTTAGATCTACAAACTCATGTAATTAGATTTTCAAAAATTGAAAATAAATTCCTAAGTGGCATTCTATCGAACACCTAACTTACACTATGACACGTGTCCGATACGGACACCAAACGGACACGAAATTCACCCAAATTTCAGAGACACCTAGGAGACTCCTAGATCTAGCCCTACATGCAAAGAAAACCGAAATTTAAATCAATTTAAAGGGTTTTACCTATAGGTACAAATTGCATGAAAAAGCTCCAAATGGGGGGTGTTCTTCTTGATGGCCAAATGCTCCAAATTGATCCCAAACTGAAATAGCTCTCCAACAACAGTCCATAAACTTAAATTAGAACCCAATGCAAAAGATTAGGATGAAAAAGGAGATCAAATGAATAAAATGAGAATTTTTTAGAAGGGGGGAAACTTACCTTTCTTTTCTCCAAGTGTTGGAATGATAAAAAGAGACAAGCCCTAATGAACAAGTATTTATATAGGGTGGGGATCCCTATGTGGCTGTTCATAAGCTCATAAATTAGGGTTAGGGTTCACTAAATGGCCCATGGGCTTAAGTCATGATCAATTAAATAATTAAGCCATAAGTCATTTTATGAAACCATAAGCCATGACTTAAATTCACTAAACCAAATCCCCTCATTCTAAAACTATCCTCTAATGACTAAAATAGGTTAACTCAAGTTAGACTAGGGTCACCATGGCTAGGGTTAGCTTCTAGGCTAGTCCACTAGGTCTTAACAAGTCAAAGTCAAACTAGAATTCACCAATTCATTAAATCATCAAATAATTCAAATAAGTCAAAATGACCAAATTACCCCTAGGCTAAAATTGATAATTAAATCATCCTAATGACATGGTTAGGCTCTAGGTCATGCAGTCTCTAGGGTTTCACTAGCAGCACATCAAAATCACAAGTCATGACTTAAGGCAGTTTTTAAATAGTTTAAAAATTATTAAAAATCACCAAAAATCATAATGTGAAACAAATAACAATAAATAACAATTATAATTACAAAATTTCAAAAATACCCTCATCTGGAAAACTGGGTGTTATAGATAATTATTCTGTTCTTTTATATTTCATGGCAAACACGATGGCGACTCTGCTGGAGATAAACTTCTCCACGGCTGAGGAGTTGGTAACGTAATCGGATGCAGCCAAACTTGGCTCCACGTAATAGAAGATAGTCGTCCGCTTCGACCAACAGGCGTTTGAAGAAATGCTCTCTGAAGGAAGTGATGGTCCGGTCCAGAAGCGAACCCGCACAAAGAAAGCTCGCTGCGAGTGGAGGCCAAAATCATTTGCTCCTCCACAAGCTATGGACGGGGTACTCTCTGCTACCCGAGACGGCGAAGGCGACTCTCATACGGCTCCACTTCGAGCCGTAGAGGACTCTGCTGTCCCCAAGTCCGGCAGAGGAAAGCACTACGATGCTGGACTTACAGGGACAAAGAGTGGTTCTATGCATCCCAAGAAGAAGCCGAACACTCATGTGGCCAAGTCTGCCAACCACATACAGGATGCTCATGCGGCTGAATCTGCCAGCCATATGAAGAAGGTCTATGCGGCCAAATCATCCAGCCGCATGAAGAAAACTCATACGGCTGAGACTCCCAGCTGCATGAAGAAAGACTATACGGCTACGCCTGCCAGCCGTATGAAGATTATTGATGACAGCAGCATGACGCCTACTCCACGTGGCTCTGTCTTCGACCGCCTCTCCTATGGTCCTGATCTCTTGTGCTCCCAAGAAGATATGTCTGACTCTCTCCAGCATCACCTAGACTCTTCCTACTATGTGCCCTTACGCACTAGAGCGAAGAAGTCTAGGGCAGCGCGAGCTTGGCAAGCTCGGTCCGCTGATCCGGTCTCTGACCATCCGAGCATCCCACATACTATTATGCGGGCCTCAGATGGGAAGTTGTACAGAACCACTCGAGTCCAGCCCCCGAAGGCAAACGGACAGAGAGGTTCGCAGAAGTCTTCCAAAATCCAGGGAGCAAACACGGTCGATCCAGACCCATCTGACTTGCGTGCGGCCATCCTCCACAAACGCAAGAAAAAAGAAATCGGGTGCAAAGACTCCTTCCACGGACGTCACTGCACCTAAGTCATCGTCAACTGCTGCTGCAATAACGCGACGGTGCGAAAAGATCGACAGTCCATCTTTCAAAGAATGCAACAGCCGTCTTCAGAAGACGAGGCACTTTTCGTCGTCTCCTGCAACTCTGCTCAGAAAGTCCCCGCCGATGGGAGAAGGAAGAAGACAAATATTCCCAGCCCGAAGATTTCGACCACTATGACTAAGAGACTGTCATCTAAGCGGGTGCCCACCACCGGAGTTTTCTAAGGTACCCGTTCTAAGACGAAATCTGCTACAGTGGATGATTCGTCGTCTACACCACTGGAGGTTGCTGGGACTGGGGGTAGCACTCCTCCGAACCTCCACGACAATCCGATGTTCCAAGAAGACGATCCAGGAGAAACAACTCTTCCATCAGATGTAGCAAACCCCGACGTCCCCGAGGACGTCCACAACTCCCAAGACGAGGCGAACTCGGAGACTGGGGGTACTGTTCCTTCTGAGTCCGAACCAGAGGAGAACATTCCCATATACCCCGATGACTTCTCACTACAGGGGTATGATTCGGAGGGCGCTTCCTCCACCATTCCGTCCATCTCTCCTCATGTAAAGACGGTGTTCATGACGAACAGCAGCCAATGTGGCTCCAGTGATCGCCAATGCATCGATACTCTAGAGGCCATACTACTTGCCTTGGTCAAGTCTGTGGACGAGATCAAAGCGGCCCATTAAACTCTGTAAGGAGGGATGCCTGGCCAAACAAGCGCGGGTCCCGCGGTCAATACGGACTCGAATTCAGCAGCACTGAACCCGGGCAACAATCCTCCTGAAGTAACGGCCCCCACCATCGTGGATGAGGCCCGAGATACGAGAAGAGAGGTCCAGGAGCTCCGAGCCATGTTTCACGCTCGAGAAAACTCTCAAGACCTCAGAATACGGCAACCATACCCTACTGCCTGGAGGGATGTTCCATTCCCACCAAGATATAAGTCGTTCAATATCAATCCTTATGATGGCAAGACCTCCGTAAGTCGGTACATCACTTACTTCGAGGTCACCACCGACCATCTGCCCCATGACGATGCCATCCTCACACGGTTATTCATTGGGGCATTGGAAGGAGTCGCCTTCGACTGGTATCGCAACCTTCCAGACAACTGCATCCACTCCTTCGCCGGCTTTAAGTGCATATTCTTGGAGAGATTCTACGAAGTAGGGCAGGACATCACAATGTCCACCCTTATGGACGTCGTCCAAGGAGAGAAAGAGCTGACAATGAATTATATTGAGCGGTTTCGCCAAACCGCAATAAAGCTGCCGTCTGGAAATCCGGATTCCTCCTTGATTGAAATTTGCCAAAAGAGATTGCTTCCAACAATCAGTCTCTGGATGGGCGAAAGTCAATTCAAGGACTGGAAGACGTTCATCATCAGTCCCACAAGCACCGAAGAACGATTGAAGAAGGCTCGCCAATTGGGATTGCACATCTCGGACGGAAAGAACAAAGGCTAGCGTCCTAACACCAACAACAACAATAGGGGTAGCCCCTCCAACAATCGGGACAGCAGGGGTAAGCAGGCTATGGTGGCCGACACAGCCCAGAAACCTGAGTCAAAACCGACAGACAAACAATGGCCGTAAATAACTTACTCCTTCGAAGACGGTCACGTCAAGCCCATCTTGGACATGCTCATACAAGGAGACAGAATTCAGCTTCCTCCACCAAGATGGAAACTGCGGCTGACAGAGATGGAGAACCTAAAGTACTGCCATTACCACCGCTACATCCACCATGCTACACACGACTGCTACCAGCTAAAACGGTACATCTAAAATCTTATCGATTCGAACGCTCTGGCTATCGATTTCGAAGAGGTAACCGTGGCAGCCAACATGGTATCGGTACAATTCGGTAGCTTTTCTCCGACGGAAACTCAAGACGGTGTGGTCCCCATCCCTCTGGCGACCATGGAGATTACTAATCTTCCACCTCCCCGAGATCAGGCTGCTGGTTTAGTGCCCCTCACCACATCACAGGGGGAGATCATGTGGGTCCATCCAGACTTGGTATCAGAAGTGACTCAGTCCGTACCATCTTCTATTTGCAAGAAGAAGAGTGGGAAAGTCAGGTCCTGCCACACAATCTTGGCAGATATCGAAGAAGCTACAGCCGTCGTCACTCGGTCTGGGGCACAATCCCAACCTGTGGCTGACAACTCGGCTGAAGATCATCAGCCCGCTACAACCGACGCTCCGGGACCGGCTCAGCCTCCGGCGACCGACAAGCCTAGGCCGAAGGAGACTCGCTTTGACAAATCCCTCCGAAAAGAGGCACCACAGGGGCTGGAGAGGCCCTACAACTTCGACATCTTGGCGCAATTGGCCAACACACCGGCCAAATTGTCATAATACGAGCTCCTGAGACTCTCAAAGGATGTTCGCACAGCTTTGAGCGATGCACTCAAGAATGCCGATGCCTATCTGGCTCAGGTCAACCTCACAGGAGAGAGCCCGCCTGCAGATCTCCAAGACAGCGCTTGCACGGGAGCGATGCCCAATATTGTCTTCACTCCACAGGATATGCTCATCAAAACCAACATGCACGATCGACCGTTATATTACACTGGATACATCGGCGACGTAAAGGTGGATCGGATGCACATTGATCCAGGTTCTTCCATAAGCATCATCCCAAAGGGTCTGTTACATCATTTCCGTATTCCTATGCATCGCCTAACGCCAACAAGTACCGCCATCAGCGGTTTCAATTCGGACAGGAGCTACCCGATCGGAAAGATTCGCTTGAAGTGCCAAATTGGCGATCTCCAGTCAGAAGTAACCTGTTATGTCATAGATACAGACACTTCCTACAACATCCTCTTGGGGCGCCCTTGGGTACATGATTACATGATCGTGCCTTCTATGCTGCACCAGTGTTTCAAGTATGTCGACAAACACGGCTTCGTGAGGACAGAATTTGCTGACATTGATCCTTTCAAAGGGATCGAATCCTACTACTCAGACTCCTGCCTATACGAGAAGTCGAAAAGCCACCTGGATGAAGATGTACAAGCTCGAACTGAGACGGCCTCAGGATCAGAAGAACCTCTGATGATCCACCTCCAAGCTCGCAAACCTGGCAAGTCTGCACCCCTTACAGCTACTCTGTGTAAGGACGCAATCAGCCTCTCGCACAAGAAGAGCAAATGATAATCCGACTGCCAAGGTCCGGCCAAGCGCTAAGACCCACAACGGAGCCACTGACAATCAGACTGCCTAGAGTCGTCCAACCATAAATGGAGAAGGTCAACCCCTCCGACAAGACAATCACTCCACCTTCCTCCCGAGGACATCGCTTCATACTCGCCATCACAGATTACTTCTCCAAATGGGCGAAAGCTGTCCCGTTCGCAGAAGTAAAGACTTTAAATATGATCAACTTCCTTAAGCATCACGTCATCTATCGCTTTGGACTGCCCTGAAGGATCATCCACGATAATGGTCTGCAGTTTGCAAACCACGCCTTCTATCGGTTCTGCGACAAGTACCGCATCCAGAATATTGCTTCGATGCCATACAATCCAGCAGCAAATGGGTTGGCAGAAGCATTCAACAAAACCATCATCAAGTTACTCAAAAAGTTCGTGTCGTCCAATAAACATGACTGGAACGAGAAGCTTGGTGAATGCTTGTGGGCGTACCGTACCACAGTCCGAACAGCCACAGGGAACACACCATTCTCCCTGGTGTACGGGAGTGAGGCAGTTCTCCCATTGGAGACTCAAATACCCTCACTCCGCGTCGCCCTCACTTATCAATTGACGACGGACGATAACTACCGACACCGACTACAAGTGTTAGAGACCTTAGATGAAAAATACCTCCTGGCTCAGCAGCGGATCGAGCTATACCAAGCATGCATCTCCGGAGCCTTCAACAAGAAGGTCAAGATCAGAACATTCCAAGTGGGCGATCTCGTTCTGGCAGTCCGGAGGTCGATGGTCATAACTCACAAGACCACTGGCAAGTTCCTGCCAAAATGGGAAGGTCCATTTATCATCGAGGCGGTATTCTCCAACGGTGCTTACCGCCTCGCAAAACAAAATAGAGACTTGCTCATGTTGCCCGTCAACAGCAAGTTCCTAAAGAAATATTATGTCTAAACGACATATTCTAGATTACCAAGTCATGTACCCGCTGGGACCGCTGAACTCACATCCACAATATTCCAGATTATCGAGTTATGTACCCGCTGGTGTCGCTGAACTCACATCCACAATATTCCAGATTATCGAGTCATGTACCCACTGGTGCCGCTGAACTCACACCCACAAGATTCCAGATTATTGAGTCATGTACCCGCTGGTGCCGCTGAACTCACACCCACAATATTCCAGATTATTGAGTTATGTACCCGCTGGTGTCGCTGAACTCACATCCACAATATTCCAGATTATCGAGTCATGTACCCGCAGGTGCCTCTGAACTCACTTTTCGGTCACTCTTTCAGATAGTAAGTCATGTATGACCATACCTCTGAACTTTCTTCCTGGAAGAGATCCTCCCTCATGATCCACTACCCGCACTTCCAGTGCACAAAAAGGGTAACCGATCCACAAATTTCCAAAACGGCCATATCCTCATTACCTCTGAGTCGTTTCACTTCTGCCAAAAATAAATCACCCCTTTACATAGAACTTCCATGTCCTCATTACCTCTGAGTTATTCTATGTACCCTCCTTCATTGAGCCCACTCCTGTCATGTCCTCATTACCTCTGAATGGGAAGGCTCCGTCGAAGAAACCTTCATGCTTGCCATGTCCTCATTACCTCTGAGTAAGTATGATGATTCCCTTTCGACTTATTATCTGTACCCACAACCGGAGTACGCCAAGGATAATAGGTCCACAAATATTCTCTGCTGAGTCCGCCCCTGCCATGTCCTCATTACCTCTGAGTGGGAAGGCTCTGTCGAAGAAACCCTCATGCTTGCCATGTCCTCATTACCTCTGAGTAAGTATGTTGATTTCCTTTCGACTTATTATCTGTACCCACAATTGGAGTACGCCAAGGATAATAGGTCCACAAATATCCTTCGATGAGTCCATTCCTGCCATATCCTCATTACCTCTGAGTAGGAAGACTCCACGGTAAAACCTTCATAATTACCATATCCTATTACCTCTGAGTAATTATGATTGGTTCTCTTTCATCCTCTTATTCGTATCCTGCACCAGGATACGCCAAGGATAATAGGCCCACAAATGTCCTCTGTTGACCACAAATGTCCGCAGCTGACCACAAATGCCGTATTAGGTCCCCTAGTACATCCACATCTTTCCTCATCATCACATGCTTTTGGAGCCCAGCTATTCCATAGCATTCTTTCACCCAATGCATAGAACTACAATGTTGATAGCACCTCTGAGTTGTTCTGTGTACCCTTCATGGAGCCCACTCCTGCCACGTCCTCATTACCTCTGAGTAGGAAGGCTCCATTGAAGAAACCCTCATATTTACCACGTCCTCATTACCTCTGAGTAAGTATGTTGGTTCTCTCTCGTCTTATTATTCGTACCTAAAAACAAGGCACGCCAAGGATGATAAGTCCACACAAAATCCCCAGCGAAAGCACCCAAACCTATCACGTCCATGCTACCTCTGATATGATCTCCACACCAAAACAACTCTACTTTCCATGCTTCTTATTCAAAGTTTTTAATTTGAAAACTTTGAAGGGGGTCTTGTAGAAGCATAGAAAATATTACTTTTAGTCCTACATCGGAAAGGAAAAAAAGAAAGGGCTCACTCCATTCTATAAATAGAGCCCCCTTGCCTCTTTGAAAAGGGCACCAACTTCTCTTCCCTTCTTTCAACTTGGACTCTTCCTACTACGCACCTTCGGGTGCTAAGTCGAAGAAGTCTAGGGCAGTGCGGGCTCGTCGAGCTCAGTCAGCTGTCCCAACCTCTGACCATCAGAGCGCCCCGCTAACTGTTAAAGCGGGCCTCTGATGGAAAGTTGAAAACATGATACCTACGCACTCGTGTTTTTGGGATACCCGAGCCCACAAAACGAGTACAAAGGTTAACCAAGATGTCCTTGACTTGCGAGATGGGATCATTCACAAGCGCAAGAAAAGAAGGGGATTCTCTATGCCGCTCGAATTCAACATGGAGCTTCATGCGGCTCAAAATCCAGAAAGCTTCATGCGGCCCAAGATCAACATGGAAGCTCATGCGGCTCAGCCAGAAGGAGCCACATGCGGCTCAGAAACTCATACGGACCGAAAGTCTTCTGGAGCCTCATGCGGCTCGGATAAGCTCTATGCGGTTACGACTCCGGTCATGATGACTCTTCATGCGGCTCGAGTATGAAGACTCTCATGCGGCTCGAGTATGGAGACGATCATGCGGCTTCTTAACATGTGTCAGAGAAGATAGCTTGAGCTACTTGTGGATTATGACATCAACCTGCAGTATCATCCCGGGAAGGCCAACGATGTTGCAGATGCATTGAGCAGGGGAGCCGGAGTTTATTTTCTAACAGCACAGCCAGAGTTGTTAGCAGATCTTCAGAAGATGGGTATTGAAGTTATTCTTCCTACCAATGTGGCATTGATGTCCAGTATACAAGTTCAGTCCAGTATAGTTGAGAGGATTAAGTTAGCTCAGTCAGCAGATTCTAAGCTTCAGCAGCTTAGGACAGAATGTGTAGCAGGATGAAGACCAGAGTTATGTATTCATGAGGATGGTACACTTCGACATAGAAGGTGTCTTTGTGTACCCAGTGGTGATATCTGACAAGATATCATGGCAGAAGCTCACAATTTGCAGTATTTAATTCATCTCGGCGGTACGAAGATGTATCGTGATATCCGTCAGCATTTGTGGTAGAATGGCATGAAGAGGAAGATAGCCCGGTTTGTCTCTTGATGTTTAGTTTGCCAACTAGTTAAGGCCGAACATCAGAGACCAGCTGGACTTCTTCAACCTTTATCGATCCCAGAATGGAAATAGAAGCACATTACCATAGATTTTATAACTGGTTACCTAAATTCCTAACTGGAAGAGATGCTATCTGGGTTATAGTTGACAGACTCACCAAGGTAGCTCATTTTATCCCTTTCAGAATTGGCGAGTCGACGGATCAGCTTGCAGAGATGTACCTCAGACAGATAGTCAGATTCCACGAAGTACCAATCAGTATTGTATTCGACAGAGATTCGAGATTTACCTCGCACTTTTGGCGGAGTCTTCAAGGAAGCTTGGAGACTCGTCTCAAGTTCAGTTCAGCTTATCATCCGTAGACAGATGGTCAGTCAGAACGCACGATCCAGACTCTTGAAGATATGTTACGGTCATGTACACTCGACTTCGGTGGTTCGTAGAAAGATCACCTGCATCTCGTAGAGTTCTCCTATAACAATAGTTTCCAGGCCAGTTTCCAGATGGCGACCTTTGAAGCCTTGTATGGCAGGAAGTGCAGATCACCTTTAGCTTGGGATGATGTAGGCGAGAGACAGATGCTTGGTCCAGAGATGATTATACGGACTATTGAGGTGGTCAAACAAGTGAGAGATCATCTTCGAGTTGTACAAGATCGCCAGCGTCACTGGGTCGACTCTCATCGGCGTTCCCTTCATTGGCGACCACGTATTCCTTAGGATCTCGCCTACCCGTGGCGTTATTCGTTTCGACGTACAGAAAAAGCTTAGTCCTAGGTATATAGGGCCGTTCGACATTCTAGAGCGGGTAGGTGATGTGTCCTATCGTCTCGCTCTTCCGCCGTAACCTTTCGAATAAGAAAAGACCCGTATCCATATTGGACCGAAGAGAGAAGATACTCAAGAACAAGACTATTAGTTTAGTCCGTATTGTTTGGGATCATCACTCTTTGGGTGAGTCAACGTGGGAGCGTGAGGATGATACCCGATCGTGATATCCACACCTGTTTGACTCGTAAGGTATAATGCCTTTTTTTTGCCTTATGCTTTTAAGTTCCTTGCTTGCATAGATAATTGCTTGATTGACTGCTAGTTGTAGTTTGCTTATGATTAGTATAGCTTGCCCTGACATATCTAGCCTCTTGATTAAATTCCGAGGATGGAATTCTTTTAAGGTGGGTAGAGTTGTCATCCCCGTTTTCCGTTATCCGTATTTTTACTAGACGTATACGGAATTCTGACACGTATTTTTTACTTCTCTTGCCTTGCTAGCTAATTTTGGTTTAATCTTGCTTAGGTTCATCATGGCATATCATGGTTTGACTTGGTTCATTGTGGTTTGGCTTGGTTTATTTTTCCGTAGTTTAACATGTTAACCCCCCATTTGAAAGCCACCAACCTTCTCTCTCCTCCATTATTTGTTTTTCTTCTTCATTTACTTCTTCCACCCACCAAAGTAAAACCCAAGGCAAGTACAACTTGCTTCATGAAAGAACCCTCTATTTTATTGTTCTAACCTCTTCTATGCAACATTCTAAGCTACTCTAGTTCTTGTCATTTTGCATTTTTATGTATATATTTGTGTAGATCTAACTTTGCACCATGTTAGAATTTTCTCAGGTTTTGATCTAGTAAACAACCTTGTTTTCAAAAACTAAGAGTTCCATGTGGTAGCAAATTTGATTTTACACAACTTAGACATTTGAAAAGTCAGATTTCATTGTGTTTTGACCGAGTTATGATCATTTGAAGATCATGGGTTCCAAGACTTGTGCTCTCAGCCAAGACTTGGAGAAGATGATGAACAATGTTTGCACACTAAGAAGTGCAACTCTATGGGCGTATAGCCAGATCATGTGGGCACATAAGTCCATGTGTAGGCACATAGACACCTTTGTGTTTGGGCGCATAGACCTTCATGTGGGCCCATGACCTTTGGGTGCATGACCTACACTGGATGGTGCTTGAGCCCCTAACTTGTAATCCTTCAAGGCAATTTCATGCTTGTCTGGGCGCATAGACTTCTCCTTCCTGGGCGTATAGCTCACCTTGGGCTTGCATCATTCATAGACCATATTGTGCCAATAGTGGGCGCATGGCTCCCTGACTTGGGTGCATATGGCCATGAGACTTGTAGTTCATTCTGACTTGCCCCTTCCCCTTTGGACGTATAGCCCAAGGACCCATATGTGGGCACATGCACCCCATTGGGCGTATGATGTCCCCAGGTCCTATTTTTTTATGATTTTGTACCCATTTTATATCATTATGCCTTTTTGATATGAACTCGACATGAACACGACATGAGCATGACGTGTTAATAGAATGATAGCACATGATGGTGGCCCATTGCGGTGCACCCTTGACAAGCAATATAGCTATGATAATCTGAACACGACAAGGTAATGAAAACTATATGCTTAGTGGCCCGTCGTAGCGCACTCTTGACAAGTAAATTGACTTGATAATTCTTGATGGTGGTCCGTCGTGACGCACTCTCGCCTTGATAAGTAATCTTGATAAGCAACCTAACATGATAAATCTTGATATGCTATTGCGACGGCTATCTTGACTTGCTAAGTAACCCTTGTCTTGACACCGTGGATGGTTGTGCTTGTATAAGCTACATGTCTCATCTTATATCATGTCTAGGACATGAATTCCTGATGTCTACGGTCAGGGATTTGTACTGAATCTGACAAGGATAATGACTAGATTAATTAAATAGTCCATGAAGAGATTTCCAGCTACAGGCAGTCCCGTTATCTGGGCGCTTTAATTGGACTTGTAGCCTGCCGTCGAGTATGACACATTTCTAGCACACTGTCATGTGTTGCACCCCCAAGTCACCTAGTCTAACTCTCTCAACTTGTGACCGGATAACCTGTATTAAGACTGTAGGGCTTGTGGCTGTTGGAACATCTCAATGCATCTTGCTAGTAACTAAGCTTATGATAACCCTAGTTAGTTAAAGTATCAAGCCGTACTCATTACTTAGCCGTGATTGATGGATGGAGTCCCGTCTGGTCTTTCCTAGACAAGACCAGTACATGGTTATTTCAGCACACTTATTGTTTCACTTTACCTTATCGATAATTGGTTAGAGACTAAGTTCTGTTCAGGTGAAGGGTTACAACCTCGGTCCTTGTTTGGTTTATGGGTTGTAACTTGGTTACTGGAATAGTCCTTTAGTTATCTTATCGTTTATCACCTTATTTCTCTAACTCGTGTCTTTTGTTATCATTATGTCTTTATGTGCTAATATGCTGGTTTAGTTCTTAAGTGAAGCCTCCCTTGTTGTACTTGCTTTTTCTGGGGTCTGACCCAGCTGGTTTTGTATGGCCAGATTTTGGAGTAGTACCCGAGGATCTTCCAGCCTTCCTGCCAGATGGTGAACACTAGGCGCAACCCTGGCAACGAGTGGATTTTATTTTGCTCTCCCACTCTTTTGTAAATTATTCTTTTGAGGCATTTAGCCGTCGAGCAAGTGTTAGCTCGTATTAAATTTACATTCCTGTCTGCCTAAGGGCTGTAACATGATTGACAAATCCTAGGGTTGATCATGTATGACTTAAACTCTTGCTAGTCATTGCATTTTGTATGAATAGCTTCATGATCATCTGAATATGTAATGTATGGGACGCCTTACTTTGTATGTCTGATGATCTACCATCTTGTTACATTTACTTGCTTGCTTGAGAATTGAGACACTTGGCTTGTCATTGACCATAAGAGATTATTGGCTTGTAGTTAAACCCTCATGTATCTAGACAGCCGTGACCGTATATCAAAGTGGGATTCACTTCAATATACGTAGCTGGCTATGTTTGTCCCATGCTCTCCAGTATTCTGGTTCTGGGGCGTGACAATAGTATTCCGCCAAATCAAGGAAGCTTCGATTTTCACTGACAGACGCAGGCCATTTCCAATCAACAACTGCCTCAACTTTCTTCGAATCGACTGAAATGCCTTCAATAGAGATGATGTGCCCAAGAAAAGATACGATATTCACCCAGAACTCACACTTGCTCCTCTTCACAAACAACTGATTCTCTCAGAAGGTCTGGAGCACGGTCCACAGATGTTATGCGTGTTGTGCTCGATCCTTCGAGTAGACAAGGATATTGCCTATGAAGACTACTACAAATTTATCGAGGAACGGACGAAACACCCGATTTATTAGATCCATGAAGGCGGCAGGAGCATTCGTCAGGCCGAATGGCATCACCAAGAACTCGTAGTGGCCGTAACGAGTGCGGAAGGCAGACTTCGGCACGTCGTCTGGCTTGACTTTGAGTTGATGATAACCTGATTGAAGATCAATCTTCGAAAATACCATGGCACCTTGGAGCTGATCAAATAAATCATCGATGCGGGGCGGGGGTATTTGTTCCAGACGGTAGCCGTATTCAATTCCCGATAGTCGACGCAGAGCCGCACGATCCATCCTTCTTTTTGACAAATAGCAGAGGCGCAACCCACGGCGAGACGCTTGGACGGATGAACCCTCTATCAAGTAATTCCTGTAGTTATACTTTGAGTTTTTTAATTCTGTAGGGGCCATTCTGTACGGAGCTTTTGAGATTGGCCGGGTGTTGGGGAATGTATCGATGGTGAATTCGATCTCTCGATCGGTTGGAATTCCAGGTAGCTCATCCGGGAACACGTCAGAGAATTCTGCCACAACGTCGACCTGACCCACGTTTGCACCATCCAATCGCGTGTCTCGAACGGACGCCAAGTAGCCTTCGTATCCTGAATACAGCATTCTCAGAGCAGAAATTGCTGAAATCACCATACACGTTGACGATGCTTCACCACACGAGTAGCAGAATTCGGGCACTCCAGGTATGCAAAAGGTGACCTTCTTTCCTGCGCAGGCCGAGCCAATCCATTTCCAGAATGATGTCATAGTCCTTCATATCCAGAACTATCACGTCAAGACTGACCTTTTGACCCCCTATACAGATGATTCTACCACTACAGGCTAAGTTCGTGAGTAGTGGCACACCCGAAGGTACACTTACACTAAGGTCGAGGTCTAACGATATCATAGGAAATTTGTTCTCCACGGCGAAGTCCGTCGATATAAAACTATGCGAAGTGCCTGAATCAAATAGTACACGAACAGGCACATTATTAAAATTTAATATACCTGTCACTACCGTGTCCGAGGTGAACGCTTCATCCCGCGTCATGGCATAGACGCGTCCTTGAGCATTAGGACGTCGGTCTTGGTTGTTGGGTTGAATGGGTTGAGGAGGTCGGGGCGGTTGTCCTCAATTTTTTTGACAATTTTGTTGTGCTGGGACATCTTATTCGGTCTAGGGTTCATGCAGTCTCGAGATAGGAGCCCTTTTTGTTCGCAAGCGAAGCATCTCCTGTTGAAGATAAAGCAGTTACTAGCATTGTGTCCGAGTTGGCTGCACTTGGTGTAACGAGGTAACGGGTTCTGACCCTTATAATCGCTATTGTTTGGACGTTTTGACGCGTGGTTGTTGCCTCTAGTACAGCTAGGACGTTTGTGATTGGAATTGTGCACAAAAGTCTGCAGCAACAGGAGGGTACTGGCTTTCAAGGTGAAGAGCATGATTTAGAGCATCGTCTATGGTCTTGTACTCTGGAACCGCTATATGAGCACCGATAAAGCGTCGCAGACCCACTTCGAACCGTCACATACGATACTCCCTTGTAGGAAGAAATGCACCAGCAAATTTCGATAATTTATTGAATTCTGCGACATACTGTTCTACTGTCCGGTTCCCTTGCCTTAACTGCATGAATTCATTTTCCTTCTCTTGACGAACGGCGGAGGGAAGGTACTATACTTCAAAGGCTTTGCGAAACGTGGCCCAAGAGATCGGTGCTGAGTTGTTGTCGCGTCGGATCGCTCATTTGTGCACGTCCCACCAGTCGTGCGCATTCAAACATAGTTAAAGTTGTGCACAGGTGACTTGCTTGGATTCTTCAATGTCGAGGAGCTCGAAGTGATCTTAGAGCTCTTCCAACCAGTCGATTGCCATAGAAGGGCCTTCGATACTGCTAAAGAAAGTGCGACACGCTTTCTTGAATTCTGACACTTCAAAGTTGTATCTTTTCGGGGCCGCAGGTTGACGTTCGGGCTCCTCTCGATCGACTTCGGTGGGTTGACCCATCAGCTCGGTGACAGTAGGCATAGTTGCAGAGTTTCCATTGGCCACAATCGTTTGGACGATCTGTTGTAGAGTATCAAGCTGCTTTTGATGCATCTTGGTTTGAGCATCGAAGCGAGCTTCAAATTAGGCATGTCGCGCCTTCGTCTGTTGATGTCGATTCTCGGACTATTTTTGCTATGCCTCCATCATGCGCAACATCCTCTCGATGGCATTGTTAGAAGGTCCGACCCACGAGCTTCTCGAACCGCTCGAAGCACTTTGTTCTTGCTCGGCCGCGGTTTATGCTACGAGTTCCGTCACTTCTTCAATACATAGACAAACACATTAGTCTCAAGATATTTTGAACTCATTGTATGGAACAACTTATCTCATCGATGCGAGGTCAAAGGTTTGAGACTCTAGACGAAAGGCCAAATGATGTAAAGTCGTGCTCTGATACCATTACGGCATGCCCCGATTCCAAAGAATCGATAGTCGTCCCTCGGGCGTGATGTCGTGCGAACCTAAGTTGCGATCGCACAAGGCATAGTCATAAGGTTATCCGAAACACAACACTAAATAGAGTACACAAAAAAATTGAACACATTGAAATGAGAGAAACTTTTGTTTTCATTGATAATAAAACTTCATTTATAAGACTCCATTATAATCATTGTCGTGCGGGCTACAACATGACTCGATTACAAAATGAACACTGTTGAGATAGTCGTTCCATACATTATATCCCCCTTTACAAATAAAACATTCCAAAGGACCTAGAATCGTGGGGAGTCGAGACACCATTTCTTCTGGACTAAAATATGGAGTCTTCAAAAGGAGTCAAAAACAAGCCTTCAACACACGGACGAGGCTTCAATGTACTTGCGTCGCCTTGAGCTTAAGTGGCACCTCCTTCTTGGTTCGGTTTACCTGTGTGGAGAGTGAGGATCAGTATATTACACTTTGTACTGATGCATGGCAAATTATGTTTTGTGCTCTCATTTGGTTGAAGAGTTTATATGACTTAGTTCGTGAATCTTTCTAACCATCCTAATGAATTTCAGACAAGCATAATATAAATTACGTTAGAACTTACCTACGGCAGAGCATGCCGTACAATGTGAGACTTACCATGTTCTTCCCTGTCAATTTGTTATCACTAGTATAACGAGTGCAAAATTACGTGCTATTGGTCACTAGCACCACAAGCCATCCTGGACCCTATAGCTTTTGTTAGTCGGAGCCCTTTCAACGCAAGTAGCGAGCCCCGTTGCAAGTCCCCGCCTAACCCGGGCTATCATCCAGCACAGCTATTTTTGTGTTTCCTTTCTCGGCCGAAACGGTCCCGTGGCCCCGGGTTGCCGTTCGGGAAAACTTTTACCTTGTCGACAAGTTGTCCATGACCGTGCTTAGAACAATTTAGTTATTAAGGCATAGTATACATTTCTTTTGAGAACTTGATAATTACATCGTGTCCCACCTTGTCATGGCTTCACCTTATTTGAGTCAATCTTTGTTAACACAGTTCTATAAATTTGCAGTGTGTTTGTGGCTTTGCATCTATTATTTCATTCGTGCTAAGGTTATCGATTGAACTAAGAAGGGGAGGTCAAGAAGAGCAGCCACTCATCTTGAGTTTGCTTGAGACGAGAGACTTGTTAGGTCGCGCTAGACGTCGCCTTCGCGATTACCTGAAATCGTACAAGCAACCGATTACAACACTGTATTATTCAAGGAGTTCAATATGAAATACAAGTTCGAAATGCAAGCCATGAAAACCATCGAAAACATTCACGAAAATGTATTCAGAAAACTAAAACCAAAACCAACGCAAGTGTGGCATAAAAAATAGAGCAACGGGAGGTCTCTTCCGACTCAGCCGCAGAGTCTATCCTTGAGGCACAACCCGCTGAATATGGAACTTGGTTCCGAAGAAGTCACTCCATAAAGGGGAATGGATCTTAATTCAACCGGTCCCGTTCGACCGATTCGATCGATCCCGACCTATCGGTTCCGACCGAATCGATGGCGATAGTGTTCCTTTCTCGCGCACCCCGTATACGAAGAACGGGGCACGATGTAAGGACGGGGCACTACACCGACCGCTTGCGCATATTGTCATAATATGGCCGAAATGATTCTGAACATCACCTTCACTCAGCAAGACATGTTGCTGAAGAATAATCAGCACAATGGGCACCTGTACTATACATGATACATTGGTGCCATCAAGGTCGATTGTATCCACATCGACCGTGGCTCCTCCCTCAGCATATACGCCCATTGCTCCGTCGAACCAATGCGGCCCGACACTTTAACTTCATTGCATGACCATCTCGTTCGAGCTAATGCGAGCACTTTGTGCTCCATCACATCCATCCAATTATTCGATCTATCGTCTACGCTTCGGCTCATTTTAAGGGATTCGATATCTGCATATACAAACCAATTCAATCAATATTTCTTCAAATTGAAATCATATATCCTCGAATCAAACTCATACCTTAACGAACCAACTGACTCAGCATAATACACCGTACAGTATGGAGCATTTTAATATATTTGCTGCTAACTTGCTATATAGAAATATATAATTATTGAAATATTGTTAGAAAGAAATAAAATAATAGAAATTCATTCGCCAGTATGGGAATCCCTTGACTGTGAAGTAGCAAAGTGTAGTAATCCCTAGATTAGGAAGTATAGAATTATGATCGATGGCCCGTCGAATGTGGAAACGCAAAAAAGAATATCTTGCATAGCTCGTTTAAGTTTCTTTTATCATGCATATATATTTTAATAGCTATGTTGAATATGCATGAATGTTTATATAGTTAGGCTGCATGCTAATAACAAGTGTTTTACAGGACTAACATTTGATGCAGTGACGAACTCGTGTCACTTGTATATTATGAATGCTAATCCATATTTTGCATAGAAGGATTATGGCATTGGATAAGATTTACTATGTCAAATACACAAGTTATGCTTTCTATATGTGTGTCTGTCTTCTTTTTATCTTTGTGGAAGAAAGTTTTTGAGAGAAAGGAGAGAAGTTTTGAGAAAGCTATTGTAATTCCTTTTATTCTTCATAGTAGAATTGAATCACCCCCCCATCCGTGGAAGTAGGCACCTTGGCCGAACCACGTAAAATTTTATCTCTACGGTTGTAAATTTCTCTGAGGTGTTCTTCGATTTCTTGGATTTATTTCCGTTGTGTCCCAATAGAGACCATGAGGCAGCATTGAGATCCCTAGACTCACAAATGTATGTTTTTAGATATAAGGTTGAGCTGGAGAATACAATATTTCTGATCGTTGTCTGTTGAGACATTCCATGTTTATCAAAGGAAAAGAGTAAAGAACAACTTGTAATTCACAACAAATTTACTGCTCATGGCGCATCTTATTCAATAGGGTTCAAAGTGTAAAGTAAAATATGAGAAATCTTTAACTAGGAAATAATGTACCATTAAATGTAGAGAACAAGGATCACAACCCAATTTTATTCACAAAAGTACAATTATTGAGAGCTTGGTTTTCTTTATACAAATATAATAACTGCCACTTGCTTCTATTTCTCTACATCTGTAGTAAGAAGATACTAGAGGAACTCATATTTTTGTATGAAATTATTTGTTCCTATAGAAAGAAATTATACAACTGACAAAACATTTTTCTTAGCTATCTACCATCAAACGTAACTATCAATTTGTTTGATGTACCAGAAGCTCGATTGTTTGAAATAAGGTCCAACTCTGTGAGACTCGTCTCAAAGTATCGGTATTTATATACTGATACGTACTTTTATACTGTATTTCGTATTTTATTGGTTTTCGGAACATTTTAAAATTTTCCCAACTTATAGATTTTCTACTTGACCGGCATATCGCCAGTGTACCATTGTATGCCGACGGCATACATGTCACTTCCGTTTTCGGTTATACGTATTTTCAGTGTACGTATACGAAATTCTGGCCTTTGTCAGGTGACCCATATTTTGACTTGTCTTTCTTAGCATTGCTTTGGTTTAATTTTGACTTGGTTTAATTTGGTATGGTTCAACTTGGTTTTGCTTGGTTTGGTTTAGTTGGTTTGAGATAAGATGGTTTTGTATAAAACCCAAACTTCTCTCTCTCTCTCTCCTCCATTATTTTATTTCTCTTCATCTTCTTCCTTTTCATTTTCTCCTCCAACCTAAGGCAAGTACATCTTGCCAAATGTTGGACAAATATTATTTTGTTTGTTCTAAACTCTTCCTTACATGATTATAAGCCTCTTTAGAACTTGGAATTTTTTTATTTTTATGGATGGATTCTTGTAGATCAAAGTTTGTAATATTTTTATTTTTTCTTGTTTTTGATCTATTAAACCTTAATATTTTCGAAAACTAATTGTCCTATGTTGTAGGAAATTTCGTTCTACCCAATTTAGACCCGTAAAAGTCCCGATTTCGACTTAAATCGAGGGAGTTATGGCCCTTTTAAGTTCATGGTTTTTACATGAACTTAGAGGCTGTTCGGGGAAGAAGAACAGTGCATGCGCCAGTCTTTGGGCGCATAGCCTGTGGGCGCATAACAATGTGCATGCGCCAGTCTTTGGGCGCATATCCTTTGGGCGCATAGTTTTCTTTTGGTGCATAGTTTCCTTTGGACGTATAGTTTCCTTTAGGCGCATAGTACTCCTTTGGGCGCATAGTTTCCTTTGGGCGCATAATGTTTTCTTTGGGCACATAGTGTCCCTGTGGGCGTATAGCCACTCCTTTATGTGGGCGCATGGCTTCAGGCGCGTAGTATGGATATTTCTATGCTTCTACACCACCTAGATTGTGCACATCCCGGCATGTCCTGACCCTGCCCCTTCTGGCCCTGGGTGCCCTTGTGTGCCTAGGCACCATTCTGACCTTGGCACCATTTCTAGCCTAGGCGCCTTCTTGGCCATGGTGCCACATTGGCCCGTGCTGGCTGGCCCTAGCACGAATGACTGTTTTGACTGTTTTGCCCATTTGAGCTATTCAGTTGTTAGTCTTGAAAAACACTCGGACACGAAGCTTGTAGACATTTGCTTGGCTTCAGAATTTTCTTAGTTCACCTTATTGGAGTTCGTATGTGGCTGTTAATTTAAATCTTAGTCTTGATCTTCTGGCATATTTTTTTGTACTTGGTCGAATATGATATTTTTTTAACGAAAATGAATTTTCTTAACATGATTAGATGATTTTGTACAGTTAGAGAAGGATTGTACACCCGTGTTACACTTGATACTAGCACATATTTAATATTTGATCTATGCCAGGTATTTACTTTTATTTATTCCCTTTTCCATGCCATAATACCTCTTTTTGGACAAGTTCTTACTTACATGCTATATTTGTTGCCATTTCTCTTCCTTGCTTAGCATGATAGTGGCCCGTCGGGGTGCACTCATGATTTATGTCTCTTCTTTGCTTTTACTAGATAGTCGTCCGTTGTGGTGCACTTATGTCATACGTTACTTCTCTGCTTTTACTAGATAGTGACCCGTCGTGGTGCACTCTTGAACATGTCTTTCTTTGCTTACATGATAGTGGCCCGTAGAGGCGCACTCTTGACAAGTATGTCTTTTTTTTTACCTTACATGATAGTGGCCCGTAGAAGTGCACTCTTGACAAGTACTCCGTACATGACAAGTAAACCTAAATATGACATGCTTAATCAAGAGGCTGTTGTGACGGCTATTCCCCCTTGCTAATGTAACTCTTTTGGACACCGTGGTTGAATTCTGTGTATGAGTGCATAAGCTACATGTCTCGTCTTGCATCATGTCTAGGATATAGATTCTTGATTACCACGGTCAGGGATTCGATTCTGAATCTGACTAGTATAACGACTAGATTGATCAAGTAGCTCATAAAGAGATTTTCCAGTCACAGACAATCCCGTTATCTGGGCGCTTTAATTGGACTTGTAGCCTGCCGATATTATCAACTCTCTCAACCTGCAGAAGAATAATTGGATAGTCCGCAGGGCTTGTGACTGCTGTAACGTCTCATTGCATCTTGTAGTAACTAGGCTTGTGATAACCCTAGTTAGTTAAAGTATCAAGCCGTACTCATTGCTTGGCTGTGATTGATGGATGTAGTCCAGTCCAGTTTAGTTTTGTCTAGGCAGTATCCGTATGTTTATTTCAGTACATTATTGTTTACGCTTTACTTTTGTCGATGAATGATCGGAGGCTAAGTTCTGTTCAGGAGAAGGGTTACAACCCTGGTCCTCGTTTGGTTTACGGGTTGTAACTTGGCTTCCAGAATAGCTCCCAAGTCATCTTATCATTTGTCGTCCTATTCAGAACTCACATGTTCTACATGATCTTATGCTAAACATCGATTGGAGATTAAGTTTTGTTCAGGAGAAGGGTTACAACCCCGGTCCTTGTTTGGTTTACGGGTTGTAACTTGACTTCCAGGATAGTTCCTAAGTCATCCTATCATTGTCGTTCTATATGGTTCTCACATGCTCACATGTTCAGTTATCTCACAAGCTTTACGTGATCCCTATGCTAAGTCAACATGCTCTCATGACCCGGCTGGCTCACATGCTTACATGATCAATTGATTTTACATATTCTCAAGCTTTTGTTTACTTAACATGACTACATTATACATTATTTCACATGTTAATTACTTTACATCACATGATGCTTTACTTATTGTCTTTTCTATTCTCGGGATGAGTGCATTGGTAGTGCACGAGTCTCGATCTGCAATTACTTATTGCTTTCTCTAACCATTGCTATGTTAGCTATTGCTGGTTTTAGTCCATAGTTTGGCTTTCTTTGTGGTACTTGCTATTTGGGGTCTGACCCCACTGGTTTTGTTTGTCCAGATCTGATAGAGGAGCCCAAGGGATCTTCCGTACCATCTATTCGACGGTGACCATCCGAAGCACCAGAGTACCTGAGTGGGTTTCTTATCATTCTCCCACTTGATATGTACATTATTCTTTTGTGGCGTTTAGCCTCCAAGCACGTATTTAGCTCGTGTTTTTGGATCTTGATATTTAGCCTACGGGCCAAAACATGATGTGCATATTCTAGACTATAGCTAGAGCTTATCATGTATGACTATTACTCTGGCTAGTTCTCTATTCTGGTATGACTAGCTTCATGATCATCCATGTATAAATGGTTTGGGATGCTTTACTATTGTATGTCTGATCATCATACTTCTTGTACTTTGTATAATTGCCTGTAATTGAGATAACTAGGATTGCTTGACCTAGGATCGACTGTTAGCTTGTAGAAGTAACCCCCATGTCTTGACAGCTTATACATGATTTCAGAGTACTTGTGTACTTTGGTATCACATAGCTGACCTTGTCCGTCCCCACCTGCCAGTATTCTGGTTCTGGGACGTGACAAAATCAAAGGGACCCATTCTCGTAATGAAACCAGGTTGCTTAGGACGTGGAAAAGAAGTAATATCAGTACTAGCACCCAACATTTCGATAATAGATGACATTAGTGGCCTATCTTCCGGATGATATTGTACGCATAATAGACCATTTTTTATACATTTTAGGACATTGTTAGATGGAAAGTTATTATTCATTGCTTCATCAACTAGCTCTAAGCTTTAATCTTCGTTCCACAAGCCCATGCCTGAACCATAACACAAAAGGTATGAAGAAACTTACACAAGCACTACACCAAAAAAGACGATTACCAACGGTTATAATCGTTATGAAAAAAAATTGTAATGGTTATAACCGTGACTAATTACCCGTGGCTTATATTTGTGACGGATTTAGTAACGGTTATAACCGTTACTAAATTAACTTTTGTAATGGTTTTAGTAACGCTTATAACCGTGACTAAATATATTATAGTAACGGTTATAACTATTATAAAAAAATTTGGCGTAACGGTTATAATCATTACGACATTTTTTTCCACCGTTGGTAAATGTTAGGGTTGTAACGGAAATTACCGTTACAAAAATAATATTTTCTGTTACAGGTTTTTCATTTGTTATGATTTTTGTAATGGTATAACCCATATTCAACCTATAATAGTTTTTCCTGTAAAGCATATAATTTCTTCAATACACCTGTAATGGTTATACCCATATTCAACATGTTTTGTATGTACAAACGAATTTACAATAATTTCTATAAGTAATTAAACCACATTCCCACACAAGTTCAACAATAATATTTAAATTAAACAAAAGTTGGTTTACGTGCGCAACAAAAAGTATTTATAAGGTAAACATAATAGCTTATGCATAATAGTTAAATGGCCAACAAAAGTTTACGATATCTGAAACTTAAGCATAATAGTTTACATGTCCAACAAAAGTTTACATGTCTTAAAGTTAAGCATATAGGATCAGTCTCAAAGTCTTCCATGCTTGGTACACCATCATGACCACTCGCGCTTGCGGCTAGTTTTTATCTCTTTTCTGCTGCCTATATTTCATTCTGTGATTTGACAAGTTATAATACCAAAATGAGACTTTAAGAAAGCTAAATCAAAGTAATAAATATGTCACGAGTTACAAAATTTTAAGCCAAATCAAAGTAATGAGTATGTCACAAATCATATTTCTGGACTTTTAAGCCAAAGCAAAGTAATGCTGTAAAGCATGTTTATACTATCTAGCATCAATAAATATACTATCTAGTATCAGTAGATGTACAATTATAACAACACTATTCAGAATTAATAAAAAAATACAAATTTGATATGTAGGTAAAGATGTTGTCTAACTTTCATATTATCTTCATATATTTACTGAAGGAAAACTCTGGCACTACAAGAAAAAGGGCTTTTCCTGACGGGAATTCCCCGTCAAGAAATGGGTATCTTGACGGTTGCGGATCCGTCAAGTAGGCCGGAGTCAAGAAAAGATCCCCCCTTTTCTTGACGGTCGCTGGCATGGCTATTCTTGACAATTTTTTGCCGTCATATGAAGTAATTTTCTTGACTGTTTTTAGCCGTCAAGATAGCAGTTTTTAGAAACCGTCAAAGTAGGCAAAAACTTTTCTTGACTCTGGCCTAGATGACGGTTATTAGCCGTCAAGAAAATCTTCAATGAAAAGAGCAGTTGCAGCAGGATTGAGTTAATTGTTGATGTTTTATAACCGTCAAGAGAAGCTAAATTATGTATAGCCAAAATTTTATTTATAATTACATATAATGAATCGAACACGTACATAACATCAATAATCCAGAAGATATACACACATCAAATAATTGTAATATCCAATTTTTATATTAACAAACTGTATGTTCATACACCACAAACTTCCAACACATCGAATATAAGTTCAACCACAAACATCCTGCACACGTCCAACAACAACATATTCAACCAAAGTATGTAGTTTTTGTACATCTTAAACATCCAAAATTGATACTTATATAACTAGAAATAAAATATGTAGCAAACCCGGCCGGATCACATCCCTCCCATATTTATAACACCTTCGTTTTTCATGTAGTTCCTGAGAGAAATAGAGAAATATAATTAATTATTATATGTACATGTTTGTGTAAACTGATATCAACTTAGAACAAAAACTCTAAAAAAATAAGCTTATTCCAACTAACATTGCAAAAAAGAATAAATTGAAGGATACATAGCAACAACTGATACATAACAAAAAGCAAAAACATAGCAAATTAGAAACTATATACTTCTCAAGTTCTCTTAACTCACCCTCATAATTTATAGCAAAGGGAGAAAGGGTTGCAGAGGACACCACCACCACTAACAAAAGCATAACAAATTTCATAATATATGGTTTAAAAATCTCACATTTCCATGTTGTCTTAGTGTCTAAGAATCTATATTGGAGATAAAATCCTATTGACAGCAACCTACATCTATATTATACTAACCAACCCTATATGCTAATTGCTAAGCCATGTTGGAATCAAACAGACCCAAATCAAACAGACAAGCTGATAATTCTATTTAAGGTTCATGCCAATCCCAGACCCAAATCCTCAACATGAATTGTTGAAAACTCGACAGAGCCATAAATGATAAGTCTTTTATGACCTGAGCCAACCTACAGTAGATTGTGGAATTCAAAAATTAATTAATAGTAATACCAATTGACTCTCCTGCTAATAATCCTTTGGCCCAAAATCCCACTAACTATTGACTCTACAACTGATTCTTATTTATTAACACTGCTCAGCCATAACTGCCACATAAGTCTTTTACTGGATTCACTAATTAACCCATCGCCAGAGTCAAGCCAACACCAACTCTCCTCTCGTGTCCCCTGTTTGTGTCAGAGTGCTAATATGAGAATTGCTAGTGCATGCAAATCTGCTCCTTAAATAGATTCCAGTCACAAATTGAAGAAAGACCACAACAAAGATTTTGAACTCTCGAGTCCTTGATAAACAGTATAAGAGATATCTACATAACCCATCTTGATCAGAATATATAAATGTGACTTACTGTGATTGAAACTTAAGAACACAAATTAAGAGGTATATTCATTTAACATCATGTAAAGTAGTCTATTGTAAGTATATCACGGATATTAGAACTTTATATGGGCTATTCATAGTAAGATCCTGACTACATAGTTCCATCATTCTACGTAACAAAAGGAGAAGAGATGGGAGCATATTTTCGGCAAAGTTATATTTTTCAGAATTGCTACACCATGTGACATGTGATACCACTTCTAATTATATCAAAAGGATACCAAACATAACCTAAATTTTGGCTCCCAAAGAACTTGTGGATCTGTTTCAAGCCATGTAGAGTTAACGTACATAAATATAGGACCAAATACCTTTTTCCACTATTCTCCATTTTTGAATTTAGGCACAAGATCATCCCCAGAGTAATGAGCATTAAGAAACATCTGAAATAGGACAAAAGGATTACATTTCAAAGAAGGGCTAAATAAAGCTCTCTGTCTTATAAAAATATGGACATTAATGGACAATTTGATCTAAAGTCTACATCACTTTTATACGAAATAATTCAAGAAATCGTCTGCAAGTTATAATAGTTGACATAAGAATAAGAAAATAAATATACATCATGAAACAAACATTAAAATTATGATGTTCATTGTGTTGGATTTATAACTAGCAAAACTGAGCCCAAATTACGTGAAACTGAGGGATCGAAACAAATGCTAATTCCATGTGTAGGTTTAAGATCAATCCTTCCCAAGCTGTAGTCCAAAACCGTACTGCCCACAAACTATCAGTTGTCCAAGAAACACTCCTTTACTACTAACCTCATGAAACATATATGGAGGCGACAAAATTAGAAATGGTAATGCTGATGAAGTATAGAGGATAAAAAAATACAGAGACTTCTTTTCTTCCAAAAAATAGATTCAAATTAAGATAAGGAGTGAGGTGAGATAGATGAAAATAAGGGCTTCCGTTCGTAAACTTTGTGAAAAATGTCGACTGATCCGTAGGCGCGGGCGAATTATAGTTGATTTGCTCCAATCTGAGACATAAACAGAGACAAGGATAATCTTTCTAAAAAAAACTTTCTAAGGGGTCCCTACAAAAATAAAAGAAAGGATTTGTTTTAACATGAAATGGATATCTCCGTATAGAGGAGATGACATCTAATTGACTCGAGTCAAAAATGAGGACTTGCAGCTAACCCTGAGTGATTGTGGGGAACACTATATTATTGTGGTAGTATGCCTTATTAATTCAGTAGAAGGACGATGCATTTGCATCTTTCCTCCTGTATTGCTGTAGAATTGATTTCTTTAAATGGATCATAATCTATTTCTCCAACAATAAAGTAGTTTTTACAAGCAATGTTTCAATGCCTTCACTTTCTAAGCTACATGCAGAGAATATTGTAATCCTAAGCAAATAAAATAGTCTGTAACATTTAAAAAAGAAAATTAAACTAAGAAAATCTATGAGTCCCATAAGAGCTATGCTATAGGCGTATGCATACTATACGATACGAACACCAACAAAATGGAACGTGCCTATTTCGGTATTCCTTTCTTTCAAGCATAAACCGCTCCCAAGACCTCTTATGCTGGTGTACTCAACCCAGCTCTGGCCACATCCTCAAGTTCCATGCAACCTCCTCTCATGAAGGACATTCCTCTCAATCCGAAAAACTGGGAGACATGAAGGTTTCCCAACTCCGTCTTTCACATCCTTGGAAGTTCAAAAAGCTACTAATCTCTTCAACACCACTCTAATTATCAAGTTCTCCTCTAGGGGTTGTAACTAAAGCACCATGAGACATCAGAACCACACAAATAACAGTCAAAAGAAATATATATATAAGGCCATGAAGCATCATATTTTTCGATTATAGCATATAGATGATCAATTAATTAGAAGATAAATAAGGCCATGAAGCATGGCATTACCACTGGGATGCAACATTCACGATCAGAAGCACCTTTCCCTTGTAAATGTTGAGATCCACATCCTTTCCCATAGCGTCCTGCAACAGCAAAGTTACAATTATGATTCTTATTTTATATTTGCAAATAATGAAAAATTTAGAGGCTATACTGCAAAAGAACCTAAATTTTACTCTACTTCAACTCTGCATCGAACAAGGAAAAAAATCCTATCAATTCAATCCCATTTCATGAAGCTACGTTTTATTGCATAAAGCTGTTCTGAAGATACTGTAGTAAATAATTTTTTTCTCCCCTTAAATCAAGATGCAAGCGATTCAATAAGGATAAAATAAAGATCCACAAAACTCGGGTATGGTTAAAATATTGTCTGGCTATCTTGCACGGACACGGATACGACACAGGAAGGACCCGCGGACATAAGGAAGCAGCACCTCTTTCAATGATCCAATAGTTCGATAACATATAATACAAGACCTAGAAGAAATTATTAAACTAGAATGCTAAAATTTTAGCTTCATGAATTAAAATTCCCAAAATCCAACCAAAACCCTAACCCTAGAAATTACCAGAACCAGGTCCGGAGGCTCTCGAACTGAGCTCGACGAGTCCGTCCCTGAATCCCGCAATAGCCGTTGATACCTCTTCCGAGCGGACGACGTAAGAGTGGACGGAGTCGGAGATCCAGCGAACGAGATCGGAGAGCGATGCCTCAAAATTCACGCACCGGTCGGTCAGCTTCGACTCGATGGCCCGAGATCAGAGCTACCAGCGATGAGGGCCGGAGGAGAGAGACGGGGCGGAGATCCATTGGGTGGAGGAAGAGGCGGTGGTGGTCGGACGGAGGAGGGAGAGGGGACCACGTGGAGGAGATGGGGTTTCTCTCTTAGGAAGGAGAAAGAGGAGGTGTGGGAGATTCATTAAAGGAGATGAGAGGGGGGCTTCCTCTCCTAGGGATGAGAATATTAGGGAGAGAGGAGGAAAGGAAGGGGACGATCGGGAAAAAATTTACTGGATTCATAGATTAAAAAGAACCACAACCCGTCAACAAATATAAAACTTTGAAAAAATTACTAAAATGACAGCTAAAAAAATACGGCCAAGTTTTTCGCACATACATTCGTTGACGGTTAACACCAAACCGTCAATAAATAAATTGATGTTTCTTGACGGATCACCTAAAACCGTCAACATACGTGCTACAAAATTGCTAATTTAACAAAAAAAAGGTCATCTCTTGACGTAAGCCTAAATACGTCAAGAAAACCCCTATTGCTGATGGGTTTTGACGACCGTCAACTTATAAACCGTCAAGAATGACCATTTTTCTTGTATTGTGGTGCAACATATAAAGATAATGCCTGTAGTAATATAATGCCTAACTGTAACTTTCATATCAATGTGTATCCAGTAGGGATATGTGTAAGTGTAGAATTGTGCTTTGTGTATGTACCTGTTGCACATGAAATATAGTAGCAGCAGATATTATGTGTAGGCAAGATATCTACAGGTAGGGGTTCTGCAGGACTAAGTGTGCAGGGAGTGAGTGTTGCTGCATGAGCAATATGCAGCTCTGTGTAGGGACTAGGAAGCAACAGCAGAAGTTTGGTATAGATAACCACTTGGGGTTGACATGCAACCGTAGATATTATGTTGATTGTCTTTCCTTTCTGTGAACAAAAAGTTTGGTTCATGTGGTATCTAAACCCGCTCTCACATTACACTTCACTAGCATAATATATGCCATTTGTTCATCTATAAACACACTACAAGAAAAATGACATTTCTTGACGGTTTATTTTTTGACAATAGTAGAAAACCGTCAAAAAGGGGATTATTTTGACGGTTTTAGCCTTACGTCAAGAAATGCCACGTTTTATGTTAATTTAGCAATTTTATGACATAAAAGTTGACGGTTTTAGATGATCCGTCACAAAAATCTTTTATTTTAATTGACGGTTGTTCGATAACCGTCATTAAATGGTAAGGCGGTAAATTCCTGCTTAGAATTTTGATGTCAGTTTGGTAATTTTTTTAAATTCTTTCTTTTCTTGACTTTTTTTCAGAGAAAACCTCCGAGTTCTTCACTTCTGTCCATGCCCTCTCCTCATCTATTTCTCTACCAAATCCTAGCACCTAGGGTCCCATTTCTCCACATCCCCTAAATCCCTAGGGTTCCATTTGCAACTGCCACCACTAAGAACAACAACCTCTTCTCCGACTCCGTGTCCTCCTCCCCTCCAAAGATGGGCTGGAGCACCACGAGCCCGACCACCTTCGTCCTGTCGTACTTCTCCTTCGTCATCGCCCGTCTCGCCATGTGGTGTGCGATGTTGCCCTTGGCGCTGTTGCCGGCGAGAAAGATTGCAGACAAGTCATCGATAAGGAGGCCGCACCCGCTGTCGAGCCAGCGGAGGACGGACGCCGTTGTCGCACGGAGCGGGGTCAGATCAGCTTGGGAGGAGATCCATGGCATCCCTCGATCAGAAGTAATTAATCAAACCCTAGGTCCATTCTCTCGAAAATCTTAACTAATTCCTCTTCCTTCTCCTTATTTCCTCTTCCCAAAAAATGATCAATCTATTATAGACTTATCCCTCCCCCTTCTCTCTATAAATACCCTAGGTCGGATCAGCTTGATTTTTTTTCGATATATATATATATATATATATATATATATATATATATATATATATATATAAATTTATATTTGGATATTTTTGGTAGGTGGAGTGAACTATTCCGAAGCCGAAGGTTGATGGCTGCCTGGCTTCGTTTGTCAGGTTTATTCGATCATTATGAACTAACAAAGTAATGAAATATGCCGACATCACTGTATCATGTGTTCCAGTGGATGGCAGGTATGTTAGGCATTGTCAATATGGTGCATAAAAATTTCCTTTTTCCTGTTCTGTTTTTCTTTTTAGGCTAAATGATGGTAATAATTTCACAACCTTCCACTAATGATAGTTAATTTAGCAAAAACCAGCAAATAAAGATAACTTCCGAGAAACAAAAGGAAAAAAACACATGAAACAAAACAAAGCCAAAGTGGTCTGTCATCTTGTCGAAGCTTGCCACTATATGATCCATCAGTTCCGTTAATAAAATTCTTGTGTTACGTCTTGATCTTTCTCTTCTTTCTAGTAGAAGATCTGATTTATAAATATAACATTGCTCGAAAAATCACAAACAGTACAATAAGCAAACTTTCCTCACAAATTGTAGTCCCCCTTTCCATTAGTAACTCTGAACCTTACTGAATGAACTTTCAGTTTCATTAATGAACTATTCCGTGTGCCTCAATATATTAAATAAGGTAATAGGAAGATATATTTAAAAAGCTATTTGTATCATGTTTATCGGGTTCATATTTCTCATATCAGCATATGATATAGCTGACATGTGATAAACTAGGTTAACTACCAAGGGATTAACTAATTGGTACCCTTGAGATATATATTTATGAATAAGAGACGCAGTGTCAGGACTCTGGATTGGTACCATGAGAAAGATAATTCTGCACTTTCATCTAAAGAGAATTTTAGTTTTTATGACCAGTTTGATATCCATTGAGTTGCATCCGAAATCAAGAGACCAAGATTCCACATCCCCCTCTGTTCTCTTCTGTTGTTGCTGAATGATGGTTCACCTAAATGTTAATAGTTCTGTAATGGCAGGGTATTGCTTGGAGAACCAAAAACTAAGTGTCCAGTGCAAGCATGATTATCACCTCTGTTGTATCCTTGAGCGGATGGAGAGGAACTGTGTTTGCCCTATTTGCAGCCAGGTATTCCACATCCCACCCCCCGTTACAAAATTCTCTGATAGATTTGTGGATTCCAATAGCTCTGTCATATTCTGACAATACAATTATATGCAGGAAATTTATGATTGATTCAGATTATGACAGGGTACCTCTCTAGCGTCGTATTGCTACTGTTCCTCTATATTATGCCTACATTAATGATGCTATTTTCTACTTTGGAAGGATCTATCTACTCCATCATTTTGCAAAGCTGTAATGTACGCACATAACCTTCTCTAAGTAATGAGTATGACCGCATGTAGCCATCAGTTAAATGGTGAATGTAACTACATTCTTTCCAGAAGAAATAAATTTTTATATATGAGACTCCTTAACTGCAAAAATGTACTAATTAACTTTATCCCAAGGAGAGTAGTTGAGCTGTGAGTTATGGTCTTGATTATATTGCTTTATGGGATTATAACATTATAGGATATAAGGGTCATAATTATTTTTACCAATTTAAATGATATTAACTTGAGCAATGGCCTAAGGGCCTAGCTGGTCACTTAAGCAGCCGTGGCCTTTGAGTCATGGTCTCCTTGCTTTCTTTTACTAATTTTGTAATACTAATGTTGTTTATTTTTTATACTTATTTGCATTCTGCACATTACTTCGACATAATTTTACAAGGAAATTGGCCTGCTGGTTCTGGCTAGTGGAGATAAGCTAGGTTTGAAACACTTCTGGCCTATTGAACCCTTAGGATCTGGTGACACTGGAAGGTATGTGATAAATGACACTCTTTAGTAATCACTTGTTGTTATTGGTGCTATTGTATTTTATTTGTATCCATATACATAATACATTACAATTAGTGTCGTCTCCTCGGCAAATGCAATTGGAATTTGCTAAATCCATCTCCATACCACTAAACATGCCAAAATTAGAACTTATGTGTTTTTAATACCCATTTCCTTAAAAGTTGGTTACCTAGGGGCCAAAGCTGGTTCTTTGAGGTTAAGTCTTAAGATGATACATTAATTGGCTTTATCGTATCTGTAATTTTTCTGTAAGAATCTATCAATATTTGTTCTTCTTGAAACAAGAGGTGTTTTTATATTACATTATGAACCAGAGAATATTTCTCTAGTTCTCTTGTACTTATGTTTTGTGTTAGATTAAATACTGGAGGTCCTTTACGTACTCCAACTTTTGGAAGAGGAGGAATCGGTGGATTTGGATTTTACTGCAGTATATTATGAATTTCATGTAAACTTTATTGTCATTTCTTTGTTATCCTCATATGTTTTAGATTCATATTCACCAATTAGACATATATCTTTGAACCCTGACTTGATGTACCTTTTACTCAAGTTTCCTCTAGACAGTATAATTATGAACAAGTATAGGCTTAACATGTTGCATCTTCTGTCATACTATTCATGAACACATTTGCAGCATGGCCGCCTCCTGTATCTTTGTGAAGAAAGCCAATGTTGTTGTAAGTCACACTGAAAAAGTGTATATTATTGTGAATTTATAGTCCTGTATCTTCTAACTTTGTTCACTGATACTCCTGCTGATACACCCTAATTTTCCTTCTTAGTTCATGTCTAACTGATTGTGCTTATTGACTCATATCTTAGTTGACTCAAATACATATCCATATTGTCTGACACCTCATGTTAGAATGACGACATAATTGAAGTAGTAATGCCATGTAGAGAGAAGAAGCCTCTAATACTGTACTGATACTGGACTTTTAGTGAGCTCCTCTCCTCTGCTAACTTGCTAATGCTTGATATATACTGAACCTATCTGCCAATTGCCATTAATGTACTCTCCCCTTTTCCGTTGGCTTTCAAGTAACTAACTGTGTGCCTTGATACTTAAGAAGTTTATAACTTTGATACTCAAGCTTAAGCTTAAAACTTTGATATTCTGTACATTGCAGTGTGCATGGCCTCTAGCCTGCTGCATGTAGCTTCATTGTACTTCTCTACACTACTTCAGTTATTGTTATAGTTATTATTGTTCTATGTCCAATTTGATAAGTAAATGTATCTAGACATTTCCAGGATACCTGTATGCATCTTTACACATATTCATTCAAGTACGTACTCGGAGCCACATGGCCCGTCCTGTACAGCAAACTGAACCGATATCTAATCATCAACAAAAAACTTTATATGATTGATAACTTAGCTAGCCTTTAGATTCTTTACATGATTGAAACCTGTTTGTGTTATAGTTTCAGTATGGCTAGCCTTAATTCAGATTCTTGTCAAGTGATTCAAATTATCTCGAGTTCTTGTGTGTGCAGCAATAAAGTCAAACTGTATTGATGATTCTGTAATAGTGTAGTTCAATATCTATATAAGAACATGTAGGGGAAGTATTGATAATTTATGTTCTTGTTCTCTCAAGAACTTGCTGAAAAATGAACGTACATGCTATGA
This sequence comes from Iris pallida, assembly GCA_029216955.1. NCBI lineage: Eukaryota > Viridiplantae > Streptophyta > Magnoliopsida > Asparagales > Iridaceae > Iris > Iris pallida. The sequence goes on from JANAVB010007196.1 coordinate 6,030,897, forward strand.
ATAGGGAAATGTTGTGGATATGAGAGGGATGTGCTCCGGTCTGGTTTGCTACTTTTTTTGGTTTTATTTGTATGAGTATCACAGTTTGGACGTTTAAGTGGTATGGAAACTACAGATGTGGGATATACGTACTTTGTAGTTGGATTATGATTTGTGGTTGGATTATGTTTTGTGGTTGGACAAGTGATGGATGTTTGTGGTGGGACGTGTTGGAGTTTTTGGTGTATGAACAATACAGTTTGTTAATATGAAAATTGGACTTTATAGTAATTTGATGTATGTGTATCTTCTGGATTGATATTATGTGTGTTTGATTAATATTATATAACTCTTGACAAAATTTTGACAAGCTTCTCTTGACGGTATTTTGGCCAGCTTCTCTTGACGGTTGTAAATGTCAAATTTAATTCAAATCATGCTGCACAATAGCCATTAATAAATGCTTTTCCAGACGGATTTTGGCCCTAAAAAAGGGTTTTCTTGACGGCTAATAGCCTTCATCTGGGCCGGAGTTAAGAAAAGTTTTTGTCTACGTTGACCGTTTCTAAAAGCTGCTATCTTGACGGCTAAAAATAGTCAAGAAAATTACTTCATATGACGGCCAAAAATCGTCAAGAAAAGCCCTGTCACCATGCAATTCCCATTCTACCTTGGTTGGAAATTTGGCACCATCACGGAGGATTGTTACTTAACATTAAAAAACATGGACACCGAAAACTCTTCAATATAAAAGTTAAGCTAGGGTTTCATGAGGCTAGCTATACCAGTCCTTCACACGAGTCCTCTCTTGAATAAAAAAATACAGAAACTAAATTGACATGAGAGCAGACTGTATTCCAGAAACAGGCCATTCTATTCGATGAAAACATCCAAGAATATGAAAGTTTAAGGTACGAGTTTCGTCTAGGGCGGCAAATGGACAGAGCAGCTCGCAAGGTCAACTTGACTCGGCTCGATAAAAGCTCGATTCATCTCGAGTAGTCCATTAATGAGCCGATCTTGTACATGAAAATAAGCTCGATTACCTTATCAAGCAAAGATTGGACATAGGAAGCTCGGATTGTGAACTCATGAACAAGCTTGACTCATGAAGCTCGATGAGTACTCAACTCGGGTCTTTTTCTCGGCTATTTTGACTCAACTATGAATCAATTCAACATGAGTAGCCATATATAATTTTCTAAGTTTCCAGATTTGTATGTGAAATTATCAAGAAAATATAAGAGCATAACTTCTAGTCCTACATTGCTTGGAAAATGAAATATAGATGGGAACTCTCATATTTAACATGGCTGGAGTATAAATGACCAAGTCCCATTAAGCCCAGGGGCTGAAGCTCGAGCAGCTTGCGAGCAGCTTGACTCAGATAGCAAACAAAGCGAGCTCAAATTTGAACTTACAAGCTCAGGCTCGACTCGGCCCAGCTGTTTTTTGCTTCCATACATCATCATCATCAACCGAAAACTTCTAGTTTTCTATGGCGTATAATTTTAAGCATATAAATAAGGGTTGATTAACTTTTTACAGGTACATGCACATCAAGCATCAACCTTATGGTGCATGACATCAACCCTTGTGGTGTATGACATCCTTATGTGTGTAATGCTAGCTATAGAAACCTGAGCAGAGAACATACTATAGACATGTTCAGGATCAATGAATCATTTCAGACATCAGTGTGCCTTGCACATTAATATTTGCCCAATAACACCTGATGAAATGGGTTTTTGAAATTAATTGTTCTCTTAATTGATACAAGTGATGATAATTATATGACTGTAAAGACCCAGACACAGCACGAGAGAGTGACGAGCATGATCTTTGAAGATGCATTCAGCATGTGTTTAACAAACTAATAGCCCTAAAATCAAGAAAGCCCTAAAACCATCTTTTGAGCTAAAGAAAGAAATGAACAAAAGTTGAAAAACCCTAAAATTTGTTCAAAGCAACCGAGTGAAGTACTTGATGGCCGATGGTGATGGAGGATTCCCCTAACCATACCTTAATCGTGGATTCCCCTTTGGAGGGAAGTATTTGATGGCCGAGAGAGAGGGGGAAAGTAGAAGATATACCAATAGTAGTCGAGGGAAGGGCAGTATCAAAGGATGAGGCTGCGGATGAAGGGGCCAACGACGGCGGAAGCACACCGAGAGGACGTGATGGTCTTCGTGAGTCACCATAAGAAGGCGTCGAGAGGACGCTGGTTTCGTAAGGCGATCGAGAGGATTTTGATTGGGAGGGAGAAGCAGAAGGGAAATGAAATTTTCAGAGGGAAATAAGGGATCGAAAAAATAGGGTTTGTCACACTCTTCTATATCACATGCTTTGCATGTGATACTTATATGACTGGAAAAAAAACTATTCTCACGACGGTTATTAGTGTGACCATAATATAGAACTTTTGATTTTTAGTAACGGTTGTTTAGCTATTATAACGGTTATAACCGTAACTATTTTATAACAGTAATAGCCGTTACTAATTATAAAATAAAACTGTTACAAATTTACTGCTCATGGTGCATCTTATTCACTAGGGTTCAAAGTGTAAGGTAAAATATGAGAAATCTTTAACTAGGAAACAATGTACCATTAAAAATATAGAGAACAAGGATCACAACCCAATTTTATTCACAAAAAGTACAATTACTGAGAGCTTGGTTTTCTTTATACCAATATATTAACTGCCACTTGCTTCTCTTTCTCTACATCTGTAGTAAGAAGATACTAGAGGAACGCATATTTTTATATGAAATTATTTGTTCCTAAGGAAAGAAATTATACAACTAACAAAACATTTTTCCTAGCTATCTACCATCAAACCTAACTGTCAATTTGTTTGATGTACCAGAAGCTCGATGGTTTGAAATATGGCCCAACTCAAAGGGACCCATTTTTGCAATGAAACCAGGTTGCTTAGGATGTGGTAAAGAAGTAATATCAGCACTAGCACCCAACATTTCGATAACAGATGACATTAATGGCCTATCTTCCGGATGATCTTGTACGCATAATAGACCAATTTTTATACATTTTAGGACATTGTTAGATGGAAAGTTATTATTCATTGCTTCATCAACTAGCTCTAAGCTTTCATCTTTGTTCCACAAGCTCCATGCCTGAACCATAACACAAAAGGTGTGAAGAAACTTACACAAGTCAAACATGAGTATATTGTCAAGTTGTCACTTACATGGGAGACGAGGTTTAGATGTGGAGAGAATGCATATAAGCCTCTGTTCTTCTTTCCACTAATAATCTCAAGTAATAATACTCCAAAACTATACACATCTGACTTCATAGAGAAGATTCCTTCCACTACCAAAATACAAGGTTTTAGCGACGGCACTATTTGTCGAAAATCCGTCGGTAACTCACGTTACCGACGAATTTTCGACGGATACGGGCTGAAAAAATTCGTCGGGAATAACCTCGTCGCTAAAACTAGGTCGTCGCTTGTCCGCCGCTCTGCGACTAATTAGCGACGAATTTCCGTTGGCAAAATAAAAATTTTTAGCGACGGCGTAACGACGGCTTCCCATCAACTACGACAGTTTAAATTTTAAATATATTCATAAAATTAGCGACGAAAAAGTTGTCGCTAAATCGTCGCTAACCGTGTATCCGAGGGTTTCTGATACGCAATATCCGTCGCTCAAAGCGTCGCCATCCTCGACGGATTAGCGGCGGAATAGTGACGGATAATACGTCGCCTACATTCTGAAAATCTTCCATATATTCCAGAATATTAGCGATGGAACCTCCGTCGCTCTTCCGTCGCGACATTTTTCCAGAATTAGGCCGACGGACAATCCGTCAGAAAACCGTCGCTAACTGCAAATGTCAGTCGGTAAGCCGTCGGTAATCCGTCGCTACCTGCAAAAGTCCGTCGGCAAGCCGTCGATAATCCGTCGCTAACTGAAATATTTTTGAAAAAAATTACAGAAAAAAGACTATTCCCTGTAATATAACATATTCAGCATCCACCATACACAAATATAACATATCCGACATCCAATATATCCAACAAATATCCATATTGCCAACACAATATCTCCAAACATCCAATATATCACAACATACACAAAAATATCTAACACAATATCCAACACACTATCCCAACATACATAGCAAAATATCCAAACATAAACAACCCAATACAAATACGAAGGCTCAATCTGGTTGCGTTGAGACATGTACCATTCTATCAGCCACTTTGTAAAATATCTAAACATAAACAATCCAACACAATACCTCAGAAAAGACCGCAAGTCAGACGATGAATCCTCACAGCCAGGGATCATAGTTGCGTTGAGGCATGTACCATTCTATCAGCCACTTTGCATACGAAGGCTCAATCTGGTTGAGGTCTTCTGTAGGGATAGGAGGGTCAGTCCCGATACTACTACTCTCTGAGGGTCGGAGGACAGTCAACTTTATCTACGAGGGCCGTCAGATCGTCGCTGCCGCCGCCTTTTGGGTCTTGTGGAAGAACATGAACAAGTTCAGATATGAGGGCCGTCAGCTCCTGCCCCCATAATTGTGCAGAGAGGTCATCCGATAAATCTACAAAAGAAAGAGGCGTTGCTCTCACGCCTCGCATAGTTTTTGGGAGTCCCTGGTCTGATCAGGGACCCGCGTGTCGTGCGCAGGCCTTACATTGGGCGGTGCCGACCGCCGGTTTTTGTGCACGTTTCGCACATTCTCTCTTTTGTCTAGTCTGGTCGCGCTGGGGCACGCTTTCTTGTATAGACTTCGGCATTTTGCGCATGATACTTTAATAAAGTTTTGTTTCTCCAATATATATATATATATATATATATATATATATATATGTGTGTGTGTGTGTGTGTGTGTGTGTGTGTGTGTGGACAGTTTATGTAAAAAGACAGAAATGTCATATTTTAACTTAACTAAACGTTGTGGGTTTCTACTAGTTAAGTTGACTCGATGACTCTTCGTCACTTAATGTCAAACAAATACAAATATATATATATATATATATATATATATATATATATATATATATATATATATATATATATATATATATTAACATATTTGTAAGAGATATTATAACCACAAAAAATTATTAACATTCTATATATTTATCATATTTATATGGTATTCGGTCATATTATGAGTCACAATATTTATTAACGTATTATAGTAACCATACATGTACAGTAATTTACTTTTGTTAATCCGTCAACTATGTAAATTTGTAGATAAATAATCTCTCTACCAATTTCATAATATTTATTAACTGGACTTATGTAATCTAATTGAATTTTTTATTTCTTGACAAGATAATTTAACTGTAAGAGCACCCTAAATCGTTAGAGACTTTTGACATTGCCATTGACTCGTACTAGACCCGTACTTAGAACGATGTACCCAAAAATCTTCAAAATTTGAAGCCTGAGCTTGCAGTATACCGAAAGTACACATCTTGGCTATATCCAGCTTTCAAGCCAATCCATATAGCTGGCTCCAACCAGGGCCGGCCCTGAGTTAATAGGGGCCCTAGGCAAATTTTTAAAATGGGGCCCATATATAATATAAAAAAATTGAACTAAAAAATAATACAGCCAAGGCTGGAACCTAGGACCTCTTATCTACAAGTATAACAAACTACCACTACACCACAATTGTTTTGTGATAAAGGAGGATCATATTATATATTAGTTCTATTTTCAATATAAGATTACTAATATATATATACATTTAAATTATTTTTTTTGGGCCCCCAAATTTCATGGGGCCCTGGGTGGTCGCCCTGGCTCCAACATTAGGTTTAATGTAGTTTTGCTACGCATATTTGGCACCCAGACCCAATGTGCTTACACTTTGCATGTCTAAAACCCAGACATGATGCACTTTTGTTTCACACTCAGGCCAACTTATGGAGAATGCTCAACCTCCACCTTGAGAAGAGATTTCTTCTAACACTCATACCACCTTATGGAGAATGCTCCAACTCCACCTTGAGAATGTAATGTCCCGTTCTGCACGATGCATTACGATGAGTCGTTGACTTGAATAAGTTAAGTTGACCTTATGTAGTGCCCTGCTCCGCAAAGACACTAGATAGATAGAGAGATCAGATTGATGGCTTTACAATAGAAGACGATTGATCTGGGTGAGTGGACGAAGACTCATTAATTTTTCGATTTGCTCACGCCTAATAAGAATATGAGTTTTATCAATGTATGCTAAGAAATGAACGAACCATTGCTATGCTAATCAAGGTAAAAAAGAGAATAATTTATTGTCCCTAATTAGTATGCTTACAAGAGAATCTACATGTTGCTATGCTAAGAACAAGAAAAGAATTATCTGTATGATAAAGAAATAAGAAAGTTGCCTGCTAAAGTTAGAGATTGTTTACATGTTCTAAACTTGTATAATGTCAAAGGTAGAAAGATATGCTATATCTGCACTGAACTGCTATTATGTTTACAAAGAGATGAACGATTGCTTGTCCCTTCAAATATGTTCAGAATGTTAGACATGTACAGACGAACTTGTACATGTTGCAAAGGAAAAGAAATATGTAGGAGCTTCCGCTCTGAGATCACAGAAAAGAGAGAAGACACGAAATGAACGTGTCATACTTCTGTTAAGACACGAAATGAACATGTCGAGTATCTGTGCATACATTTGTTTTTTCTGATAGAAATGTTAGAGCATGCATTGGTCTTGGACAACTTGTACACAAGGTAATTAAGAGTCCCATAAAGAAAATGGGTACCGAAAATGTAAGAGCCCTATAGAGAAAATGGGTGCTGGATATCTGTGTCCACTAGCGACGAGCTGAAGCCAAGAGTCACAGCGGCTAACATAGGAAAAGACCCATAGACCATTATATAGATAAGTGTTGATTGGTCCAGAGCTGAACCGGAGAGTCACAGCGGTCAATCGAGTCTGCATGTGTCATTAATGTTGTTAAGAGCTAACAATGTAGAGACGAACATGGATTGTCGGATATGTATATATATTATGCTTTCTAATCCTTGTCTTGTGCAGGGACGAACTATCTGCTAAGATAAGAATCACTGAAAAAGTAAAATTGTATTACTTGAATCTTGATTATGATTTGTAATCAAAGAATAATTTTTTGCCAAGAATTGTTATGTCCCAGTAAAAGAAAAGATAAGAGAAAAGATTGCTAATGCTATTGTCCCTAAGAATAGAGTATGACTTGTGAAACACATTGCGCACTTCACATGAAATGAATAGCCCCTTGTATGCTTGAAATGAAAGATATGAATTGTTGGTTTCGAAAGTGTTTTCAGAAGATGTAATCTGGCTCTGAATATGCATGAAATGAACATAGATAAAAAGTAGCAAGATCACATCACAAGAAATACTTTCTCACTAAATGAATTAGTGATCGTTTCAGAAGATGTAGCCTTTGTTCACATTCACTAGTATGTTGATATACTGACCCACCATCAGTTGGCACGCAGGTGTAAGATGAATCGAGATGGATAGTCCGAAGCGATAGTCGAGCCTCATTCTCAGGAACCAGAAATCAGAAGAGATGCTAAGAGATGGACATCCATTGCAAAGAGTTGATTTTGTATATAAAGAAATGTAATATATGAAACGGGATCATTGTACTTCTGTAATATTTCTGAGAGATTATAAGCCAAGTATGGTATTGTATCAGAGAGAAATAAAAGCTTGTAATATGTTCAAAAGAATATCAATAAACAGAATTGTTTCTGTTTCAATTGTGTTCAATTCATTTTCTGCAATATGTTCGCTGTTGCTTCAATATCTACAATAATATTCTGCTGCGTTATTGTCTATCTTGTCTATTTTGTTATTGTATAGGTCTTGGCCTTGTACATGCACAACTTATGCCTGCACGGCATCACGCCTTAGCAAGGACGAACGACCCTAGCGGGATCGGAGCGTGAAAATTATAATGAGTCGTTAACTCAAAGAAGTTAAGTTGACCGGAAGAAATGTTGAGTCGATTCAAAGAAGTATCAATTTGAAAGCGATGCAAGTGTTAAGTTGATTCGAATGAAATATTAATTGAGTTGGTTTCATGTGCAAGTTTTTATGCTGAATTATTTGAGATTGACATTTTGCCTTGTTTGCAACAGAGTCTGCCAAAGTTCAAAGTATCGCCTCGCAACGGGATGAGGCATGGGTGATAGATCGATCAGTCCGTTAGTTCGATGGAGCACAAAGTGCTCAAACGGCTAAGTCAGATGAGTTTGTCGTGCAACAAAGTTGAGGAATCGAGCTGCACCGACTCAACGAAACGGTAGGCAAATCGGCAAAGGGGGTGGACTCTGACCCTTCTTTCCTACTCCGTCATGCCTTAATAAAACGTACCCTTGTATGCTTGAAACGTCATGAATTTCCATATGTGTAGCTCGGATGAGTTGAAGTCATATTGTGTTGAACAGTAAGATAGAACATTGAATGTTGATCATAGAACATTGACCATAGAACATTGAACAACGAAAATGAAACGTGCATCAAGTGCACGAGTCAGAGGAACATCGAATCACTACATCCGCGAGTGTCTCAGTGCATGAGCCATAGATTATCGAATCACCGTATGGACGAGTGTCTCAGTGCACGAAATATAGAACATTGAATACTCTATTGAGGCGTGCCTCAGTGCACGAGTCGAAGGACGGTTGGACACTAAGTCGTAGAACATCGAAAGAGTACTATATCGAGGCGTGCATCAAGTGCACGAGCCTTGGAACATTGATAAGACATAGAACATTGAAATACTGTAGTTAAGCGTGTATCGAATGGACGAGTCAAAACATATTGGACTGCTTGATTGATTTAACTTGTAAAAGATTTGGCTGATTAGAATTAATAATAATGATCTTGTTCAATTATTATTAAAATACTGTAGCCAGTACCCTCTTCTTCTTTCACCACAGAGTTTTCGGTGTCTAACAACTCGACTACTGGATTGGTTAGCATGGAACCTACGGAGTACCAAAGTACAGTCGACGTCTCTCGATTGGTGATCGTAATTGTACCGTTGGCTATGACAGACAGTTGCCTGGTCGATTCGATGACCAGGTTAGCCCGATTGGCCACCCACACAAATTTTTGGACTGTGATGTTGTTGTGGTTGTACCATATGTTGATGTACCTCCTGCTGTCAGAGTTGGATGTAGTGAAGAAGCCTAAGTATTTAACATTTCTGTATTGGACTAGTGATAGTATTGGCCATAGCATTATCGTCGATGTTGTTTCCTACAAAGGGAGAGAGCATGGTTTTTTTCCCTTTAAAGTAACAATGAAAAAATTAAAGTATTTGGAACAAATCATGAGATGCAAGAAAGGCTTCGGAAATTTCAAAGGGCCCAGCTGCTTGAAGATTCAAGCAGCCAATAGTGACCAAACAAAAGGAAAGTGACATATCAACAAAAAGATGGAATACCAAAACACTCGTGATTGCCACATGCAATTGCATAGGAACAAAGTTCTTGAGTCCCATATCTTCAAGTCCAATGTATAGCATCTGTCAATGATGAATTCCTAAATGAGTCACAGTAAGCACTGAGTCATTGTTATCTTTAGATGCATGCGACAGTAAAAAAGAAAAATAACAGATCTAGGAAGAGAATCAACTCATAAATCTGAAAATTAACAATACAACAACCCTTTATTTTTAAATTTATGGGTCTGTTGTTTAAAGCTATAAAATCAATAATAATGAATAACTCTCATAGTTCCCACAAAACCCACAAACCCCCTACCATCTTTACTCTCTTTTCCTCTTTAAAAAAGGCCTCCATAGTTATAGCATAAAATGTTAACCTTGAAATAATTTCTAGCCATTAAATATTTCTTGACAACCTATAAACATTTCAAAACTTTAACCTAATCTTAATTTAGATAGAACTTAGATAAGCAAAACAAAATGAAATAAAATTTAAGCAAATCCTGACAATCTCCACCTCATATCATGTTTATCTAACACAAAAAAGCCTCTCAATCACCAAAATACTAAGAAAACAATAAAACCACCACATGTTGTTCCAATTGCACCTTTGTATCATGATCTCATCCTGGCATATTGACACTAAAAATTGATGCTTAATCTCAACAATTCAAAACTCTTACTCATATTGAATCCCTTCATAGAGCCACACCAAACCCCATGCCAATATATTCGCCTCTCTCGAAACTAAATGACAATCTTCCAACATAAATCACAAACCCCAATATCGTCATAATCATAATCAGTATCATAGCCACGAGAAGAATTATCATCAATAACAAACACCAAAATCATCAATTACAATAGCAGCAGAATCTTCATCAACAATGTAGTACACCATGATAAGAATTATCATCAATAACGTTTGGCCACGTGAAAAAAAATCTCATAGTCAATCATGTTGACTAGTACCTCGTCGTATTGATTAGCCCCAAGTGCTCTTCCACTGCTCCGAGATTGTCCAACCCAATCAACTCTTAAAGACATGCTTGAACTATGTCCGCCAATTTGGTTATAGTCTTCAATAACTCGAAAACTTGGTCAGTGACAAACATGGATTAATGAGAATTCCCCAAAATATCATCCCCGGATCAAAAAGTTTTCCTATGATGCTTAACAAATATAGCTCTCAAAACTACGACTATGTAATCTCACATACTTCTATGTCAATTCTTGCCATAACGATAAAGCCTTCACTTATCCAACTACTAAGAGGTAGCAATATGAGAAGAGTGGGTGACAGAAAAATTGGAGATTAATTTGTTGTCACTAACAAAAATGTTAGGCCGACAAGAGACAAGAGACCTTGAGAAGGCCGGGGAGCAACACATAAGAGTCACCGTCTTAGATCTTCGTATCAAGGTTCACAACCTCAACTGGAATCAATAGGTATCTCGTACTGATACTGATACTGGAATCGACACGTATCAGATATGTATCATATTGATTTGGCATTTCTCATCTGCTACTCACACGCAACGGTATCATTCGAGACCAAAATTGCAGCTCTCTTCTACGATTTTAACTAAGCAAATAAAAATTAAACGAAAACGACAATTACGAAGAAAACAATGTCGACACAGTGATTTGATCCTGTAGAAGATCAACAGGGTTAATTATGTCAATAGAATTTTTTATCTTACAATGTAACCATTACCATTGGTTGAAGTTGCATACTATATTTTACAACATTTACACATTTTAATATTATTCCATTCAAAATTATATATTGTACGAGCACTTTGTTTAAAAGTAAGTAAAATAAACAACAATATCTATTGCCAGTGAGTAATTTATCGTGTTGAATATTATTCCATTTAAAACTATAATATGAAACAACAAATAATAATAGATAAGATTATGCCTAACTGTACAAGTAGTTTTCTAGTTTTTTAAATAATTAGTGGTTTTATTGGTTTCTCGTCAGAATTTGGAGTTCCGATAGTTTTAAAAAAAACTGAAATCGATTCGGATATCGATAGTATGAACTTTGCTTCGTATCTATTAGATCTGGTCTTAGGTTAACCAAATTGTTGGGGATTTTGGTGGTCGACATCGGTTAATGGTCATGATGCATTAGAAATTAAAATTTCTTCTAAGAGAGAGAGAGAGAGGGGAGGGGAAGTACTAGAGCTATGGTTGTACTAGAACCTAGTTTCAATCTTGATATCGAGCTACCTAGGCACAAACATAGAAAAATAGCAGGGAGATGAAAAGTAAATCAAATTGGGTTAAAACCTATAAGCCTATATTCCAAAGTCTAATTTTGTCAGATGGATCTAAGCCAGATTTGATAGAAACCGTACCAAGTGTCCGATCCTACTTACGACCAATACATATGACAAAAATGGTTGTAGTCGAATACTAGTATGACAAAATTCAAGAAAAGAAGAACATATATATTAATCTATGTTTTATGCAGCGATGTACAATCGTTATGCATAAGAATTTACTAGTAAGTGTATTGGTTATGTTCACTTTTACATTTATATATTCTTGATATTGCACTGTTAATAGACCCCAGTCCAAAAAGAAAGATCATCTTAATAATTATATTCTTCACATATTTATTGTGCCGATCCAGATGAGTCAGATTAGTACCACTCACCAATGCATTACCAAATGTACCGACCCCCTCCTCCATATGTGTTGGGAACAACGCGGGCGTAATAGGAAGATAAAGACTCGTACAATATTTTTAAAGTACTTCATATTCAAAGTATTTTGAAGTTCTTTCATTTGAAGCAATTTGAGTTTATTGTAATAAAGGGGCATAATATATGAAATGAAGATATTATTTTATGACAAAACCTGTCAGTTGTTATTTATTTCAAGAAATGTAAGCTAAGACGGTATATTAACTTGTATTGAAAAATTGTACTCTACTGCAAGAATTCAATAAAAGACTGATTTTTTTTCCTATAGTGTGTGTCTTCAACTTTCTGCTGCTGTCTTATTATAACCTTAATTTTTAAATAATTATTATACGTACACATTCATGCCTTATACAAGTATAATTTAGACTTGTACAACATCACGTCCAGTGACGACTTATCGATTCGGTGAAATCGGATGTGACACCCCCCTCCACCTTCCGACACCCCCACTTCACCTCACCTCCTCCTCTAGCGACGGAGCCCATACACTGCCCGACCTCGTTGTAGTACCCTGTCCCAACATCGTCCACGGGGCACGAGAAATGAACACTGTTGCTACCGATTGAATCGGATAGATCGGGATCGGTTGAATCGGTCGAATGGGAACGATTGAATTAAAATTTTTTCTGTTATGGAAAGGCTTCTTCGGAATCGAGTTCCCATATTCAGCGGGTTGCGCCTTAGGATAGACTCTGTGGCTGAGTCGGGAGAGACCTTCCGTTGCTCGTTTTTCATGCCGCACTTGCCCTTTGGTTTTGGCTTTTCGTGAATATTTTCGATGGTTTCATGGCTTGCGTTTTTGAACTTCGCATTCGTATTGAAACTCTTGAATGATACAGTGTTCTAATCAACTGCTTACGCGATTTCGTGATCGCGTAGGTGTCGTCTAGCGCAGCCAACGGGTCTTTTATCGCAACAAACAATCAAGGTGAGTGGCCGGACTCTTCTTCCCCTAACCTTCTTCTATCCCAAATCAATAGATGAAAACCTAGTTGGTTATGCAAAGGCACAAAGGCTAGATTTCAATAAACGTTGCAGAATTAACGTACACACGTATAGAAATCATTGCCATAAACAAAATGCTATGTTTTAACCTGTTATGCCTAGGGGTGAGTATTGGTTTATTCGGTTTCCAACCGAATCGACTAACCGAAAACAGAATTGGACCGAAACGAATAAGCAAAACGAAACCGAACGTATTGGTCAATAACCGAACCAAATCGAATTAATCGGTTCGGTTTTCGGTTTATTCGGTTTTTGGGTTTATTTGTGTTTTTTTTTGTTAATATATGTAATAACTATATGTAATAACTATAGTTATACATATATGTAATACTAATATGTAATAACTATATATATCTATAGATCTATATATATATATAATATAATATATATATATATTATATATATATATATTTTAAATCAGTTCGGTTTCGGTTTATTCGGTTTTTGGGTTTATTTGTGTTTTTTT
>JANAVB010007196.1:6097720-6115220 GCA_029216955.1 Iris pallida
ATGTTGACGTTATTCGTTTAAGGCGTCACGATAGAGATCTATTGTTGAGTTTGATAGAGCGATGGTGGCTAGGACGCAACACATTTAAGCTTTCCTTTAGTGAAATGTCAATCACTCTGGCCAACGTGGCCATAATTTTAGGGTTACCGATCACTGATATCCCTATATATTTTGAAGATGAGAGAAGTGTTGGAGATCTTATCAGAACATATCTTGGTGTGGAGCCGGAACTGGATCAAGGTACTAGTTCCGATATCAAAATGACTTGGCTTCGAGCAAATTTTATGCATGTTCATCGGATTGGGAATACACTGGTTCCTGTAGATGAGCAACGGGTACGTTATATAGTTTTATATAATTATTGTACTATTTAATATAGTTTTAATATTTGTTTATGTTTTCAGCTCGTATGTTGCACTAGGGCTTATTTACTAAGCCTGTGCGGTGCATTATTATTTCTCAACGCGACGGGAAATAAGGTTACTGCAAACCTCCTGCCATTTTTTGAAGACTTGGACACTTTTACAAAGCATGCATGGGGGTGCCGCAGTGTTAGCCTACGTTTATCATTCGATGACTAGTTTTGTTACTACTGGATCGGAAGGTGATGTACACACAAATATATGTGGATGTATTTCACTTATACCGGTATAATTGGAATAAATTTTCTTCATATATGGTTATATAAGTTAGACAATTGATATCATTTTTATTATCTATTAATCTGCAGTTATGGTCATACGAATATTTTCATATCGGTAGGCCACTTATCCGATACAGTGCAGATGAGCGGGTCATGCCCGCAGGAGTGAGATGGAATTCAGATGATATAGATACAACTCACGGGCTTACTAAAGTGGTCTCAATTTATCGTCATCTATTTGACACAATTTCTGCAAATGAAGTTAGCTGAGCGTATTGGATAGTCTACTTTGTCACACTTTATTTAAATATTTTTTTCACACTACTTAAACATCACATAGGTCGAATGGCACCATATTAGTGTACCTCAATATGTGATTGATGGTGTACTTGGAGGTAGTATGCACAGATACTACATCATCTACCATTCTCATATCATGTTTCATCCGGCTGATCATGTCATGTGACAGTTTGGGATGAAACAATTCATACCTCAAGAACCTTTGGCTGCTAGTTGGAGCAGAGGGTCAGTCGCGTCACGGGCTCGCCCACATCTTCCAGGTTGGGAGAACAGGTTTGAGACGTACGGGATGGAACATTTGTCTCAATCGATGACATCGATACTTGATTGTAAGTTATTCTCATAATAAATTCATAAACCTACAATTACTTTTTAATATTTGTCATGTTATATTAATTTATGTTTACACTTGCAGTGCAAGGTAGTGAATCTTTTGTACTTTGGTACGGGACTCCTCGCGTCCAATACCGTCAAGCAATGTTGTTATTGGTTTATCATGCAAATTCTTAATCCAATTATTAAAACACTCTGCAATGTTGGATGTGTTAATACCGAGTCTACAACATGGTGCATAAGCTCTTATCCAATGTGAGAAATTATGATTTTTATCATTGGTACCAATAATCCAATTAAAAACACGAATATCTGCGGACTTAAATTCTTTCAAACTATTATGCTGCATCCACAACATTATAAGATCGAGCAAGTTTATCCAACCATTCTAGATATTTGGGTTTACTACTGCATTGGCTTTTCATATTTTGTTTAAAATGCTGAATACAAAAAAAATGTGGAGAGTTAGGAAAAGTATCGCGCATCGCACGAATTAATCCTTTTTGCTTATCTGATATGAATGAAATACTATACCACCGGTCAAAGAAATTTTCAAATAAAAATTTTAAATTGTTTAAAAACCATGTCCATGATTCGGTATTCTCATTTTCAGCAATATGATATAATTGATAGTTAGGATCATGTGCACAGGCCACAAATAAATTTTCTTGATATCTAGATGTCAAAAAAGTTGCATCAATACTAATTATAGGTAAACAATCCCTTAAAAAAACCATCCATACATGCCTGAAAACAAATAAATATTCTTTGAAAGACATTATTTTCTACGGTCTTTAAAAAATATTTGCTACCCGGATTTGTTTCCATAATTGTAAAGCAATATCTTTCAAGATTGTCATATGCATCAATATAACTACCGTTGATTTCAGATAATGCAAGTTCTTTGGCTCTCCAAGCTTTATAATACGTAATATGTACTCGATAATCTTTAAGTATATATTTTACAATATGAGATGAACTATAGGAGTTGTTATCTCTAATTTTACCCATTATTTTTTCACAAGTCCATGCAGCAGTAGCGTGTCGATGATGTCCTCTTGGTAACAGACCAGTACACGAATGTCGAGATTCAAATGTACGAATCTCAAAGATTGTACCGTTACCAATTGCTTTAGCATACACTCTCCAACTGCAATCTGGAGAGTACATATACAATTCTTTGAGAATTATTATGTTTAGCTCTACAACTAAAATTATGAAGAATTGCTATATCACTAATAAAATTTTGAAATGCATAAGACGAAGGAAATTCTTTTCCAACAAATAACTCAGGGGTGCTACCATCTAAATTATCATCATTATTGTCTAAATAATAGTTTAAATCTTCGACTAAGTCGTCACTATTAACGCCATCAACGTTCTCTTCAACTAATTTATTTGGTTTGAAGTGCTAGGACCAACATAAAAATTTTGGCTGTTGTAAACAAGTTGACTAGTAGAAATAACATTTATGGTAATATTTGTTAATGCTTGATTAATATAAATCTTTATACAAGATGCACCTAAATTATTCTAAATAACAAAGTTCCATGCTTCTTTACTATCTATTACTAAAAATATATCGGTAAAAAAATATCTTATTACAAATTCATATGTAATAGAAAAACGTTCCACGATAATATTACGTATATTTTCTAAGGAGATATTCGAACAGGTAGAAATTAGATTAGTTGTACCTCCTTCATAAGATAGTCCACTAAGTGTATTTTCATGGTAGCAAATCAATGTTAATACTTGATCCATGAATAAAAATTTGAAAATTACAACTTCTTTCCGAAGGATTCTTCTTGACAGCTTCACCAAGTGGTGGAGATGATTCTTCTTGAAAGCTTCACTAGAAGGTGGAAGAAACTTCTTTTCGAGGAGTAACTTCTCTTCTGAAATTTTTGGAGAGAAGTTGGGATGAATGGAGTTCAGTGAACTTTGAAGGGGAAGAATTTGAATAGGGTGAAAAATATATATTCACAATATGCACAAATTAGCCGTTGTAAAATAGATATCTGAGTAAATAGCCGTTGTAAAATTTAGCCGTTGAAAAAAAAAATTGAAATACACGTCCAAAAAGAGGACGTAGGAAAAAGAAAAAAAAACGCCCCAAAGATGGGCACGCTTCTCTCTTCTACGCCTTAAAAATGGGTGCCAATTTTTCCCTTAATCCATTCCTTACACACCCCTAATCCGTTCGCCATTTAGTTCCTAACAGCCAATAACTCTCCATAACTCCCCTTATTTTATTTCTGACGCCCAGTTTTAGGGCATAAAAAATTAACGCCCAACTTTTGGACATGACGATGCTCACATTGCAATTTTCGTAAACTTAGTTCCTTTTACGATATAAATTAAAATTTTAATGCTTACGGCAGTTCATTCAAACCAAATGCTTCTCTTCTCTTTTAAACCAACTTTCACATCAGCAGAATAATTAATGACAAGCAGGGGCGGAGCCAGGATCAAAATTTTGGAGGGGCCGTATTACTACATGCAAAAATCCTTAAAGTTATCCTGTTAATTGAACTTCAATAACAAAAGAAAAAACATGCTATAACTCAATAAGAATGAACAAAAAAACAAAGTTAATTTCTCAAATAACAAAGCAAAAAAATATACATAAAATGTTTTCAAAATGCTTGAAAATTTACAGAGTTGTGATTTGAACTCCCACCTCCCAGCTAAGGGTACAAATCATTACCACTAGAATAACTTGTCTTCTATATATTGGAGGGCGAAACAAGTATATATATTAATACTACAAAAAAGTTTCTATACAATAATCAATATTTTTTGAAAAAATAATTGGGGGGGGGGGGCGTGGCCCCCTTTGGACCCTATGTAGATCCGCCCCTGATGACAAGTTGGAATAAATAAATTGGAACAGTGATGCAAGTGGGTGATGAAGCATCATGACATGGGATGGGAGAAGGCACCCCTACAGGTTTTGTAGCTTGTGAAACCATCCAGAAAATGGATGACCCTTTAGGTCGTTTTCTGTATGGTCAAGAAAGAAAAGGCAGACTGGCATAAGCAGATTCCTTGTGACATTTCGATCAACATGTCGACTTCTAATTTTTATGATCAGAGTTGGAGTTACAACTTACAGGTCTCCAAAGTTGACATTGTTGGCTCTACTTCACACAACATGTCAAATAGCACGAGTGTGTCGATCACTTTATCATTCCCACCTTGAGCTTAACTTAAGATTAAGAGGGACAAAGACAATTAATTTAGCTTACACAATAATGATCAATATAATATAGATGCATGCAATGAACATGTATGTAGACGGAAGAAATGGAACCCCACAAAACAAGCTGTTAGGTGGAACTACTTTCCATTCTGATCATGAAAGAAAAAGCACATGTACCCTTCTGAAATATAATATATAAATGGATATCCCTCAACATGAGCAAACAAGAACCGTGGGCACACAAGTCAGATATTAGGTGGCCAGACTAGCCAACAACGGAATTGAAGCAGTGTATATTAGTTATTACATCTATCATCAGAGAATGAAGCTTCGCAATTAGGAGTATCAAGAAGAAATAGTGTAGGCCTAGACAGATGAACATGGTGAAAGAAACACCTATCATTTCTTCACAAACTTGTAGGAAGTGTAGGTAATATCAAACATTCAGTTACTCCATTGGCTCCACGCTGTCCAATTAACCAAAAGACGTCACACTGGTTAGCCAGTTAACTCTTCCCACATTATGTCCAAACATATATAGAACCTTTCCTGACCAACAAACCGCAATAGGCAGCTCCTCCCTGGCATTAGCTTCGACAAACACTCCGGAAGAAAGCTAGAGGTCGTCGTTGGGTCGTAGTTAGATCTAGTCTTGGTGGGGTCCCTACCAAACTAAGTCATTTTCATAATGGTGGGCGTGCTCCACAGTTACGGTGATAGCCATGGAATACGAATCCGTATTGGGATGGTGGACATTCGATCATGGTTCAAAGTTTGTTGTGGGGTTCCACCGTCGGAGGATAACTAGGTGTTCATTAATCGTCCACAGTCCTCCTTCTAGGATCCTGGTTAGGTCTTCCTCCATAACAAACTTTAGGAAGAAGAAACTATTCTCCCTAGAGAAGATCTCGGACTGGCCCTTTGTCAGCCAAACTCGCCAAAAACACTCATATTCGATTGTATAGTGGCCAAAATCTAACGACATGGAGGACAAGAATATGTCGCCAATATTTCACCATATCGACAAGATCGTCTTTGGTGATCTCCACCACTCGTTTTCTATTAATCCAAACTGGCTCTACATATTGGAGGACCATGGACCCACGGGACATTGTCAGTGCACGTAGCTCAACCCATAGTAGGTGTTAACCTCGAAGGCAGATCAAAAGAGTGGAGAGATCCAAGGAAAGCGTAGAGATATGCGCAATATTCAAAGTATGCTCTCTACCTGACTCAAATGAAGCACGGAAGATCAGGCTACAAACTCATTTAAATAAAATATAAAAAACATCAACGAAAAAAAAATTAATTTTCTCTTTATGTTCGCAGATGTTACAATGAGAAAGAATAAACATACAAGAAGAGAACACAAAGCAAGATTCGTCCTATATGCAATTTGTCCCCAGGAACCAGCAAGTTCGCTAATAACTCCTGAAACGCCCTCAGTCACTTTTGGAAAACTTGGAAACTCAAAAATTATTGTTGGCGCATAGACCTTCTGGTGTAGGCGCATTGACCTATTGCTGCCGCATAGACTTTCTGGAATTCTATTTTTTCCAAGTCTCCAAATGAAGATAGTGGAGCTCTTTATATAGAGCAAGCCTACACCAGGGTCGGCCCTGAGCCCATAGGAGCCCAGGACGATTTTTTATAATAGGGCCCCATACATATTGTAAAAAATCTAAAAAATAAATAAATAAAGTTAGAACCAATATTTGAACTAAGAACCTTTACTGTACAAGTTTAACATCCTAACCACTACACCACAATAGTTTTGTGTTAAATATGTCACATATTATATAGTAGTTCTAATTTGGATACAAAATTAATAACATTTTTTTGAAATGCAAATTCATAATATTTAAACTATTTTTTGGGCTCTCATGATCCTAGGTCCTGGGTGGTCGCTGTCACGCCCCGATTAGTAGAGTCATTTATTCACACAGTTTATCTCTTGGAATCGATCGTCCTCGCTTGGGCGTGATGTCGTACAAGTCTGGTATTGATGGTACACAATTGATATCTTCAAATAGGAACACATCGCAGCGGCAGAAGCAGACAAATTAAAGTTAATGAGGACAATCTTTCTTATTGAACAGAAAATACATCACTTCTTTATAGCAGCGGAGATAAAAGGATAACTTGAAATCGCACAGAGATATACAGAACTTTATTCTCTTTATTGATAATTGACGAAGAGTATAAGACTTGTATAGAAGTACAATGCTTACAACACATCTCACTTTACATTAAAAACCAACTGAACAATGCTATACAGCTTACATTTGATACTTGGATACATTGGCTTATAACTCAATGGTATTACTGATTACAATGTTCCATACATTATGTCCTTTATAAACAGAAGACATCATCTTGTACAAGGAGAGCTTCTGTATGCCCAATAAATCTCATATGCCGTGGGACCGATCCATCCAATCTTCGTGTACAGAATATCTCAAACACGAGCACCTGTCCACGAAAAACGTGGGTCAGCACATCATCTATGTAATGGCGAGCAGAATCCAACCCACTCGCCTAAACCAACATTTAAGTAACCATATAAGCAAGCATTTATTAGAATGATCTTTCTTTTTGGGACCTAGCATCAGTTTACAATTCATGGACAATAATCATAGAGAAGCATGTAAACATATTCTTAGCAATATTCATATGAACATATCATTATAGCATTCTTGGTGTTATCATGCAAAGGCATCATTGAGGCATCGTTAACATTAACATCTTAAACATGTTATGACAATTCTCACTTCAAGCATCACTTAACATGTATGTTATGATTGAGGAAAGTTTATAGCAAGGCATCTTTCTAGCATACTGAATTTAACATGTTGAGCAGGTTCTCATATTGAAAGACTACACACAGCATCATTTACTTGGCACGTTAAGCACTCAAGTTAAACCAACAAATATATTGAGTATATCACATTTAAGTGATTTCTTACCAATAGCCAACTCTCTCGTACCTGCATAAAAATACATGATAATATGATATACTTACTTTGTCTGCACAAAACATTCGTTAGGACGCATCCTGACTACATGGTCGTTGGTGAAACTGCACCATAAATGACTTTCCAACGGGTATTATGACGCACCATTCCAAGGTACGTTGTATCACGACCCGCACTCTGATTAGGGGCACGAGCACGTGGGTACGTCCAGCCTACGCCGTAGAATCGGCGGTAGAACGCTGTATAGGTCGTCTACAAAAACTACACTAAACAGTATAAGGGTACCTGTCATCTTCGCACGGAGGAATATATATGGCATAACTCAATCACAAAACAAAACTAAGATAGATAGCACGGAAAAAAAATATGATAGATGTGAAAACGAAAAATGAGTTTAACATCCAACACAGCCGAAGAGAAACAAACAACATCACAGAGTCACAAAATATAAATATAAGCTACTACAGTCTAAGCAAAAGCTGGATCGCAGTCCAGGCATGCCTAACTAAGCTAACTACTCTGGGAGTGCAAAGTCTAGTGGCTCAACTAACAGGCCACAGTCCTGGCCTAAGTCTCCATCTGTCTCGACCCCATAGTAGGTCGAGCAGTCTGCCTCAGAAATATCTGTAATATATCAACGGTATCCTGTCAGAAAAATGAGCAAGTACAAACACTAACAACATTTCCATATGAATTGACAAATTCTATAAGAGACAGTATAATGAAATACAAGACAAAGATATGGGATGACTTGGGATCCATTCGAAAGCTGAGCTACAACCCGTAAACCAAACAATGACTAGGGTTGTAACCCTTCTTCCGAACAGAACCTAGCCTCCAATCAAGGTAAAGCATAAGAGCATGTAGAACATGTGAAATACAGGACAAAATCAACATAAAATATATAACAGGACGTGAGTACTGAATAGGACGATAATATATAGGATGACTTAGGAACTATTCAGAAGCCGAGTTACAACCCTTAAACCAAATAAGGACCGAGGTTGTAACCCTTCTCCCGAACAGAACTTAGCCTCCTATGATAAATAAATATAAAATGTGCCTTGAATTATTAGTGCGTTATGTGATCGGCTTGGGAAACATGATCAGACTTTCCATCTAACCGGCTATGAACAAGTGTACAACGGAGCAGGATAAGGCCGGCCACCATGGAAAGCTATGAACAAGTGGGGTCAGGCTTTACCTGTCGTGAGCAAGGGTATAGCTATGCACAAGAACAAGGACAAGTGTGAAGAACAAGTAGGGATTTTGATCACATAACCACTAATAACTCCCCATTTCTGAATAGTATAAAGGATTCAGACATGACACGTCATGACACGGGATTCCGTAAGAGGGTAGCAAGTCCTCTTACGAATCGGTGTCTATACAAGTACAGGGAACAAGACAAGAAATGTACCAATATACCAATAAATCCAGGAACAATATCTCATATCATGATCCAACATATACTAGTCCGTGAACTATCGTGTCTGGAAATCAAGTAAGACACTACAACTGAATTGAATATAGCAGATATCAAGACAATAAAAACTATCAGTGAATGTACTCGCATGTGGTCCTGAGCTGATAAGGTAAACAGATGCTCAGAGTAATCACAGACCTAAAGATGAGATACTATAAATCAAAATATGGTTTTATAATGAAAAGAAAACTAATTTAAGTCATGATATGCAAGTCTAAGTCAAACTAGGTCAAACTAAGTCACACCAAGCTAAACTAGGTCATACTAGGTCATACTAAGCCAAACTAGGTCATACTGATGTTGGCACATTTTATTTTGATAATATTAACAGCATCTTCGTAGTTCAGCTTTCTCTGTTTATCAGATTGACATCAATTCAGAAGCTTTACTACATTAAGTCTGTCCATTCAAGATTACCAACCATTGTCTTGAAGACTGAAGCAAAGACCGGCGTTCCTTGAAAAGATGGCTCTCTATACTTCAAGATTTCGAGTCTATACAAGGTCTAGGTCGTTCTGTAAACACTTAACGTTGGATGACAAAACTAAAAGCTTTCAAATTCCTCAGTCAAAAATCAATATCTTATAGAACGACATACCGGCGCGGCATACCAGCGGTATGCTCCGGCATACCGACGATATACCGTTTTATTGACCACAAAACTTTCTGTGATAAATGTCGGTATATCGACGGTATGCTCCGGCATACCGACGGTATACCGTTTTGTGGACCACAAAACGTTTTGTGACAAACATCGGCATACCGACGGTATGCTCCGGCATACCGACGGTATACCGTTTTGTGGACCACAAAATGTTTTGTGACAAACATCGGCATACCGACGGTATACCGTTTTGTTTGCCTCAAAAATATTCTGTGATAATTATCGGCATACCGACGGTATACTCCGGCATATCGGCGGTATACCGTTTTGTAAGCCATAAAACATTCTGTGACAAATATCGGCATACCGACGGTATGCTTCGACGTACCGACGGTAGACCGTTTTGTTTATCACAAAATATTCTATGACAAATATCGGTATACCGACGGCATACTGCGGCATACTGACGATATATCGGGTTACGAAATTTAATTTTTGAATGGAAAACACTAGCATTAATGGCGAGCATTAAATGCTCCCAACGGATATAATTATGACCGTTACTGTTTGACCGGCATACCGACGGTATGTCGGTCCATACCGACGGTATACCGGTCAGCCTGTATCCAGGAGCATTGAATGCTACCTACTCTTGGTTTCTTTATAATTGCAAGCCTTTTTTCTTCTTGAGGGTTTATCCACTCTTGCCATAAATTTTCCAAACAACCAAGAGCTCCACCATTAATACTCTACCAAGCTTTTAATTGTCATCCTCTCCCAAAGTGCTAGAGTATTTAAGAGTTGTAAATTTTGATCTTCAAGTGTTAGAAGATCAACAAGTTCTCTTCTCATTTATTTGAAGCTGGCGATCCTTCGTAAGAAAACTCGTGTGTTGAAGTTGGCGAGTTCTTCGGATCCAAACTCGTGTTGAAGTTGGTGAGTTCTTCGGATCCAAACTCGTGTGTACTATTTTATTAAATAGTAGATTTAAGTCGGAGAGAGTTTCGGGACTGGATTGCCTCTAGCGAGGATACCAGGATACATCTTGTGTTTGATCTTCTTACTCTTTCTTTTTATTTGACGTATATTGCTTCTTGTGCTTAAGTTATTTTTTATTTCTCTATTTACCCCCCCTCTAGGGTTCTACAATTGGTATCAGAGCTTTGTTCTCTTGATTTGGATTTACACCCTTAGAGTGATCCATGGCCACTAACCCTAGCATCAACACCTTCCACAATGAGGGACACTCCACAAATAGGCCTCCCCCTATTTGATGAAACCAACTATAACTACTGGAAGATTAGGATGAGCATTTATCTGAAGTCCATAGATTTCGATTTATGGGATTGTGTGATAAATGGTCTCCCTACTCCTTCCAAAGTTATTGAGGATGTTGCATCTGACACCCTTTGGGACTTACTCACTGAAAATACCAAGAAGCTTGCTAGTCGAGATGCTAAGGCTATAAACGCTCTTTACTGTGCTCTCGATAGTAGTGAATTCAATAGAATATCTACTTGCAAGACTTTCAATGAGATTTGGAAGTTGCTTGAAGTCACACACGAGGGAACATCACAAGTAAAGGAATCCAAGATTAGTAGACTCACGCAAGAATATGAGTCCTTTAAGATGAAACATGATGAGTCTATTACTTGCATGTTTACCCGTTTTGGTGATATTATTAATCCTCTTTCTTCTCTTGGTAAGGAATATCCTGCTCATGAAAAGATCAGAAAAATCCTTAGAGGATTGACAAAAGGATGGAGTCCTAAAGCTACCGCAATCATTGAGGGGAACGACCTGACAGTCATGAACCTTGAGACCCCCATGGAAAAGCTTATGACTCATGAACTCGATATGAAAGATCAAGAGGAATCTTCCATACAAGAGAAGGAGAAGGAGAAGGCAAAAGAGAAGGAGAAGTCTCTTGCTCTCAAAGTTACAAGGTCTTACTCTAAGGATAGCTCCGACGACAATGAGTCGGACGATGATGAAGAAATAGCTCTCACAGCTAAGCACTTTTGAAAGTTTCTCAAATTCAACAAAGCCAACCGCTTCAGACGGGACAATGAGGAAGATCCGGCGTGCTATCAATGCAGAAGAATCGGACACATCAAGAGGGACTGTCCCATGATAAGAAAAGACTCAAGCAAGTACGAGAAGCCTAGCAAAGGAAGCTCATCCTCCAGGAAATTTGCCAACACAAGCATTTGCTGTGAGAGTGACGCAAGCGACTCCGACAACGACAAAGAGTGAAAACACAATACAAACGTTTGTCTCATGGCAACCGATGAGGTACTTGATGATCTCTCCTTAAATACTCTTACTTATGATGACTTGGAGAACGCTATCTTTGAACTACATGAAGAGCACAAAGGTGTTAGAATAAATACAAAAAATCTCTAAAAGAGGTTGATGCTCTTCAACTTGAAGTAGAGAGACTCTCTAGCATCATTATTGATATAAAAGGAAAATCTCCCGCTTCTGACACGGATAAAATAGAGTCTTTGCGACTCAAGTTTCAAGAATCCCTTATCACCATCAAGAAAAAGGATGATGAGATTCAATCCCTCAGAAGGGCTTATGAATTTGCTATACATAAAGTTCAAGATGCTAATAGAAGAGAATATGATACTTCTATTAAGTATAATAATCTTCTTGTACAGAGTAAGAAACTAGGTAATAAGAACACTACTCACATACATACTCTAAGACACCTCCACACTCATCACAATGCTAGGCATACTTCTTACATGAACACTACACACAAGTCCTATTCTAACACAAGGAAATGACCATTTGTTAAGAAAAACACTTCGCATCATGCTTTTTATTATCATCATCATAATCCTAATGATAGAACTCCTCGCACTAGAGATTCACATATGCATAATACTCACACGTCTTCTTCTAAATCCTCTATGATTTGCAACTACTGTGGCTTACTTGGACATATGACCAATTATTGTCATACAAGGAAACTAGTTGATAAGAAAGTTTATAAATGGGTTTCTAAGACTAACACTCAAGGACCCATACGATCATGGGTACCAAAATGTTCATCTTCAACTTATGTTGTAGGTGAAGAGTCCTTCTCATGCTAGAAGCAAGTGGATTCTCGATAGCGGTTGTTTACGGCACATGATCGGGAATGCTTCATTATTTACAACGCTATCGATGAAGAAGGAAGGAGACGTCTCCTTTGGTAACAATCTTAAAGGTCACATTATAGGAAATGGTAATATCGGTTCCCCTCCTTATCCTTGTATTAAGAATGTGTGTCTTGTTACTAATCTTAAACATAATCTTCTTAGTATTAGTTATCTTACCGATAATGGTTATGATATCAAGTTTGTTAAGCTTAAATGTTTCATTACCGATAGTTCAAGTGGATCTATTGTTTATGAAGGCATTAGAGAAAACAATATCTATATTTTATATCTTGTCGAAGACACTAACAATGACAGGTGCTTAGTTGCTAAGAACGATAAAAGTTGGCTTTGGCACATGAGGCTCGGACACGCGAACATGGACACCCTTTCTCGTCTTGCCACCAAGAAGCTTGTAAGAGGACTCCTAAGTATCCCTTTCAAAAAGGATATGGTGTGTGAAGAATGCGAGAAAAGTAAGTTGACCAAGTCATCCTTTAAATCCATCAACTCTGTGAGTACCACTAGACCTCTTCAACTTATTCATATGGATCTTTTTGGTCCTAGTAGAGTTGCTAGTCTTGGAGGCAAGCTTTATGCTTTTGTTTTAGTTGATGATTTTTTAAGATTTACTTGGATTATTTTTCTTGCTTGCAAAAGTGATACTTTTCGTGAATTTGTTGCTTTTTGTAAACGTGTTCAAAATGAGAAAGGTTTTTCTATTAACAAGATTAGAAGTGATCATGGAGGAGAATTTGACAATGCCGATTTCAAAAGATTTTGTGAAAAGAATGGTTTTGGACATGATTTTGCTTGTCCATGAACTTCTCAACAAAATGGTGTTGTGGAGAGAAAGAATAGAACCCTTGGCGATATGGCCCGGTTATGTTAAACTAATATAAGCTCCCCTAATATTTTTGGGCGGAAGTCGTTAACACGACATGTCATGTTATAAATAGGGTCTTGATTATACCTATTTCTAACAAGACTCCTAATGAGCTTTGGTTTGACAAAATTCCCTCTATTGAATATTTTAAAGTTTTTGGATGTAACTGTTTTATTTTGAATACAAAGGATAACCTAGGCAAGTTTGAAGAAAAAGCCTATGAAGGAATATTCCTTGGATACTCTACTTATAGTAAAGGTTTTCGTATTTTTAATAAAAGAAGTCTTGTTGTCGAAGAGTCAATCAATGTCTCTTTTAATGAACTTAACTCTTCTACATTCTCATCTTCCGATGATATTGATGACATCTCGTTTGGGTTGGAAAACTCCTCTATTGGAGATCGTCCTTCTTTATCTAACAATGAAGTTGTGACTCCTCTAATAAAAGAGTCCCCACCATTCGAGCCTCCTCAAAAAGATCTTCCAAAAGAATGGAGATTTGTCACCAATCATCCTAAGGAGCTTATCATTGGGGATCCTTCTTCCAGTGTAAGCACTAGATCCTCCACTCGTGATCTTGGTATAAACGTGGCTTTTATCTCTCAATAGAGCCTAAAAATAATAATGATGCTTTTCATGATGAATTTTAGATGATAGCGATGCAAGAAGAGCTAAATCAATTTGAGCGAAACAAGGTTTGGGAACTTGTCCCAAAACCTAGCAATCATCCCATTATTGGAACTAAATGGGTGTTTCGAAATAAACTTAATGAAGATGGGTTAGTGACTCGTAACAAAGCCCAATTGGTTGCTCAAGGCTATAACCAAGAGGAAGACATTGACTACGACGAAACCTATGCTCCGGTTGCTCGTCTTGAATCCATTCGTATGCTATGTGCTTTTGCTTGCTTTAATGATTTTAAACTTTTTCAAATGGATGTTAAGAGTGCTTTTCTAAATGGTATTATTAAAGAGGAAGTTTATGTAAAACAACCTCCTGGCTTTGAAGATTTTCAATTTTCTAATCATGTGTTCAAACTCCACAAAGCCCTTTATGGCCTCAAACAAGCTCCCTGTGCTTGGTATGAGCGCCTTAGCTCCTTTCTTGTTTCACACAATTTTTCTAAGGGCAAAGTCGATATGACACTTTTTTATCAAATCCCATAATGGCACTCTTTTATTAGTTCAAATTTATGTCGATGACATTATTTTTGGTTCTACTAACAATACACTTTGTGTAGAATTTGCTAAAGTTATGCAGGAAGAATTTAAAATGAGCATGATGGGTGAACTATCATTCTTTTTGGGCTTACAAATCAAACAAGGACCCAAAGGGACCTTCATCAATCAAGCAAAATATAGAAAGGATCTCCTCAAGCGTTTCGAACTTGACTCATCCAAATCAATGAGGACTCATATGGAAACAACGACAAAGCTTGATAATGATGAAGATGGCACATCGGTCGACATTCGTAAGTATCGAGGTATGATCGGTAGTTTACTTTATCTAACTACTAGCCGTCCTGATATTATGTTTAGTGTATGTCTTTGTGCACGATATCAAGCAAATCCAAAGGAATCACACTTATGTGCCGTCAAGCGTATTTTTCGATATCTCAAATGCACTGTTAACATGGGCCTTTGGTATCCGAAATCTTCATGCTTTGAGCTTCACGGCTTTTCGGTTGCAGATTTTGCCGGATGCAAGATTGTCCGAAAAAGTACTAGCGGCACATGTCAATTCCTTGGGAAATCCTTAGTATCGTGGTTTGGTAAGAAACAAAATTCTGTTGCTCTTTCAACCACTGAGACCGAGTATATTACGACCAGTTGCTGTTGTACACAAATTCTTTGGATGTCACAAACACTTATAGATTATGACATTTCTCATACTTGTACCCCTATTAAATGTGATAACACTAGCTCGATCAATCTCACGAAAAACCCGATTTGTCACTCATGCACGAAGTACATTGAAATTAGACACCATTTTCTTCGTGACCATCAACAAAAGGGGGATATCCGCCTTGAATTTATTGACACTACTTATCAGTTAGCCGATATTTTCACCAAACCACTCCCGGAGGATCGCTTCATTTTTTTTGCCAAGAATTGGGCATCTTAAACTTCGACTCATAGTTTTTCTCGACCGACACACCGACGGTATACTGCGGTATACCGACGGCATGCCGATTTTGGTTCATAATTATGTTCTGTGCCAAAAATCGGTATACCGTCGGCGTACGTCGGCATACCGACGGTATACCGGTTTGCGGCGGACTGCTGTGTCAGATCGAGCTCGGGCCCCACCTTTCTTCCATTCTCTCTTTATTTCTTTCTTCCCCTCATTAATACCCATCACATCCATCATCTCCCTATTTAATACCCAACTCCTTCTCTCATCTTTCCAATACCCTAACTTTCCATCCATATTAATACCCATCCCTTTCTATTCCCCATTAACTCCTCTATTTTTATCATTTCCAACCCACCACCCTTTTTACTTCCTCTCTATAACCGTTCCTACCCTTCCCACTTCCTCTCTTTAACCGTTCCCACCCCCTTCCCACAATCTCTTTTAAAAACCCTATTCTCTTCACCATCCTCCTCCACTTTTCATATCTTCTCAAAACCCTACTTCCTCCTCCAACTTTCTTCATCGCCTCCATGGCCAATCCCAAGCGTCCCTGTTTCTCCTCTATCGCTTCGAATCCCTTCACCCTGGTGGCTCTTCCCCATGGATATGACTAGCGGGTCTTCACTTCCTCTTTGGCCGCAGAATCTTGGTTCCAGCATTTCATGCACCATAACGTCTTCAAAGGCCGTGCCATTAACTAGAACCTCTTCCCCGGCCATATTTCTCTCTTCGAGGAGGCCGATCTCTCTTCCCTACTTCGGCGTCAGGTGCCTGTCTACCCCGCCGTCGTACGTTTGTTCTACTGCAACATGGTTCCTGACATCGAGAACGGCGCCATTGAGATGATGGTCAACAACCGCCATTTTTGTCTGACGGCTCGTGACATCGCTACTATTCTCGGCGTCCCGGACAGAGGAGAGGCTCTGCCGGGCTTGGCTGCTCTCTATCCTTCGGCGGTGTGCTCCTTTGACGACTTCTGTGCTATCATATGCAAGGGCCCAAACCCTCCTGCTATCCCGGCCCTTTTCGTCCAGCTGGAGCCATTCTATTATGAGCTCCATAGGATCGTGTGCTACACCCTCTATCCCAAGGGCGGCAACTATGATGCCATCACCGCTGATGCCCTGGTTTGCATGTATTTCCTCTATTCGAAGAAGTCTTTGTCCTTTCCCAAGACTCTTCTCAATGCCTTCATCGGCGTCCTGCCCGCGGGAAAGCAGAATCTCTACTATGGTTCCTTCATCACTCTCATCTTGGAAGCAAAGCAAGTCGACCTCTCCCTTTGCTACTCGGACGGCGTCCCATCCTTCTTTGCTGTCTCTCGTTCCCTCGGTGGTGGTGCCTCCACATCTCGTGCCTCCTTCTTCCAAGAGCCGCCAGCTTCTACTACTCCTGCTGCACCCACTTCTACTCCTCCTGCCTTCGGCCGCTACATGCCGCTGACACAGCAGCATTTCGACATGCATATGGCTCAGGCAGAGGAGCAGATGCGGGCCCACACTCGTGGCCTTGGAACCCTGATCCAATCCAGCTTCCATGACCATGCGTATTTCATTCAGCACACCCTTCAGGACCGGGATGCATTTCTGGATCTAAATCTTCAGGATCCAATGTACCAGGCCTTCCGCTTTTCCGATCCCAATGCCTACGACTTTATGTACCCGGACGACATTGATCCTTTTAGTGCTTTCCACCGGTCTCAGGATGGAGGGGATGATCCGGCCGATGAGTAGGGGTGGCTTCCTTGTGTTGGTGATGTCGAATAAGTGGTTGTCTTTTTCTTT
>JANAVB010007196.1:6120220-6259527 GCA_029216955.1 Iris pallida
AAACGATCAAGGAACAGATGGAATCAATTTTCAAGACAGTTATAAGGAGGCAATGCAAAAATGAGATCGAAAGATTTGAATCTGCAATCTGCCCTGCTACTGCTTGAGTGCCCTCAACTGTCATGGAGAAAGCTCGCCCCTGCTGGCCTCCCCTAGCCTGTTGTACTCTGTCCTGGCCTGCCTGTCTGGCTGAACGAGCAGCACAGTTCTTTATCTGATGATCTGGAGATCCACAAAATAAACAAACTCCCAGCCTCATCCTGTAAACCTTCCGGGTGTGCTCCATCTTCTTACAGAAAGCACACTGGATGGCCTGCCTCTTGCCCTGACCCTGCTGCTGGTCGACACGTGCTGGTTGTCACGATCCGCTATCCAAATTGTTGGGCCGGGCCGAGTCATGTCCAGCCTACGCTTGAGATAAAGCGTAGTAAGTTGTTCTAATGATAACAAGATAAGACTAAAATGTGCTAACAGTTCTATATGTAATAAAGAGTCATAAATATTCCAAACACAAAAGTTATCTCGTATAATAGTAAGTCCAAGTACAAGTCCAAAATATAAAGCTGGATACAGGTCCAGACACAAAATACATAGTCTAACAATATGACTACTCTCAGAACTCCAAGCAACTATGCAAATTAGACGTGTTTCTCCACAGGTACATCCTCGTAAGATAAGGCCCAGTCCTCGACAGCAACTCCATAATAGGAATCGCAGAGCAACTCCTCCTCAGTAAGAATACCTACAACGTTATCCTGTCAGGACGGGAGCAAGTACTGATTCTAACAAACTACGAAACATGAACAGAAGTGTAATAAACTAGAATCATGGCATATCATGGTTTAATTAGTTCTTTTAGAAATGGCAACATATATTTGTTTAAAATTTTAAAACCGTAGTATGTACGTGATCGGTCAATAGGTAGATAGGATGTACAGCAGTACATATCAAGTTTTTTTGGCATGCACATACGTGCACGAACGGCATCGATGTATATCTATACACAAACACGAGATCAGAACAGACGGCAAAGTTACATATATAATGTTACCGTGCGCGGTAAATACATATGGAGAAGGGGGTCATGATCATGTACACTACTAACAGTTTTCCCTTAACCCGTTATTTAAACATGTGAGAGATATGAAAAACTGTCCTAAACATGGTAGAGACTGAAAGTAATACAGCATGTAAAGTTTTAACTTGCTACCCCAAGGATCAGCATTTAACATGGTTGGAAAATCACAGTTTATTGTTATAACAGTATG
The DNA here is from genome assembly GCA_029216955.1 of Iris pallida. Classification (NCBI taxonomy): domain Eukaryota; kingdom Viridiplantae; phylum Streptophyta; class Magnoliopsida; order Asparagales; family Iridaceae; genus Iris; species Iris pallida. The sequence continues at coordinate 6,121,489 of JANAVB010007196.1, forward strand.
TAAAGTTTGTAGAAGTACTTGCCTTTAGCAAAGAAAAGCAGCAATAAAATGCTATAGATACCTGGTGACTCATCACTGTAGAAATAACACATAAACTTAGTTTTTATACTAAGTTAAACACTAAGACACTAGTTGTGTGATACGACTTTCCGACTGGACACCTAGCCAAATGATGACTTTAGCATAGGAGACCAATGTGAGGTGACACAATACTCTAACTAACTTTCTAGGGCCTTTATACTAGTGCGGGATGAGGTCCAATACGTCTATAACTCAAAACAACACGAAACATTGAAAGTCGTAATTATTCAATAAATAAATCAAACTGTACACTGTGTTCCAACAATTTTTGAGATAGACAAAAGGCTCAACTTTATATAAAATAAAGTACCAAAATGTTCCTTGTTAATTATAGAAATTTATACTAATTTTTCTGGAATTTATAAACCTTCATAAATATTTTTTAAAAATCAACAAACATATGTATCCTGAAAATGAGTTCTGTTTTTCTATTTTTATAAAATACCAAAATGACTTATTAAATGTTGAAAAAACAATATTAAATTAGCTAAATTAACATAGTATTTAAATAAATTTTTTTCCAAATTTTTACAACGGTTAAAATATATATAGAAATTCAAAAACAGCAAGTAACCATTTCTGGAAATTAATTAATTAATTATTTACAATTTTGTCCATGTATTCGAAGTTGAACCGAAGTCCAGATACAGGACCCAGAGCCATGAATCAAGTCCAAAATGACTTGTACAGACTCTGAATGTATTAGACACAATTGGGCCCAAAAACCCATGCTATGCTTGGACATAAATTGGCTAGGATTAAAAAAAATACAGGAATTTAAATATAAATAATATATTTTAAAGTGATAAAATATACAAGTCACAAAATTACACAATAAAATAACTTATGAAATTTTACATAATAATATTTTTTAAAAAGTAGAATTTGAAATACATATAAATATACAACAACAATACTTATATATATATAAATATATAGATATTTATATATATATATAATGGATATACATATAATAAATAAACATATACATATATAAAAATACTATATATATATATATATATATATATATATATATATATATATATACATAACAGTATATATATAATAATAATATATATATACATAAATATACATGTATACATATATATATAAATACATATATATACATATATACATATAAATAATAAAATAAAAACATAAACAAAACAAAAACAAATCAAAACAAAACAAGGAAGGGGGGCTCGAACTCGGCCAAGGTAGGGGGTAGGGTTTTAGCGCGCTCGGGCTGGCCAGGGGGTCAGCCCGAGTCAGTTGTTTAGGGAAGGGTTCGGGTTAGTTTTATGTTAGAATTCAGGTTAATAGGTTTTAACCCGATAGCCCAAACTTCGTGTCCTGACAGTTAAAGACACGAAGATACACGAGTCTCATGTCCGGGTCATTCACGACACGCACGACACGAGTTAGACGTGTCCAAACTTACCTACGCGTTGCTCGTGTCATGGAGAGTCACATATGTTAAAACGAGACACAGAATCGACACGAAAGAGAGCTGACACGTACGTGTCCGGCAGGCTGGGGGTTGTGGAGGGTGCTGGATGGCGGAGGAAGCGTCGTGGTCGCGACGCTCGGGTGGCGCTGCACTCGCCTTGGAGTGGCGAACTCGGTAGTGGTGGTCGATGGTGGCGGAGGTAGTTGTGGAGGTGGTGCTAGGGGTCGCCGGAGTTAGGATTTCGGTGGGGTCTCGTCGGGGAAGAAGGGGCTGTGGTGGTTAGAATTTATGCTAGGGTTAGGGTTTCGGGGTCGGGGAGTATTTATAGACAGGATAGGGCGGTCGAAGTTGGCTTGGTCGGTGTCGTCGTGGCGGTCGTCGGTCGTCGTCGGTCGTCGGGGGCAGTTGAGTGAGAGGAGAGAGAAAGAACGTGGGGGGGGAGGGTGACTGTGGTTTTGCAGCAAGGCCCCCGAAGTTTAGGGTCTTGCAAAATACCCCTATGCATATCGGTTTGCAAATTAATGTTTGCAAACCGCAATTAAAACAAATCACTAATTTGCAAACTGATATAATAACAATTTAACAAATTGCATAATGATATTAAAACAAATTTAAATATTACAAAATAATATATTTTGATTTAGAAATCATTTAAAAATTATTTTAAAAATTCTAAAAATTCCTAATAATTATATTAATTTATTTTAAATACATAAATGCTATTTAATATTATTAAAATATTATTTTTGAAATCTAGGGCTTACAAATCTTTCCTCCTTGAAAAAATTTTGTCCTCGAAATTTACAAGAATAGAAGACTCTACAAACATTCTAACATAGCAAGCAATGCAAACAATTGACTAAGGCTATTATTATGACTAATCTCTAGGGTATCAAGCGGGAACAGGTGGTTGTCTCGCAGCTGTTGGGTCGAACAAGTAAGGGTATCTCTCCTTCATGTCCGACTCCCGCTCCCAAGTAGATTCACCCGGAGAGTGACGGCTGCAAGCTACTCGTACTAAGGGTATGACTTTGTTCCTCAGCCTCTTCTTCCTTCTGTCCAATATCTCCACTGGCTGTGTCACGACCCGACCCCAATAATCTGGGTCTAGTAGGATCATGCCCAGCCTACACCGTTGTTGAGACGGCGGCAGTAAGCTGTCCAGTAGCAGGTAACCATACAACAACACTATAATTTGTCACAACTCAACTTCGGAAATAAACTTTATTTAAACTGAAATTTAAATACAAAGGAAATTGTTCCGAAAGGAAATACAAAATTTGAAATAAACAAAATGCAGAAAAAGGGAAAGTCTATCTATCAGCCTCAGTTCCATCGTCCTCCTGCGGGGACTCTGGCAGCACAACGGGGTACAACTCAGGGTCATAATAGCTGTTGTAACACAGCTCAGCATCCTCAACATTCCCTAAAAATATATCTCCAGTCAGGAGGGAGCAAAGTACAATTCATGCTAATTTTTAAACAGTTAAATAAGTAATAGAATCATGCAGTTCTAAACAGTTTTAAAACAGGAACAGTTTGTTACAGTAAAAACAGTAATTTGAACAGGTAATGAAATATAACCGGCTTAGGTTTGTTACAGGAAGGATAATGGGTTTTGTTACAGTAGTGGTCATAATCATTACGCTATTCCCCAGTCCCCAGTAGTTACAGTACAGTACTCTCGGAAAGAGTTTCGTGTTTGCATCATGGTTTAGACATGCAGTAAAGCGATTAAATAAATAACTGTAAACTAACATAAACTATACTTGCCTCAAATGGAAATGACTGGAGGGGTAGAAGACTTCGAGACGGGGAGTTAGAGTTGTCCTCGAATTCCTACATTCGAGAGATAGACTCAGAGATTAGGTTTACCAGCCTTAGCTACGCTAGTTGAAATCTCTATTAGCGTCCTAGTCCAATTTTAGTTCTTTAATTAACAAAACACAGAAAAGCACGATTATTAAGTGCGTTGATTTAATACGAAGGAAAACGATTATTTAACTTTTGAATTCGGGGAAAACTCATCATTGCAAGATTATTTATGAAAACTTGGTAATTTTTATAAATATAAATATAAAGCTAAGTTTTCTTATTTTAGTGAGAAAACACGTGATTTTTAATTATTAACAAACTTGTCAATTTTAGGTGAGAAAATATTAATTAATTTTATACGAAAATATTTTTTAGTCAATTAATCGTTAAACAATAAAAACTCGCAAAACCAGAAAAGACAAGAAAATCTAAGCTATTACAGTCACAGACCACAGCCAGCTGGGCTTATGCCCATTATAATTTATTTACATAAATTGAAATAAGACAAGACCGCCGTTAGTCCTACTGAAATATTAAATAAAATATAAACAAAAATTAAATATAAAGATAAAGGTAAAATATAAGTCTCAGATATGGTCCGATCCTCATCTTGGCTAATTGCCTCAACGTCCGGGCGGGGCCGGTATCGTTTGCACTTAGCCGGGTCCATTGACCGATACGGTCGTCACCCAAAAATCAAATATCGAATAAATTCCAAAAATTATTTTAAATTCATTTTTAAGTTAATTCAGGATTTACGAAAAAATTGGGCAGCATCTCCTCTGTTTTTGGTCAACCCAAAAACTGGAAAAATGGCGCCGATAATTCCTGCAAGTCCCAAACCAGGGAAAACCCGAATTTATATATATAAAATATCCACAGCCAATCTACAGAATAATCGGGACGACCCGAAATAATTTCGGAAGTCCGATTCCAATTCTACAAATCACAGAACGTTCCCAAAAAATTTCGGAGAACTAAAACACACCAAAAACCATTCCCAAAATATTTCGGAAATCCAAAATAACTCACAGGACTTTTCAGAAAGTCCCGAAAATTACGACGTCGCTAAAATCGAATTCCCAAAGGGAATCGGGGACCATTTCATCATCGACAAATAATAATAAAATAGCGGGACAGGGGGTTATACCTCGGATTGCTTGGCTAGAGCTCTCAGATGAAAAATAGAAGAAAAGAATAATCCAGAGCAGCGAATAAATCCCCGAAATAGTGCTGAAATTAGCAGCGACGTCGAGGAATACCGACGAGGTCAGAAATTAGGGCACGACAGAAGTGCTGGAACAACGGGGAGAGCTCGACCAAGGGAACTGACCAGGGGTGCTGGCCAAGGAACAGCGGCTAGGGCAGCGCTGACCGGCAGTAACGCCAAGAAAAACTCAGCGTCGAGGGAAACGGCCGGGGAGAGCCGACGACAGGGGGCTGTCGACGGGGTGTGGCCGCACGAGGCGTGGGCCAGGAAGCTCGGCCGCGAAGGTGGTCGCTGGAGGAGCGCTGGCGCGGGCTCGCGCTGGTCGGGGCGAACCCGCAGAGGAGCGGGGAGCGGCGGAGAAGATCGCGGGGCGGACGTGCGCTCGCGGGGGGGAGCGGGCGGCGTCGGCGAAGAGGGGCTGGCGCGGAGTGGGGTGGCACGATCGCTGGAAGGGCGCGCGCGAGGAGGCTCGGCCGCGAGGGGGTCGCCGGCTGCGGTCGCGGAGAAGTCGACGGAGGGTCGCCGGAGTAGACGTGGGTGGAGAGGGGAGTTGGTGAAGAGGGTTTTGGTGAGTTCTCTCTGTGAGAAGGAAGTTCTGGTGAGGTTGAGAGAAAAAGAGAATGAGAGATGAGAGTTTAAACTCTGTTCTCGTGAGTGAGGAGGTGGGGAGAGAGGGGAGTAATTAAAGGAGAGGTGGGAGAATTGTGTGTGGTCCTGAGAAGATTAAGGGAGAGAGATTGAATAGGACAAGGGAGTTGGGGCTTTTACCATTTCGTGTGTGTGAGTAGTGAGCAGTTGCTGGTCCTACGGAACCAGCTGAGATATTTATTTATTTTTTTTAAAATAATAATAATACTTAGAACCAAGTCAAAAATTGGATTTTAAAAAAAGAGAGGAATGGCTTGGATTTGGGCTCAGGCCTGGGTCTGGGTTCGGACTCGGGTCTGGGTCTGAAATCCAAAAGTCCCTGTTAATTTATTTTCGAAATAATTTTTTTTAACATTCAAAAATATAATAATAATAATAAAAATAATAACAGAATACTAATATTAATAGTTCACCGAAAATGGGTTTCACAATCTTCCCTCCTTAGAAAATTTTGTCCTCGAAATTAAAGGCAAGGTAGGAGAATCAAACAGGTACGGGTACTGCGCCCGTAACTCTGGTCCAACAATAAGAATTTCCAAGGCAGTCGTGGATGAGACGGTTTAGGGACAAGTTTCATTTATGATATCATCCATGTAGAAAATACAAAAGCGAACCAAAGTACACGAGGTTGATCAGACCATCATGCACCGGTCCTGATTAGACAATATTTTAGTGGGTGCACCCAATAAAATACTGTCATGATCAAGCTTGATAAAGAGATAGCTTGCAAAACTAGGCTGACTTAGCAGCATCAGTCAAGTTTAGAACGAAAAGATAAGAAGTAGGAGTTTAAGTGATGGCTCAAATTCTGATCTTCTTCTCACCTCTGACTACACTTGCAACTGGTTTCTCTGGCACTGAAAGGTTGAATCCAATCTTCAGCTCTGAATTATCCAATATGGGACTCAGATCCGAAATGTAGCGTCTGAGCTGTGATACGTAGAAGATGTTGCACACTCTCAAGATTAGCTGATAGAGCTAATCGGTACGCTACTTCCAACTCGTCTTAAAATCTCAAATGGCCTGATGTACCTGGCTCAACTTTCCTGCTCTGCTAACACTGATCGTTCCTCTAGTAGAAGAAAATCTTCACAAAGGACGCTATCTCCTTCTTCAAACTCCACTGATTGACGATGCTAACTTGGTAGTTATTGTAAGGAAACTCTACCAATTTTAAATGATCTTCTCCAAGACCCTCCAATTCCAAAACACAAGATCTAACATATCTTCAAGCGTCTGGATTATCTTCTTTGATTGTCCGCCGGTTTGTACTCCATAAATCCGGTAGGGGTGCCTCTCGTACAATGCTGCCAACTTCTCGGTGAATAAACTAACCTTGAAGGGAGTAAAGTGTGCTGACTTAGTCAGTCGGTCCACTATAATGCAATTGGTGCCCTTCCCTCCTTGGGAACAAGGCAATCCTTACTCAAAGTTCATTGTTATATGCTTCTACTTCCACTCCGAATTGTCCAGCGGCTGCAACAAACTTGTTGTTCTCTTGCTAAATTCCTCAGTTTGACAAATTCACATCTAATCCCATACCTGGAATTGTCCTTCTTCATTCCATAGCACCAATCAATGGAGGTATATTCCGATACATCTTATTAGCTCCTGAATATATGGAATACTGCGACTGGTGCATTTCTTTCATCAACTCGTTCCTCCGTTTGTCAGCCGATAAGCAAAGTCTCGTACCATTCTTCAGAGTTCCACCGCTGATCAATTTAGAAACCCTCAAGTGTTCCTGTTAATACTTGATCTCTAAGCCTACAAAGTGCCTCGTTTTAAAACTACGTCCTCTTGATTTTGTCCATCAACCTTGAACTTCATCAATACTGAATCAGCATCCAGCTCCGTCCTTCTATCTCTAGGTAGTATAACCTCCAGTCCAAGCTTCTCGACGTCTTCTAGTAGGTGCCACTCCTTGGTTAAGAACATCGCCACTAGGTATCGACTAAGTGTATCAGCGATCACATTAGCCCTACCCGGGTGGTATAGCGGGTCGATGTTGAAATCCTTTATCAGCTTCAGCCATCTTTTTTGTCTAACATTCAGCTCTTTCTGAGTGAAGACATATTTCAGACTTTTGTAGTCCGTATATATTTTCACTCCCTTTCCATAGAAATTATGCTGACATAGCTTCAAAGTAAAGATAATTGCAGCAAATTCCAAATTAGGTGTGGGGTAATTCTTCTCATGAGTCTGTAGTTGCCTAGGTGTGTAAGCAATTACTTTCCCATGTTGTTGAAGAATGCAACCCAGTCCTTTTCCAGAGGCATTACTGTAAATTGAGAAGCCACTGGTTCCTGCGGGTAGCGCAAGGATTGGTGTAGTGGTAAGTCTCTTCTTCAGCTCCTCAATGCCGCCTGGCAATCTTTCGTCCAGATGAACTCTTCATTCTTCCAAGTGAGCTTCGAAACTTCCGATTTGAACTTGGGGTATACCACTTTTCAACAGCAGCTATCTTCCATCGAAATTTCTTCTCTTGACAACATGGCCAAAAATCCACCTTGTCAAAGAAAATCCACGTTCAGATAACTTACCATAAAACTTTTTTTTCTTCAAAGTTTCTAGAACTTTCCTCAGATGTCCTTCATGCTCTTCTTCAGTCTTCAAATATATCAGAATGTTATCTATGGAGAAGATAAACTGATTCAAATACTCATGAAAAACTCTGTTCATGAGATTCATGAACACAGCAGGAGCATTTGTCAGTCCAACGTCATGACCAAAGAAAACTACCCATACTTGGTGTTTAAACGCCGTCTTGGAAATGTCCTCCCTCCTGACTTTGATTTGATGGTAGTCAGATCTTAAGTCAAACTTCAAAAACACCCTAACTCCACACAACAGATCAAACAGATCCTCGATCCGGGCAGAGGGTACTTGTTCTTTAGTGTCTGGTAATCGATGCACATCCGTTGTTCCATCCTTCTTGGGCACAAACAAGTTAGGTGTTCCCTAAGGTGAAGTTTTATCCTGAATAAATCCTAGAGCCTTCATTGATCTGGTCTTTCATCTTCTTGGCCTCCTTCGGGTTGACTCTGTAACATCCTTTAGAAATAGGAAAAGAGCCGGGGACTTGGTCAATGGTGAATTCTATGTCTCGATCTAGGGTAATCCGGGAAGACTATCAGGGAAGACGTCTACCATAAAGGTGTAACTAAGAATTTTATTCATGTGGAGAATTATAGAAAATAAACTCTCATGATTGATCTAAGGACATCCTGTTACATTTTCTTATAATAATAGATAATGCTATTCAGCAGTCCTAGGTACTATTCTTCATGGTTCTGACTCTTGCATGAGCAGTCTCCAACTGCTTCATCTTCTATGAACCTTGAGTCTGCATCATGCCTTATTGTAGGAGGCAAGGTCTGCTGGATAGGAAAGAGAGTTCCTTGGTTGTAGCCTAACAGGTGTTGCTGGGATATGTGCTCTGGTTTGATGGAAAGGTAAGGTACAGTCCTTTACCCGATGTTCAGCGGATCCACATGCCAAACTTTGTCCCAATCTCTTGAGACAACTAACGGCTAGATGACCAGGCCTCTTGCAGTAGTCACAAGCCAATAGCTTCTTACGACAAGACTGTCGGGAAGTATAGTACTTGATGGGACCCAAATATCTTCTAGATTCAGGGGTATCCCTCCTAGGATGAGGTTCCGCTCCAACTTGGTTTAAGATAGCTAAGGCTACAACATTGACGTTCTTCATGTCTTCTCTCGTGATATTCATCTGTTCCTGCTGGGCTTTATCTTGAGCTTTCTGGAACTCCAGGATTTCTTGAAACAGGGCAACCATTTGGAAGATGTTTGCTGGTACTGGTGGAGCAACAAGAATGGATACTCCACCAAGGAAATGCAACTCAGTTTGAGAAGAGGTAGGAATCGCCAGTGTAGTGAAAACTTCACTGGATGCATTATAGGGACGGTCAAACAGCCGCGAGGGAATAAACCCTGGACTTGGTTGAGGAGATGGAGTATGATCTGGAGATGACACCTCATCGCCAGCAGGATTGGTCTTGTCAATGGCCATAATCTGGAAGGTTTAGGGTACAAACATAAGCAAGGTGTCTTACCCGTCTATAATCAAACAAAAATATTTATTTATATATAAATCGGACCTATGTTGTGACAAATCAATGTTCTAGTGTTCTAATTGTTTCTAGGTATGTTTTCCTAAGTTGTTGTAGGACCTGCATGGGCCACCACTGAAAATATGTCACGACCCGATCCCAATAATCTGGGTCTAGTCGGATCATGCCCAGCCTGCACCGTTGTTGAGACAGCGGCAGTAAGCTGTTCAGTAGCAGGTAACCATACAACAACACTATAATTTGTCACAACTCAACTTCGGAAATAAACTTTATTTAAACTGAAATTTAAATACAAAGGAAATTGTTCCGAAAGGAAATACAGAATTTGAAATAAACAAAATGCAGAAAAAATGAAAGTCTATCTATCAGCCTCAGTTCCATCGTCCTCCTGCGGGGACTCTGACAGCACAACGGGGTACAACTCAGGGTCATAATAGCTGTTGTAACACAGCTCAGCATTTTCAACATTCCCTAAAAGTATATCTCCAGTCAGGAGGAAGCAAAGTACAATTCATGCTAATTTTTAAATAGTTAAATAAGTAATGGAATCATGCAGTTCTAAACAGTTTTAAAACATGAACAGTTTGTTACAGTAAAAACAGTGATTTGAACAGGTAATGAAATATGACCGGCTTAGGTTTGTTACAGGAAGGATAATGGGTTTTGTTACAGTAGTGGTCATAATCATTACGCTATTCCCCAGTCCCCAGTAGTTACAGTACAGTACTCTCGGAGAGAGTTTCGTGTTTGCATCGTGGTTTAGACATGCAGTAAAGCGATTAAATAAATAACTGTAAACTAACATAAACTATACTTGCCTCAAATGGAAATGACTGGAGGGGTAGAAGACTTCGAGACGGGGAGTTAGAGTTGTCCTCGAATTCCCACATTCGAGAGATAGACTCAGAGATTAGGTTTACCAGCCTTAGCTACGCTAGTTGAAATCTCTATTAGCGTCCTAGTCCAATTTTAGTTCTTTAATTAACAAAACACAGAAAAACACGATTATTAAGTGCGTTGATTTAATACGAGGGAAAACAATTATTTAACTTTTGAATTCGGGAAAAACTCGTCGTTATCAGATTATTTATGAAAACTTGGTAATTTTTATAAATATAAATATAAAGCTAATTTTTCTTATTTTAGTGAGAAAACACGTGATTTTTAATTATTAACAAACTTGTCAATTTTAGGTGAGAAAATATTAATTAATTTTATACGAAAATACTTTTTAGGCAATTAATCGTTAAACAATAAAAACTCGCAAAACCAGAAAAGATAAGAAAATCTAAGCTATTACAGTCACAGACCACAGCCAGCTGGGCTTATGCCCATTACAATTTATTTACATAAATTGAAATAAGACAAGACCGCCGTTAGTCCTACTGAAATATTAAATAAAATATAAACATAAATTAAATATAAAAATAAAGGTAAAATATAAGTCTCAAATATGGCCCGATCCTCATCTTGGCTAATTGTCTCAACGTCTGGGCGGGGCCGGTATCTTTTGCACTTAGCCGGGTCCATTGACCGATACGGTTGTCACCCAAAAATCAAATATTAAATAAATTCCGAAAATTATTTTAAATTCATTTTTAAATTTATTCAGGATTTACGGAAAAATCGGGCAGCATCTTATTTTCCATAAATAAATTTACTTTATTTATTGTGTTTCTGGGAAAATTACAACTGTAGGAATCCGATCTAGAAGACGATCGCTTTATCCCTTAGACGATGCGAAGAAGAAAAGATCTCAAAATTTTGACAGTAATTTAGACAACTATGTATCTGTACAATGAATGAAAAAAAGAACTCTATTTATAGAGTCAAAAATAACTGAAAAGATAACTGTCTTCACAGCCTATGCCTAGTTAAAAATCATGCAAGATTTAACATACGTAAGGTAGTGAGCAGTTACTGGACGTGGCCTGTAACTGTTGAACACATGGCAATCATGCATGAGTCGTGTGCAAGTTACAGAACACGCGGGTGAGAGATCAGTGGCATGGCTGCCACGTACTCTAATTTGATAAAATCCACGCAGACTTGTTGAAGACGAAATCCACGCAGACTTGAGTCAGAAAGCTTCAAAATCCACGCAAACTTGGGGCAAGAAGCTTCAGAATCCATGCAGACTTGGGGCAAAAAGCTTCAAAATCCATGCAAACTTGAGGAAGGAACATATAAGTTCAAAATACACGCAGACTTGAGGCAAAAAGGCTCAGAATCTACGCAAACTTGAGGCAGGACTGCCAGCTGTCTTGACTCGGCGTGCCTCGACTGACACAAAATCTCTGACAGTGATTGCTTTGTCAGTCGCATTAAATGACAAGAAGCTCTTTTGGTACGCCAACTTGACGAAGGCTGAGTCTTGCTGAAGAAGATTTCGAAATTCACGCAATAGTCGGCTGTGATCTCTCGAGTTCCGTGCATACGTGGCATACGAGGAGACATTCTTCGACTGTCGTACTGTCAGTCATAATGACACTTCTGACAAATGATGAGCTGTCTCCCAGCGTGATTTTTAAATATTGTCCTGATCAACTCAGCGTGACTTTTAGACTTTGTTTTGATCAACTCAGCGTGACTTTTGGACTTTGTTCTGATCAACTCAGCATGACTTTTATTTTTAAGGCCTACAAAACCCCCTTCAAAGTTTTCAAAAAATGATAAATTATTTCGAAATACTTTGAATTTAAGATGATAAAATGAATTTAGTCACGCTGAGATGACTTTAAAGAGATATTTACTCCTAAATGATTGGACTGTTGGGATTCTGTGCAGTTAGGATCCCGTATCAAGCGCCTAAATCGAGGCAAATAATGATATGCCGTTTGAAATTCTGCACGAGCCTATAAATAAGCCATCGATTACTTCTTTCCTTGCATTTGAGAGAAAGAATCTACAGAAGAGAACTTCATCTTCCCCGACGAACTCCTTCTTCTCCGACTTCTCCTTCTTCTTTTCAGCAGCAATGGCTCCCAAGAAAGCCGATGCTCAGGCCAAGGGGAAAGCCCCTGCAACTTCTTCGCGTGCCACTACTGATAGACTTCCTCGACAGGAAGTCCCGCAAGCTCCTATGCATCGTAAGTGATGGAGAAACACGAACTGTTGAAGACGAATTTGATGAAGATGAACTCCACATAGAATTTTTTAGGATCTTTAAAACAAATAATGAAGTTTCAGAAATATATCCCCCCTTCTTAGGACAAAGGATATTAGCAAAGTATGCCCCCTCTTTAGGGTTAGCCATACTTCACATCTTCATGTTTACGAAGCTCTGTGTTTCACGCAAAGGAGCATGGCTCTCATGACTCTCCGTGACTTTTCATTTTGGCAAAAATATCGATGTTGAAATAGTCACGCAGCTTTCATGATGACTCTGCATGATTTTTCACATATTGACAGAGATGTCGATGTTTGAATTATTCACGCAGACTTCATGATGACTCTGCGTAATTTTTTACATGTTGACAGAGATGTCAATGTTTGAAATAGTCACGCAGACTTCTGAGAGTCATCCTCTGGATAGATTAGTCTCAATCTGTCAGCGTGTTTTTGTCATTTTTACTTAAATATGATTCTGGCAATGATGCATGACTTTCATCCTAATCTGTCTGGACTTTGCGTGAATTAATCATCTGCGTGAATAAATCACTCAGCATGTCTTGGTAGTATATCTGTCTGAAGTCTGCGTGACTTTTGAAATTTTCTTCAAATACTGTAATACACGTATAGACATAGATATATCTAACTTTATCTTCTTTTATTTTCTGTAGTGAACATCCGAAGCGAAGAAGCCGACTATGAGGGGCACTTGAGTTTCTCATTTAAGCATAATCTATCTCATGTGCAATTCCCTCAATTTGATCTTCTAGAAGCCAGATTGTCCTTGTTGGCCAATCAAGATCATACAACCCTACTCTGCTTAATGAATGGACAATCTTTTCAGAGTCTAGATCTGGTATCCCACAAGAAACCAACATTCTTGTTCGGAGATGCCATAGCACAGAAATCTCAGCTGAAGGGCATCAGAGAGAAGGTGTGCTTCTACTTCGAAGGGGATGTAAAACAACCCATGTACTGGCCAAAGGTTTCCAGGGGCTTGTCAATTATGAGACTTATGTATGCCAGCTACCCGAAAAAGATGTCCTGGCATTTGACAGAATATCAGCAGGCGAAGGCGAGCCATATTATTTACAGGAAGAAGGGATTCTTTAGTGCCCCAGAGAACCATGTATCAGTGTTTCGGGGTTTGAAGCCTGGATGCATACCACCTGAAGACTCATCCATATTGATGCCATTTAGGATGCCCATCTTCATAAACGAATTCATGTCAAACAAGAACGCATTCTACCCCACCGATTCGACGCCGAGGATGAACGGCCTAATGAATCAGGAGAATGTGAGATGGAAGACTTTAGTCCACTAGGCTTTGGAGAATTTTGAGACTGAGCTGAAAAAGATAAACCTCTATGATGCCGTCGTCAATTCATCCTACGGTTTCAAGCCTAACCCCTTCCTGTTCCTGGCTTTAGTGGAGAGATATAACCACAGGACGGGGACCTTTATGACTCCAAAGGGGGAGATGGGCTTCGCCCTTCATGAGATGGAATACATCTCACACCTGCCTTCAGGCTCACTGTCGTATGAAGAGTATGTTCCTACGACAGAAGAGCTGAACTTTCTGTCAGAGAAGAACCCAGAGATGGTACATCTATTTGAAGAGATGATGTGCCATTTTGGTACATGTACTCTATATTACAAGGGTTCTAAGGATGAAGCTGGCAACCACATACAGAAGTGGATGTCGTACCTTTTCATGAACCGTGAAAAGGATGAGAAGAAAATAAACGAGAAGAGGTGGTACCAGATTAGCAACTTCAAGCCTCTCTCAGAAGGTGAAATCATTTATCTGCTGGAGAAATATGATTGCAAGGATTTCACCATCACTGAAGACTGGTACGAGTTCAAAGCTGGAACCACTTTCAGTTCTTATGTGAGGCAGAGTGGCAAGAGTCTGTCAAGGAACGGTCATTTGGCCGGATTCCTATCTCTGTGGTTAAGAAGATTTGTCGTTCCTGGCTTCAGCTCCTTGGACAGGATACACAGAGGCGTTATCTTTGCAGCGGTACGCCTTGTGTATGGTTACAAGCTAGACTTATTATCGGCGATGACCTGTAGGCTGAATGTAGGTCTTCGGAATTTTGTAACCAACATGCTGTCTGCTCAGAGGATGATGACTGAAGAATTCCCAAGGATAGAGATGCCCTTCATATTTTTATATGGTTGGCTTCTCCTTCATCATGATGGTCTGATACCTCCAGGGGCAGGAGGGAGTAGCAGTCTTTTTCTGGAGAGGTACTCTGGAGAGACGTTCTGGAAGGTTCACACTCTTCCAGAATACAGAAATGTCTTGAATCAGGCATCACATTGGTCCATCCAATGTGTCCCTCCACCACTGGGCTATGAGAGTATGCCCTTAAATATGATGGACGGAGATATGGGAAACAGGCTAGATGATGTAGCCTTTCAATGGTTGCAGAGGATCCGACCCTCTCATCTAGTATACCGTCATAAAGAAATGACGTATCTAGATCCATACTTACCAAGCCGATTTGCCAGACAATTCGGATATGACCAACTCCACGTTGGGAATGCCACCACTTGCTTATCTGCTCGTGGAGGGCTTATCGACGGAGCTCGAGCTTGGAGATATTTTGCGGCTAGAGATACAAAAGCTGTATTCTCTATGCCTAATCCTTTGTCTAGCTTGGGGCCAAAGATGCTTTATACATATGCTCGCTTCTATGTGTCGTCGAGCACCTTCAAGCCAAGTTTCAATCTGAAGACCTTTGTTGCGGAGGATGACCTAGCTCCATCGAAGAGGTCAAAGAAGAAAACTGTTATTCAACAATTCCTTCGGAACCCGAAGATGAGACAACAGAAGTTGAGCCTCCATATGAATTATTCCAGGAAGAAAATTTTCCTGATGAAGTTCTTCCTCCTATATTTATATCCCTTTCTAAGAGGAAGAGAAGTGACGAATCTGAGACCGTCTCCAAGAGGAGTACTAGGTCTCAAACATCCCAGAAGAAGAAGAAAGGAGTCTCAGTGACTGCTACGTCATCTTTAGGCGGTATCTCAGTTGATGAAGACGATGCCGCTGATAAAGATGAAGAAACTGATGAAGACGACGCTCCTTTGATAAGGAGGTCCAGAAGCAAATATGTCAAGAAGTCTGTCAGTAAAATGAAGGGCAATAAACTCCTAGAAACCATCATGAGTGGAGGAGTTTTGCCAGAAATTAATGAAGAAGCTTCTACTGAAAAGATCGAGTCTGATGATATTCATCTTCCGACAGCTTCAACTGAACAGACTGAAGTAGAGTCTGCTCAAGCTCAGGAGACAACTGCTCCAATAAGAAGTGGAGTAGCTATTGAATCCTCAGAGATGAGGATGATCCCATTTAAGCATGGGACTGAGGGCGTCATTCAGGCACTGGATGACCAGATTGACTACTCTGAAGAAGAACCAGCTCCGGAAGAAGTTACAGAACAGTCGGAAGTTCCTGAAACTCAAGCTGAAGAAAACATTTCTTTGGCCGGAGGCGATGAAGACGTACCGGCGTCCGAGCTATCAGCTGCTGATGATTTATTGAAGAATGTTTGTCAAGACATCATTCTTCGAACTGATATTTCAGAGACGACTGAACCGGCAGCTAATACCGAGCTTGCTATCGTCACTGTTCCAGAGACTCATGAAGATGTGAATCTCATTGACTCTGAATCAGAAGCTCATCCTGAAGATGAAGAAGAAGAAGAAACTGAAGGAGGAGAAGACTGGCATGCTGGCACTTCTACTCCTTATGATGAGGATAAAATCAAGGGGAACAGAATGGAACTTAGCCCCGAACCTGCTCAATCACCGAACAACGCTCTAGCACCCAGTAATTCTGGAGCTGGAAGCAGTCATATGAAGAAGGTATCGGATACTATCATGGACCGGCTACGGAAAGAGGTAGGACTCCCTCAACACATCGAATATGAACCTCAGCCAGGTAGAACTTTATTTCAAATTCTGTTTCTGCTGTTTCTTTTTCTTTAAATGCTGATTATATTTTTCTTTAACTGTAGGAACTGCTGCAGCAATGAGTTCGACTCATGCTCCGCTTATCCAGGCTGATGCTGATGAAAGGAATTCACACTTGCCAACTTCTCCAGTCACACACACTTCTGTTCTGAGGATAGAGAACATTCAAGCTTCTTCTCCATGATGATGGCGACTCCTGGATTTGAGACTGGGCTAACAAGAACTTTGGGAATGTATTCAGAAATCATTTATTCATATCTAGATACATATTCCAGACGTTTCTTGAAGGATGAAGCTATGCCCTTTTCTGATCTTCGAACTATGGTCAAGTTCCCGCTCATGGCACTGCGACATGCTGGTTGCGAATCTCAGTGCATCTTCTTCGAACATCTCCTGGATGAGTTGGAAATAACTATCCAAAAATACTGGGAGACTAAGAAGGAGGACATTCAATCTTTAACTGCAACTGAGATTAGTCAACTAGAGCATGAAGCACAGTCCCAACAAGCAGCTCTTGAAGCATTTCTTGCCTCTTCTACTGAGAAATTAGTAGAAAAGGGCGAAGAAATATTAGCTACTCGTCAAAGAGTAGAGCTTCTGGAGAAAGATAAAGCGTCCAAGACTGAAGAACTGAAGAAACTGAAAGAGGAGTTGGCTCGACTTCAAGAGCGAATTGCTGTCATGGAAACAGAGCAAGCTGAGGTTGTGGCTGCTTATATCTCTGAAGCCGAACGCTGTGAAATTCTTCAGAAGGAACGAGAACAGATGCAGGCGGAACGGATTGAAGAAGTCAACCGTCGCCAGTCTGCTATCATCATTTTTGACGAACAAAATGTTACAGTTGAAGCAGCTGAAAGAGTTAAAAAAGCTCATGAAGAGAAACTGAATGCTGTTCTTGAACGCATCAGGGAGCTGATAACTCCAAATAAGTGAATCTTTTTTATTTTCACTTTTACTTGTATTTCATGTTTTGATTCTGAAATGAAAGCAAATGAAAATTTTTGATCTGATTTTTGGCTTTTGCTGTTTTGGTAATGATAGATTCATAGAAAATATGTTCAGAGGTAAATAATACATGACATATTTCAATAGAATAGAATATACAAATAAACTTTATAATTCTATCAAATGATATTAAACCAGAAATGATCATAGTTTAATACTGACTGGAAAAAAATAGAATTCAGATATAAAGATATCTTTGAACTCAATTTTTCATGATCTTTGGATAATAATGAACGGATGAACCATCAGATGATGATGAACGAACGAATTAACCGTCAGATTATAATGAACGGGCGAACCATCGAATGAATATAATAAATAAACGGATGAACCGTCAGGCATTAATGAACGGATGAAACGTCAGATGAATGTAATAAATGAACGGATGAACCGTTAAGTATTAATGAACGGGAAACCCATCGGATGAATGTAATAAATGAACGGATGAACCGTCAGGCATTAATGAACGGACGAACCGTCGGATGAACGTAATAAATGAACGGATGAACCGTCAAGTATTAATGAATGGGCGAACCGTCGGATGAATATAACGCTTCGTCATTCAAAGAACTTCTGCCTATAAATATAGCAAAAATTTGACAAGAACGAACACTTCTACTCTTCAACATAAAAATGTCGTCTGGAGAAGCATCCAAGAAGGCTGAAATTGCCCCAAAGGTTCAGAAGAGCACTGAAGAATGTGATCCAGTTCAGCCGAAGGAAGTAGAAGCAGGCGAAGGTTCGTCTACACCCAAGCCACCAAGGGACATTCTAGACTTCCTGCTCGAACTAGGAAGGAATGAAGAAGAAGAAGCCATAAGGATGGCCGCTTGCAAGTTCCTCGTGGGTTCTAGCAAGGAGGTTCTCGGCTCTTTTGCTGACCGCGTTTTCGAGAAGGACGACAGTGGCCCGCGTCCAAATGTAGAGAAGGATGATAGTGATCTTCCTTAATATCATGTACCATCATTCATGATTAAAATAAAATAAAATTTTATTTATAAACATGAACTTGTCTGATGTTTTACAAACATTTACATTTATACATAATACTTTTTAAGGAATTTGCCATTAATAGACATCATAAATTTTCGACCATCGATTTCTGAGAGTTGATAAGCTCCATTTGAGAAAACTCTGCTTACAACATAGGGACCTTTCCACTTTGCGTCAAATTTGTCCTTACTCATATGAGTCATAGTCATAGGACGTCTGACTGTTAGAACAAGTTCTCCTTTTTGATACGCTCGAACTCTGACTTTCTTATTAAAAGCTCTTGAGATTCTAGCTTGATAGAATTCAATATTCTGTTGAGCAGATAATCGCTTTTCATCCAGAGCTTCTAATTTCTGAAGTCGAAGATGATCATTATTCTCGGCAGTGAGTTCATTAGTGATTGCTATCCTTAAAGAAGGAATTTGAATCTCTAATGGAAGAACAGCTTCGCATCCATACACCAAAGAGAAAGGTGTACATTTAGTAGCATTACGAACTGTAGTACGGTAAGCCCACAAACATTCACCGAGTTTCTCGCTCCAATTACGTTTGTTAGTGGAGACAAACTTCTTTAAGAGTTTGATGATGATTTTATTGAAAGCTTCTGCTAATCTGTTAGCTGCCGGATTATATGCGGTAGAAGCAATATTGTTGATCCGGTGATCGTCACAGAATCGAGTAAATTTTTGGCTGATGAACTGAGGTCCATTATCATGGATAATGCGTCGAAGAACACCAAATCTATAGATGACGTAGTGTTTGATAAAGCTGATGACATTAGACGTCTTAACTTCAGATAAAGGAATAGCTTCAGCCCATTTGGAGAAATAATCGGTTATTACGAGAATAAATCGATAACCTTTTGATGACGGCGGATTGATCGGACTGATAATATCCATGCCCCAAGCTTCGAAGGGCCATGATGCTGCCGTCGGATATAGAAATTCTGAGGGTTGATGAATAAAATCCGCATGGATTTGACAAGCTTTACATTTCTTTGCATATTCGATGGCATCTGATACCATAGTGGGCCAATAATAACCCATACGTCGAATACGGTCTTGAAGTTTTGGTCCTGGCTGATGTGCTCCACAAATTCCATCATGTGCTTCGCGGATAATTTGTTGGGCTTCGTCACTGGCAACACATCGAAGAAGTAAACCATCATAAGCTCGACGATATAAGGTTTTTGTAGTATGATTATAATAGAATCTGAGTGATCGACGTCTGATAGATGTTGCCTCACTCGGATTATCTGGAAGAATATCATACAATACAAAATCTAAGAAAGGAAGTCTCCAATCTTTATCCGTATTCTGATTCTCAGCCAAATTACTGAAGATGAATTCCATGCTGGAATCAGACGAAGATGATAAAGATTTACGACTAAATCCAAATCCTCTTGTTGTGTTGACGTCATGAGATGTTGATTCTTCAATGTCAACTAGAAGTCCTAGGGTCAGGTTATTTTCAAGATGAAATAATTCTCGATTGCGAACAACAATCATTTGTTGCCGTCTAATCGGAATAGCCAACACCGCCGTAAGATTAGCAAGAGCATCAGCTTCTGTGTTACATGCTCGCCTAACATGTTCAATGAAGAATTCTTCAAATGAAGAAGCCATACATATAGCCGATCTATGATAAGGAACCAGATCTTGATGGCGAACTTCGTAAGTGCCCCTTATCTGATTGACAATGAGTTTAGAGTCTCCATACGCTTCCAAATGTTGAATATTCAGATGTTTAGTGAGTTGAAGACCAATAAGCAATGCATTGTACTCAGCTACATTGTTTGAACATGGCTGATCAAGAGAATACGCTCTTTGGATAGCAAGCCCTTCTGGCGATACAAGAACAATTCCAACTCCAGCAACAATATCACCATTAGGACCTATTCTTGATGCTCCGTCAAAGAATAGACGCCAAATAGGATCTTCCTCAACAATTTGGTTTGAATCTAGGACTTCATCTGGGATTTCATCACAGAGTTTTGAATTTTCTGGAATAGAATGAGCAGCCAGAAAATTAGCTAAAGCTTGTCCTTTGACTGATTTCTGAGGAATATAATGCATGTCATACTGAGCAAGTAGGATTCCCCAGTTAGCCAATCGAGAATTCAAAATACTGGGTTTCTTCATCATGACCCGTATAGGATTGATCCTGGAAATGACATGAATAGTCTGGCCAATGATATAGTATCGTGTCTTTTGGACAGCGAACATCAAGGCTAGACATTCTTTTTCGACCGATGAATATCGGGGTTCAGCTCCTGTCATAGTGCGACTGAGATAATAAATGGCTTGTTCATGACCATTTTTATTCTTTTGAGCGAGCAATGCACCCAATGAATGACTCATTGCTCGGGTATATAGGAGGAACGGTATTCCTGAGACGGGAGGTACCAATACTGGAGGGCTCATCAGATATTGTTTTATATCATTGAATGCTTTCTGACATTTATCATTCCAGACAAAAGAAACACCTTTCTTCATAAGTTTATTGAATGGTCTGCAGCGTCCTGACAAATTAGAGATGAATCTCCTGATATAAGCGATCCTTCCTTGAAATCCTCGTAGCTCTTTTAAGGTGCGTGGAGGACGCATCTCTTGGATGGCTTTGATCTTCTCGGGATCCACGTGTATACCTTTAGAGGTAATGACGAAGCCGAGAAATTTACCACTAGAGATGCCTAAGAAGGACTTAGTAGGGTTCATCTTTAATTGATGCTTACGTATTAGATCAAAAATAGTCTTCAAATCTTGGATGTGATCCTCCTTTTGTCGACTTTTGACTGTAATATCATCAACGTAGCATTCGACTGTTTTCCGCAAATGTTCTCGGAATATAGTGCTCATAGCTCGTTAATAAGTTGCTCCTGCATTCTTGAGACCGAATGGCATAACTGTATAACAGTATGTACCGATCGGCGTTCTGAAAGAAGTGTGTTTCTCGTCATCTGGAAACATTTTAATCTGATTGTACCCAGAATACCCGTCCATGAATGACATTCGTTCAAATCCACAGGTATTATCGATCATGACATCAGTAATTGGTAGAGAGAATTCGTCTTTAGGACATGCCGCATTGAGATCGCGGAAGTCTATACATACTCTGATCTTGCCAGTCTTTTTAAGAACAGGAACTATATTAGCCACCCAATCGGGATGTTGTTCCTCTCTAATAAACCCAGAGGCCATGAGTTTATTGACTTCAGCTTCAATTGCATCAATAATGTCTGGACGAAATTGTCGCTGTTATTGTTTGACTGGTTTAGCATTCGGCAAGATATTGAGTTTATGAGTTGCAATTTAAGGATCAAGTCCTGGCATATCTTCATAACTCCAAGCGAAGACGTCGATGTAGTCACGAATGAGTTTGATCATGTCTTGCTTATCCATTTCTGAAAGACTTTCACTAATGAATATTGGTTTGGGGGATCCCTCTTCACCAACATCTATTTGAACAAGTTTATCTTCAGTTGGAGGTTCTTTTTGCTCGAATCGGAACTCCCATTGATTATCTAATCTTTGGGCCCATTGTTCTGATTCAGGTGAGATTTCAAACTCTTCTTCGTCTTCATCACTTTCTTCAGAACGGTCAATGGAAACCATGTTGGAAGACAGAATGTTGTAGTAGAAATCATCGATACTCGTATCGGAATCCCAAGAGGTAGTACTAGAAGAATCAGATCTCTTATCTTCGTCAGATTCGGGATCTTCATAGACAATATTGATAAAAGGAGTAGGAGCAATATAACCCAATCCGCATTTCGTCCTCCCATATTTCAGAGGAGGAATCCGGACAGGCATTTTTCTTCCTCTTCCATTATTGAGGCCAGTCCTGAAGTCATAGCCCATATTTTTAATAATGTCTTTAGATTGCTGACTATAACGACGTAGTTGTAATCTTCCAGTATCATCGTTTTTGTCATCATCTTCTAAATCAGAAGGATTTTGGGACCCTTTGTAAAAGAATATTGGAATGTCTACTGGCTTTCTGCTGGGAACTAGAAAGTAGGAAGATTGTACTGGTTCTAAAGATACATCTGTATGAACAGTCTGTACAACTCCTATGGTTATTGTGCTCAAGTCATCTAATAAATGTAAATAACTATGAACATAATTACACACATCAACATACTGCAAAGATGGAGACTTTTTATTAAATTTAAAAGCAGCA
Source organism: Iris pallida (assembly GCA_029216955.1). Taxonomy (NCBI): domain Eukaryota; kingdom Viridiplantae; phylum Streptophyta; class Magnoliopsida; order Asparagales; family Iridaceae; genus Iris; species Iris pallida. The sequence continues at coordinate 6,144,064 of JANAVB010007196.1, forward strand.
ATATTTATATTGGGAGAAGGCTGAGCCTTAGAGATTTTAGCCAAATCAATGACTAAAGGGGGAGAAGAAGAACGAGTAGAAGTTTTGTTTCGATTAAGATCGATAACAAATGACTCAGAAGAGGTGAGCTCCCTTGAAGCTTGAGATGGAAGAGTAGTCCGCCCTCCGACTGGGATTATCAGAGTATCCTGTTTCATATATGGAGATACAGGAACTGTAGTACGCCCACTGACAGGAATGATCAGTGTATCTTGAATAGACGACTGAGGTAATGGAAAGATTCGTCCACTTACTGGAATGATGAAAGGACCTTCTCCAGAGGGTTTGGGAGATTGTTGCTGAGTAGTTCGACCTTTAACAGGAATTATTAAAGTCTCGCTTTGTGAATCCTCTTTCTCCATAGCTTGTATCACCCTTGTATATTCTTCTTTGTACATCCGGGAGTCATTGAAATAAGCTTCAACCCCATGGAAGGGATTTATATCAGCAACTTCCTTTTGTACTCTTCCATTGCTGTCAATATATTTAAAACACTGATGAAGAGTAGAAGGCACCACATTATTTTCATGAAGAAAGGGTCTCCCCAGAAGAAGATTATAGGATCCTACGATCTCGATCATATAGAAAGTGACTTTGGATCTGAAATCGCCTATCTGAAGCTTCAGATGAATCTTTCCCAAAGGCTTGCTTCGGCTTTGATTGAATCCCAAGATAGTAGTAACTGTCTTGGAGAGCTTGTGAAGAGAGATTTTTAGTTCGTCCAACAGACTCTTTGGTATTATACTTATAGCAGACCCGGTATCAATGAGGATACGATCTATCTTCATCGTATCGATATAACCGGTGTAGTAGAGAGACCGGTCATGTCGATTATCTTCCAGTAGCATATCGTCTTGTGTAAAGGTGATATTTGGGATAATCTCCAGTACACTGTTGCAATGTAAGCAAGTGGCAGGTTCTGCATTTGGCTTCTTTAATTGTGCAAGACAAGAGTCAGCCTGGAGAAGTGCCTCACTTAACGTCTCCCGAGTCTCTTTAGAAAGACGTAGAAGTTCAAAGAGGGACATTCTAGCTGGAGTATTAGCAAGTTGAGCTAAAATATCGAAATTATAAGGCTTCTGAAGCCCAAGAGGAGGGGACTTCTTGATTGGTTTATCAAACCGAGCTTGTTGTTTGCCTTTCTCAAGAGCTGTAGGCTTGGAAGGAGCAGGTTCAACCGGTGTAGTTGAAGGAACAGGTGCAGTAGATGATTCTTCTTGAAAAGGAACATTAGGAACGTCTTTATCAGCAGGAAGGATATCAGGAGTATCCTCAGGATTCTTGGAATAATCCTTTAGATAAGGTTTTCCCGTTCGAGTAGCACCAGCAAGTGCTTCTTCCTTTTCTTTTGGCTCGGTGTCGGAGGTAGATCCGAGAGAAGTCATATGACATGACTTAATCTTTCCAGCCTTCTTGAACTTTCGAGAAGTAGTCTTTTGAGGAGGAGGAGATTCAAAATCTGCCACTAGATCAGGATGAATCCACATGATTTCTCATGTTTCTATAGTGATTGGCACTAATCCTTCAGACTGTGGAGGAGGAATATTCACTATTTCAAGAGTTGCCTTGGGAATAGGAACAATCCCACTTTCAAGGAGTTGAGGAGGGAAATCTCCGAATTGCATAGAGACGACGTTGGAGGTGACAGTCTTCTCTTTCGGAGTAAGAGAGATAGCTCCAGATTTAATTATTTCTTGGATCTTTCCTTTCAGTACATAACATGTACGAATTGTGTGACCCAACATTCTGTGGTATGGACAGTATTTAGGATGATCCGTCTTACTAGCTTCATCAGGTTTCTTGATTTCAGGTAATTGTATTTTATTACCTTTCAGCAGACATTCAAAGATACCAAGGACATCGTTGTCGTCAAAAGAGTATTCTTCTTTGGGGCGAGGTGCTCTTGGTTGTTGAGTTGTAGAGGCAGAAGGAGTTTGAACATTTGATGCATCTTTACTCTGAAGATTAACTTCAAGGGTTTCTTTTCCTTTACGAGCATTGTTTTTAGCATTATTATTAGTACCTTGACCTGTTTCTTTGGGAGTCATCTGCACTCCTAAACCTTTAAAGGTTTCAACACTAATTTCTGCGGCCTTGGCACTAACTATAAAGGAAGGCCAGTCTTGAAATTGAGTAGATCCTATCCACATGCTGATGATTGGCAACAAGTTTGATTTGCATGTGTCGATGGTGACAGCATCAGGAGTTCCAAGAGGCATTTCAGAGCTTCTCTTCGAAACCGTTCAATGAAATCCTCCGTAGTTTCATTATTTTTCTGCTTGATTCTAATAAGAGCAGACATAGTCATGTCATTGAGCCCTTCATAGAACCGTTCAAGAAATATTTGTTTGAAACCGGCAAATGAGGTAATACACCCATCTGGGAGACTTCTATACCATTCATAAGCCGTTCCTTTGAGACATCCAACAAACACCCGAGTAAGGAGGGCGTCACTTGGTTGCAGTTGATCAGTCATCACTTCAAAGTGATTAATAAACTGACTTGGAGAAGTGGTTCCATCATAGAATGAGATAGTAGGAGGCTTGTATTTAGGAGGATATAATACTTGCTTCCATTCTATCGGATAAGGTTGTTTGATGTCTAACCTTTGTAAACCATCTTTCTGTTTGAATGCCTCAAATTGAGTTTTGAGATTCCTCAATTCTTCAGAAACAACTCCGGAAGATTGTGGAGTTGTAGCTTGTATAGAAAAGTTGGGAGGAGGAACAACATTATAAGCACTACCACCAGCTCCAGAGAGACTAGGATTTGGTTGAGCTTGTCCAGGGATAGTAGATTGTACTGCTGGAGGAACTTATACTGGACTTACACCAGTGTCAATTGGTATGGCATCGGGTACAATCTGTCGATTTTGTAACTGAGCTGTCATAAGTTCATACATCGACTTCATAGTATCAGCCATAGACTTCATTTGCTGTTCCAAAGAAGCAATTCTTTGGTCTTGAGGAGTCACCGAAGAAGAAGGTTCATTATTCAATTCAGTATTCCCATCCACCATATATGTTGTGACTATATGAGGGATTATTGATGAATTAGTGGATGTTGTATGTTCTGAATCACTGCTTCGTGCATCAAAGTCGTTTATAGGAGAACTACCCCCAGTAGAAAGAGGTGGGAAGTTAGATTCTCCAAGAAATTCAGAATCATCTTCAGAAATCAAAGTCCTTTGACTAGAGGCCATGACTCTTGCTCTGGTGCCTCTATATATTCCGTCTGGACTATCAGCTCTACCCCTAGTATCCCTAGAGGTCATATTGACAGAAGCAAACAAAGGCTCATCTTCATCAGGCATAGGTTCACACTGAATCCGATTGAAGACAGATTGTCGTTTAGTTTGACATCTGCATTGCATTGTGACTCTCGGCTGGAAGTCACATTCATGATCAACATGGTCATGAACCATTGACTGGCATCTGCATTGAATTATGACTCTTGGCTGGAAGTCACATTCAGCATGATCCATTGTCATAGAATTATTCCTTCTCTTCTGTTGAAGGTGTTCTCGTAAATCTGTCTGTGACGACTGAGGTACATCAGAGAACACTCTTTGTGTATTTTTAGGAATATATTTCTGGTTCTTGGGTCTTGATGGCTCTTGATTATATAGAGAGTGATTAATATGAGCCACATAGTTTCTAGCATACTCTGCATCTGGATCTTTTATCTTTGTATCCGATTGGTGTGGTTTCTTAACACCATAAGTGTTTCCCAAACGGATTTGATTAAGTTTTGTTCTTAGATCAGTTGGAGGTAACACATTAGTTTTTGAAACTTGGAGTTTTCCTTCCATTGATCTGGATATTTGCAGAGAAGGAAGAACAGAACCATCCCCCTGATTAGGAGTTGGTAACAGACCCTCTTTTCTAGACAAATTCTGTGCCCAATTTGAAGAAGTCGTAGAAGAAAATATTAAGGAATGTTTCTTCTTAGACTTATTCAAGTTTTGAGACATAGAATGTCCAGAAGGAAGAGTAGTCAAAAGACCATCTCCTTTTCTTTGACTAACAAAATTGTCAGTCAAAGCTGTTCCTGAAGTAAAAACTTCAGGAGCAGAAGAAATAACTAAAGAGTTATTTCTTTTCGAAGGGACTTTGTGAGCCATTTGTAGAGGGGTTCTAACAATACCACCCCAAGTTCTAACAAAACTTGGCAAAGAAGAAGAGATAGCTAAAGAGCTATTATTCTTAAATGATGTATACGAAATACACGCTGAAACAGACTTGGTTAAAGAACTAGTGCTGTTAGCGTGACTTTTGAATTTAGAATTACACGCTGGAACAGATTTGGCTAAGGAGCCAGTACTGTCAGCGTGACTCTTGTCTTTGGAAATACACGCTGGAACAGATTTGGCTAAGGAGCCAGTGCTGTCAGCGTGATTTTTGAATGTGAGATTGCACGCTGGAACAAGTTTGGCTAAGGAGCCAGTACTGTCAGCGTGACTTTTGACTTTAAGATTGCACGCTAGAATAGATTTGGCTAAGGAGCCAGTACTGTTAGCGTGACTCTTGGGATTGAAATTGCACGCTGGAACAGATTTGGCTAAGGAGCAAGTACTGTTAGCGTGACTTTTGACTGCTGTCTTCTTCGAGCACACAAGAGTGTGCATGCTTGCAGTAGAGTCTTTGCCAGTATTAAGAATAGACACTGTGGCAGAGACTTCAACATTGGCTGCCACCAGATTCTTAGGGACATAGACAGAGCGTCCCTTCGACTTGGCAGTGGTGATGGAGGCTGGAGTGGGCTTGCCACCCTTAGCCCGCTGCATTTCTTCGTAGGCGAGTTGATCGAATTGGATCGTCATCACCTTCTTCGTCGAGCCGATTGACGAAGTGTCGCATTGAGTTGTTGCCATCTCAGAAGAGGAGATGGTTTTCCCCAGCAGAGTCGCCAATTTGTTTTCCATAAATAAATTCACTTTATTTATTGTGTTTCTGGGAAAATTACAACTGTAGGAATCCGATCTAGAAGACGATCGCTTTATCCCTTAGACGATACAAAGAAGAAAATCTCTCAAAATTTTGACAGTAATTTAGACAACTATGTATCTGTACAATGAATGAGAAAAAGAACTCTATCTATAGAGTCAAAAATAACTGAAAAGATAACTGTCTTCACAGCCTGTGCCTAGTTGAAAATCACGCAAGATTTAACATACGCAAGGTAATGAGCAGTTACTGGACGTGGCCTGTAACTGTTGGACACATGGCAATCATGCATGAGTCGTGTGCAAGTTACAGAACACACAGGTGAGAGATCAGTGGCATGGCTGCCACGTACTCCAATTTGATGAAATCCACGCAGACTTGTTGAAGACGAAATCCACGCAGACTTGAGTCAGAAAGCTTCAAAATCCACGCAAACTTGGGGTAAGAAGCTTCAGAATCTACGCAGACTTGGGGCAAAAAAGCTTCAAAATCCACGCAAACTTGAGGAAGGAACATATAAGTTCAAAATACACGCAGACTTGAGGCAAAAAGGCTCAGAATCCACGCAAACTTGAGGCAGGACTGCCAGCTGTCTTGACTCGGCGTGCCTCGACTGACACAAAATCTCTGACAGTGATTGCTTTGTCAGTCGCATTAAATGACAAGAAGCTCTTTTGGTACGCCAACTTGACGAAGACTGAGTCTTGCTGAAGAAGATTTCAAAATTCACACAATAGTCGGCTGTGATCTCTCGAGTTCTGTGCATACGTGGCATACGAGGAGACATTCTTCGACTGTCGTGCTGTCAGTCATAATGACACTTCTGACAAATGATGAGCTGTCTCCCAGCGTGATTTTTAAATATTGTCCTGATCAACTCAGCGTGACTTTTAGACTTTGTTTTGATCAACTCAGCGTGACTTTTGGACTTTGTTCTGATCAACTCAGCGTGACTTTCATTTTTAAGGCCTACACATCTCCTCTGTTTTTGGTCAACCCAAAAACTGGGAAAATGGCACCGATAATTCCTGCAAGTCCCAAACCAGGGAAAACCTGAATTTATATATTTAAAATATCTACAGCCAATCCACAGAATAATCGGGACGACCCAAAATAATTTCGGAAGTCCGATTCCAATTCTACAAATCACAGAACGTTCCCGAAAAATTCCGGAGAACTAAAACACACCAAAAACCATTCCCGAAATATTTCGGGAATCCAAAATAACTCACAGGACTTTTCCGAAAGTCCCAGAAATTACGACGTCGCTAAAACCGAATTCCCAAAGGGAATCGGGGACCATTTCATCATCGATAAATAATAATAAAATAGCAGGACAGGGGGTTATACCTCGGATTGCTCGGCTAGAGCTCTCAGATGAAAAATAGAAGGATAGAATAATCCAGAGCAGCGAATAAATCACCGAAATAGTGCTGAAATCAGCAGCGACGTCGAGGAATACCGACGAGGTCAAAAATTAGGGCACGACAGGAGTGCTGGAACAACGGGGAGAGCTCGACCAAGGGAACTGACCAGGGGTGCTGGCCAAGGAACAGCGGCTAGGGCAGCGCTGACCGGCAGTAACGCCAAGGGAAACTCAGCGTCGTGGGAAACGGCCGGGGAGAGCCGATGACAGGGGGCTGTCGACGGGGTGTGGCCGCACGGGGCGTGGGCCAGGGAGGTCGACCGCGAAGGTGGTCGCCGGAGGAGCGCTGGCGTGGGCTTGCGCTGGTCGGGGCGGACCCGCGGAGGAGCAGGGAGCGGCGGAGAAGATCGCGTGGTGGACGCGCGCTCGCGGAGGAAGCGGGCGGCGTCGGCAAAGAGGGGCTGGCGCAGAGTGGGGTGGCGCGGTCGTCGGAAGGGCGCGTGCGAGGAGGCTCGGCCGCGAGGGGGTCGCCGGCTGCGGTCGCGGGGAAGTCGGCGGAGGGTCGCCGGAGAAGACGTGGGTGGAGAGGGGAGTTGGTGAAGAGGGTTTTGGTGAGTTCTCTCTGTGAGAAGGAAGTTCTGGTGAGGTTGAGAGAAAAAGAGAATGAGAGATGAGAGTTTAAACTCTATTCTCGTGAGTGATGAGGTGGGGAGAGAGGGGAGTTGTAACGCCCCAGTCCCAAAATACGTAGGACCAAGTACGTAGACATGCCAGCTGTATACATACGAAATACATGGACCTCGTACGTATACATAAGCTGTAAATGTAGTAATCCAAGACAACTAAATCTCATCCACAATGAAAGGATTAATAATATGGAAATCAACTTGAATATTTATGATACAATCTTTGGACGGAGACAATGTCCACTATCAACTAATTTAAATAGAGAAGAAATATACAAAGAAAGTGATTGGTCGAGCGAAGCAATGACAAGTCCAAAAGCAGTCATCACGGAGGAAGGAATGGCCTTAGCTAGAGCACCTGCAAGAAATCACGAAAACACACACCTGGGGAAAAAACCAGGTCCTCAGAGGGACGTAACAAGACACATAATATCATGCCATAAACTGAATAGTAAGAGCTCAATAGAAAACATACATGCGTAAGGTTCCTAACCATTCTATGTGATATATACTTTGAGAAGACAACGTTCTACGCAGGAGCTTATAGTGTTCAGCATAGATGGAGAGAGAGTAGTAGTAGGTAGCGCTCATAAGAGGCACTATCAACTATGGACAGAAAGTAGCTCTCATACGAGAACTATCGGCCCCGGGGCAGTAAGTAGCACTCATCCGAGACACTATCGGCCCAAATCTATATGTGTACTGAACAGGTAGCCCCTACGCTAATAACTGTCTTCCCCCTCCCAATGATACTACACATGCGTCGTCTCCATGACACTGTTTAATCCTTATTAACTGCCAAGTCTTCTACCAAAAAAAATCTATTAGCAGTTACATCCTAACGTACGGCCTTTACGCACCGATGTACGGTCGCTACGCAAGTCCGAAGCTATATGCGACTCGCAGCTCACACACAACCCGTGGCACATCGTGACAGTTCATGAGATGCACTTAAACATATGGTGGTCCCTTAACTCTAAGTTAATTGCACAAAATATGGTAATTTGTATCTACATATAATTTAAAAGAAAACAACTTCAAAATAAACACAACATGCATATTATTGAGCAGGAAATTTAAACAGTAGTGGCAAGGTGTCTTGCCTGCGGGTGCTGCGAAGATTTGACATGTTCTGAATAGTCCAATAGCCATGTTCGATGTGTAGTGGTCTGAAGTCTCGGGGAAAACATGAATATGGGATTAGTCATGGTTTACTGACGCTCAACTTTGGTAATTAAAAGAAATTTTGAGGAGGGGTACTCATAGTCACCTTTTTTTTTTAAATAAATGATTATAATAACGAAAAAATATGTTTTGGTATTTAAAATATAGTTTTAAGATAAATATTTGAGAACCTAAGAATTCTTTTTAGGCAAACATGTCAAAGTAAATACTTAGTTTGAGAAACCTTATCCTATTAGTAAAAATAGTTGATAAATAAAATATTTAGGAAATCGTTTTATCATACAAAAACCTAGAATAAAATAACAATTTACTACGAAAACTTATTTAACAATATCCTAGATATATATATATATATATATATATCTCATATTTTTGGGATAAAATCTAATTTAGACATGTCGAAATATTTTATAGCCTTTAAATATTTATAACAAAATAATAATAATAATAATATAAATATAACAATAAAATCATAATAATATAAATCATAGGTATCCTAACTATATAAAACATGTATTAGATTTTTTAACACAATTAATAATAATAATAATACTAATAATTTTTGATAATAATAATAATAATAATAATGGTAATGGTATAATAATAATAATAATAATAATAATAATAATAATAATAATAATAATAATAATAATGGTAAAGGTATACTTAATAATCGGTCCCCTGTCCCCAAACGAAACAGTGAGAGAGAGAGAAAGGAGAAGAACGAAGAGGGAAAGGGGTTTTTACCTAGGGGTTCGTCGGAGACGGAGCACGGGTCGGTGGCGCGTCGCGTGCTGGCGCGGCTGTCCTCCGGCGGAGGCGGGGTGAGCAACTGTGGGCGGAGGAGCGGCGAGAGGGCGGCCGGGTCTCGCGACACAGTCGGGGCGGTCGCGCGCGCTCGCCGGAGAAGGAGGCCAGGCGGGGTGTTCGCCGACCTGGCGGAGGCGGAGTACGGCTGGTGCGGGCGGAGGTGACGATTGGAGGTGGCTGGCGGAGCGGAAATCGAAGGGGGCGCCGGGTGGAGCACGGGTCGGTGATGGCACGGAGGCGTGGAGGAGAGACGCGCCGGTGATGCGCTGCCCCAGGGAGGCGGCGGAGTACGACACGGCGGGGGTTTCGCTCGCCGACGGGAAAGAAGACCGCGGCGGTCAGATTCCAGGCGGCGCGGCTGCTTGGTCTCGTGGGGCGCGCAAAAGGGGGTTCCATCGGAGCTGGCGCTCCGGTGGTGGCGCGGCGGTAGATCTCCGGAAAGGGGCGGCTCAGCGGAAGGAGAACCCTCCTCGGAGCGGGGACGACCCTCCAGTCGCGGAGGCCGGGCCTCAATCAGGTCAGAGTCCCCCTTCTTTTCCTTCTTTGTTATGGGGGTGATGTGGTTGCGCCACGGTGGTGGCAGGTGGTGATGGTAATGGTGGGTGGTTCCTGTGGTAGTCGGGGTTCCATCGGATTGGGATGGCAGTGATGATGATCGGTGGTGATGACGGTGACAGGGGACGGTTGTGTTGGCAGAGACGGGGTGTCGCAGGCTGTGCGGTGGAAGTTGGCGATGGCTGGGATCCGACGGTGCTGGGAGTCGGGTGATGATGGTGGTGGTCTTGTGTTGGTGTTGTCCCTGGCCGAGGACAGAAGTTTGGTCACGGTGGTTGGGAGAGGGTGACCGCGGCGTCAGCGATGAGGGTGGAGTTGGGTGCTGGGAAGGGGTAATGACGGGGAGGGTTAGGTTTAGGATTGGGTAGGGATTTGTTGGTGGTGGTTTTCGTGTCCTGCGTGACACAGGAATGATGGAGGATGGTATCCGGGACTGTCGGACACGATGATACAAATGTAATTGTAATGGAAAAAAATATAGTGGAGGGGATGAGGCACCGACATGATGCACCTGGATGTGGTGGAAAATATGGAGGAGTACCTCTCCTATATATAGGAGGTGGGAATTCCCATTAGGATTAGGATTAGGATTAGGATTAAATTAAAACCCCTAGAAAATAATATTTTAAATTAAATTTGGTTTAAACTTATTCTGTTCAAATCCAAATCAAACTTAGATAAAATCCTCATTTAATTTAAATTCACCTGAAATAGTTTTTATTTATCAAAATTAATTCAAATATTACTAAAACAAATTTTTAAATATCTTTTTCATAATTACTAAAATATGGTAAAAGTAAATTTCGAAAATCATAATATTTTTAAATATCTTTTTGAATAGTGAAATATTAATATAATAATTTTGAAAGTGAAATTTTATATATGAATTAAAATTCATGTACCTCATTTAAGAATATTTGCATAAAAAATAGTTTTCTAAATTGCCACTATTAAATAAGATAACCTTTGTAATTAAATAAAAATAATAAGTTTTGGCCATCCCGATACGATTCTTTTCACACGAAAATAAAAATACCAATATTTATTATATATTAAAAATAAAATAAATGTTTTTCCAAAAATATGTACGCTCGCACATATTCGTACTCGTCGAGCATTCACGAATAAACGTAATTTGCACGCAATGTATAAATACGAATAACGCGAACTCGTACGCGACGTATAATACGACTACGCGGCGTAAAATACCAAAATTTTAAATCAGTACAAAAATAGGAAAAAATCAGTAGAATTTTGGGATTTTACATCCTACCCAACTTAAAAGAATTTCGTCCTCGAAATTAGGAATTAGTAGGGGGTAAGAAGATACAAGGGGTATCGATGGGAATAAAAATGGCAGTGTTTCGACAAAATCATGTTGTAAGGAATTGCGATCTAGATTATAAGAAAATAATACGATATGGTCGTACTAGAGGAAGTTATAGTATAACGCTTTCGTCCTCCTAAAATAGGAGGAGGCGAAAGAAATCTCGAGTTCGAAGGAGGCGTTATCGAATACGAATACGTGATTCAAAGACGATCGAATAATTTCAAAAGAGTTGCCAAGGCAGACGCGGATGAGATTCTAGGGCCAAGTTAACTACGTCTCCATCCACGTTGAACAATATACAAAAGGCGAACCAAGTGCACTATGGTTGATCAGACCATCATGCACCGGTTCTGACTTGACAGTATTTTAGTGGGAGTGACCCAATAAGATACGTCATGATCAAGCTTTGATAAGAAAATAAGCTTGCAAAATTTATGCTAAGTTAGCATTAAAAATAGTCAAAGTATAAGTAAAGGAACCATGATAAAGGAGAATTAAATAGTCCTAGATTCTTTAAAATCAAGTCTTGTCCAAGTCCTTGGTTGGCTAGACGGGTTAGGTCCTCTAGATTCTAGGATCTAATTAAGCTTGCTAATATAGGTCACTAGGTCAAAGGGGTTGCTAGTTCATAAGGCTAGTTCATAAGGTATTCTACCCAACTTAAAGAATTAAACTAATGGTGTGATAGGTCCAGCAATCAAGATAAAATGCAAGTTTAAGCATGTAAGGATTTAAGTAGAACAAAAATAATATATCGGGTTGAAAGAATCGAGTCGAGGTTGAGTCTCATCTATAGTTTAAAGTATATTGGTTTCACGGTAGGGATTAGAGTCCAGTCATTTTGACCCGAAAGTCGTAATATAAAATTAGAGTATAAGGAGACGTGTTTTAGTGGCACGTGATATACCTACATGAAGGTGGGCTCGTGTAGGTCTTGCTTGCGAAAGTTGTTGGAAGGAAAAGTCTAGTGTTGTGCTCCAAATATTCAAGTCACGATAAGGGATGCCATAATATCTAAAATAGAAAGTGGAGTTCATGAGGTGAATAGTAATACTAAAAAATAAAGGCGATCAAGTTAAAGCATGCAACAAAACTAATTAGAAATTCAGCAAAATAATTTAGGATCACAATTCTAGAGAGAGAAAAAAAAGCCTCCTAAATGAATACAGTCAATGAACAATTAACCATCATTCGATTTGCAACTAGGTTAGAAGGTTACCATAAAAGATCGAGATTCGAGGAAAAAATCGAGTGTGTCAAGATAGAGATACAATCCTGTAAATTTGGTAGATGATTAACAACACTTGTGTATATACTACTACCATGGTCATGAGGGATATGGCAATTAGTATGGAATATTCCTAACTCCTTAAAGTTATCTTAGTGGCCTACAATAAAAATTAACTGGAGTTTCCTCCAAAAGTTTTTCAATAAAATATAAACTACTAAATTTGTATTTACTCTAAGCTGTTCAATTAAATCATAGTTACCAATTTAATTTCCTGTAATAATCACAAAGTAAACTTTTACTATGTTACAACTAACTTTTTCAAAATTTAACGTTTTAAAATCCAACTATTTAAAGCAAGGGTTCATAATTCACGAATCAAAAAAAAAGTTTAATAATCAAATAAAATTTTAAAACCCAAAATTTTCAAACAACTCCAGAAAAACTCTTAGCATATTAAAAATGCAATCTCAAACTTGAAGTTCAATATTTTAATGCACTTATCAACCATAACCGACAACATGATTTAAAAATGTTCAAATTTTTTTTATTTTTTTTCACATCAAAATTTTTTTTTTATACCAATTTATTGATAATACTAATCAAAACTTTTAACACAAAATCTAAATAGAATTGTAAATCATAATCACATGACACAATTTAAAATTTAAAATTTTTCCTCAAAAATTATAATTTTTTTTATAACTTCCAAAATATTTTAAACTAAAATTTAAAATCAATGCTTCCAGTTAAAATTTAAAATTTAAGAAACATACTAATTGTAAGTTGCACGACAATAATTTCTAATGCTACATTTAAAATCTAAAATCATTTTCAAACCAAATTTATAACTGTTCCAAAGGCGTATAACTATAACTCAATAAATCATAAAATATCAAAATTCGAAAATAAATCAATTGTGCATAGATTCCAACTATTTTCCTGCAGTATCAAGAACAAAATAAAATCCTATCAATCCTTTGATGATCACTACCTAGAAATCTCAAGATTACAACTTCCTTTGTTATCCTATTTATAAATCACCAATAGGTAAATCACACCTTTTAAAAAATGCCTTTTTAATCCGATTAGAGCCTTAAATGTATTCCATTTGCCAATATAACCAATCTAGCCATATGGTTGACCACTAAGTATATAGTAGTATAGTCATCTTTCTATCTGTTACTAGGCACGAAAGATGAGAATTTACAGTAGAAGGAGTTCAAGCAGGATGTAAATCAAGGAGGTCGAACGAGAGTTCGAAAGTTGAAGTCAAGAAAGGATGTCAAGTAGGTGGATGAGATTCTAAACTCTACTCCTATATTGCAGGCCCGTTCGGTACAGTTATGTAACCGAAACGGCAAACTTGACCTGCATGGGCCACCACAAAAATATGTAACGCCCCAGTCCTAAAATACGTAGGACCAAGTACGTAGACATGCCAGCTATATACATACGAAATACATGGACCTCGTACGTATACATAAGCTGTAAATATAGTAATCCAAGACAACTAAATCTCATCCATAATGAAAGGATTAATAACATGGAAATCAACTTGAATATTTATGATACAATCGTTGGGCGGAGACAAAGTCTACTACCAACTAATTTAAATAGAGAAGAAATATACAAAGAAAGTGATTGGTCGAGCGAAGCAATGACAAGTCCAAAAGCAGTCATCACGGAGGAAGGAATGGCCTTAGCTAAAGCACCTGCAAGAAATCACGAAAACACACACCTGGGGAAAAAACCAGGTCCTCAGAGGGACGTAACAAGACACATAATATCATGCCATAAACTGAATAGTAAGAGCTCAATAGAAAACATACATGCGTAAGGTTCCTAACCATTCTATGTGATATATAATTTGAGAAGACAACGTTCTACGCAGGAGCTTATAGTGTTCAGCATAGATGGAAAGAGAGTAGTAGTAGGTAGCGCTCATAAGAGGCACTATCAACTATGGGCAGAAAGTAGCTCTCATACGAGAACTATCGGCCCCGGGGCAGTAAGTAGCGCTCATCCGAGACACTATCGGCCCAAATCTATATGTGTACTGAACAGGTAGCCCCTACGCTAATAACTATCTTTCCCCTCCCAATGATACTACACATGCGTCGCCTCCACGATACTGTTTAATCCTTAATAACTGTCAAGTCTTCTACCAAAAAAAATCTATTAGCAGTTACATCCTAACGTACGGCCTTTACGCACCGATGTACGGTCGATACGCAAGTCCGAAGCTATATGCGACTCGCAGCTCACACACAACCCGTGGCACATCGTGACAGTTCATGAGATGCACTTAAACATATGGTGGTCCTTTAACTCTAAGTCAATTACACAAAATATGGTAATTTGTATCTACATATAATTTAAAAGAAAACAACTTCAAAATAAACACAATATGCATGTTATTGAGCAGGAAATTTAAACAGTAGTGGCAAGGTGTCTTGCCTGCGGATGCTGCGAAGATTTGACATGTTCTGAATAGTCCAATAGCCATGTTCGATGTGTAGTGGTCTGAAGTCTCGGGGAAAACATGAATATGGAATTAGTCATGGTTTACTGACGCTCAACTTTGGTAATTAAAAGAAATTTTGAGGAGGGGTACTCATAGTCACCTTTTTTTTTAAATAAATATTTATAATAACGAAAAAATATGTTTTGGTATTTAAAATATAGTTTTAAGACAAATATTTGAGAACCTAAGAATTCTTTTTAGGCAAACATGTCAAAGTAAATACTTAGTTAGAGAAACCGTATCCTATTAGTAAAAATAGTTAATAAATAAAATATTTAGGAAATCGTTTTATCATACAAAAACCTAGAATAAAATAACAATTTACTACGAAAACTTATTTAACAATATCCTATATATATATATATATATATATATATATATATATATATATATATATATATATATATCTCATATTTTTGGGATAAAATCTAATTTAGACATGTCGAAATATTTTATAGCCTTTAAATATTTATAACAAAATAATAATAATAATAATATAAATATAACAATAAAATCATAATAATATAAATCATAGGTATCCTAACTATATAAAACATGTATTAGAATTTTTAACACAATTAATAATAATAATAATAATAATAATAATAATAATAATAATAATAATAATAATAATAATAATGGTAATGGTATAATAATAATAATAATAATAATAATAATAATAATAATAATAATAATAATAATAATAATAATAGTGGTAATGGTATACTTAATAATCGGTCCCCTGTCCCCAAACGAAACAATGAGAGAGAGAGAGGAGAAGAACGAAGAGGGAAAGGGGTTTTTACCTAGGAGTTCGCCGGAGACGGAGCACAGGTCGGTGGCGCGTCGCGTGCTGGCTCGGCTGTCCTCCGACGGAGGCGGGGTGAGCAACTGTGGGCGGAGGAGCGACGAGAGGGCGGCCGGGTCTCGCGACACAGTCGGGGCGGTCGCGTGCGCTCGCCGGCGCGCGCTCGCCGGCGCGCGCTCGCCGGCGCGCGCTCGCCGGCACGTGCTCGCCGGAGAAGGAGGCCAGGCGGGGTGTTCGCCGACCTGGCGGAGGCGGAGTACGGCTGGTGCGGGCGGAGGTGACGATTGGAGGTGGCTGGCGGAGCGGAAATCGAAGGGGGCGCCGGGTGGAGCACGGGTCGGTGACGACACGGAGGCGTGGAGGAGAGATGCGTCGGTGATGCGCTGCCCCAGGGAGGCGGCGGAGTACGACACTGCGGGGGTTTCGCTCGCCGACGGGAAAGAAGACCGCGGTGGTCAGATTCCAGGCGGCGCGGCTGCTTGGTCTCGTGGGGCGCACAAAAGGGGGTTCCATCGGAGCTGGCGCTTCGGTGGTGGCGCGGCGGTGGATCTCCGGAAAGGGGCGGCTCAGCGGAAGGAGAACCCTCCTCGGAGCGGGGACGACCCTCCAGTCGCGGAGGCCGGGCCTCAATCAGGTCAGAGTCCCCCTTCTTTTCCTTCTTTGTTATGGGGGTGATGTGGTTGCGCCACGGTGGTGGCAGGTGGTGATGGTAATGGTGGGTGGTTTCTGTGGTAGTCGGGGTTCCATCGGATTGGGATGGCAGTGATGATGATCGGTGGTGATGACGGTGACAGGGGACGGTTGTGTTGGCAGAGACGGGGTGTCGCAGGCTGTGCGGTGGAAGTTGGCGATGGCTGGGATCCGACGGTGCTGGGAGTCGGGTGATGATGGTGGTGGTCTTGTGTTGGTGTTGTCCCTGGCCGAGGACAGAAGTTTGGTCACGGTGGTTGGGAGAGGGTGACCGCGGCGTCAGCGATGGGGTGGAGTTGGGTACTGGAAAGGGGTAATGACGGGGAGGGTTAGGTTTAGCATTTGGTAGGGATTTGTTGGTGGTGGTTTTCGTGTCCTGCGTGACACAGGAATGATGGAGGATGGTGTCCGGGACTGTCGGACACGATGATACAAATGTAATTGTAATGGAAAAAAATATAGTGGAGGGGATGAGGCACCGACACGATGTACCTAGATGTGGTGGAAAATATGGAGGAGTACCTCTCCTATATATAGGAGGTGGGAATTCCCATTAGGATTAGGATTAGGATTAGGATTAAATTAAAACCCCTAGAAAATAACATTTTAAATTAAATTTGGTTTAAACTTTTTCTGTTTAAATTCAAATCAAACTTAGATAAAATCCTCATTTAATTTAAATTCACCTGAAATCATTTTTATTTATCAAAATTAATTCAAATATTACTAAAACAATTTTTTAAATATCTTTTTCATAATTACTAAAATATGGTAAAAATAAATTTCGAAAATCATAATATTTTTAAATATCTTTTTGAATAATGAAATATTAATATAATAATTTCGAAAGTGAAATTTTATATATGAATTAAAATTCATGTACCTCATTTAAGAATATTTGCATAAAAAATAGTTATCTAAATTGCCACTATTAAATAAGATAACCTTTGTAATTAAATAAAAATAATAAGTTTTGGCCATCCCGATACGATACTTTTCACACGAAAATAAAAATACCAATAATTATTATATATTAAAAATAAAATAAATGTTTTTCTAAAAATATGTACGCTCGCATATATTCGTACTCGTCGAGCATTCACGAATAAACGTAATTTGCACGCAATGTATAAATACGAATAACGCGAACTCGTACGCGACGTATAATACGACTATGCGGCATAAAATACCAAAATTTTAAATCAGTACAAAAATAGAAAAAAATCAGTAGAATTTTGGGGTTTTACAGGAGTAATTAAAGGAGAGGTGGAAGAATTGTGTGTGGTCCTGAGAAGATTAAGGGAGAGAGATTGAATAGGACAGGGGAGTTGGGGCTTTTACCATTTCGTGTGTGTGAGTAGTGAGCAGTTGCTGGTCCTACGGGACCAGCTGAGATATATATATTTTTTTAAAATAATAATAATACTTAGAACCAAGTCAAAAATTGGATTTTAAAGAAAGAGAGGAATGGCTTGGATTTGGGCTCAGGCCTGGGTCTGGGTTCGGACTCGGGTCTGGGTCTGAAATCCAAAAGTCCCTGTTAATTTTTTTTTGAAATAATTTTTTTTAACATTCAAAAATATAATAATAATAATAAAAATAATAACAGAATACTAATATTAATAATTCACCGAAAATGGGTTTCACAGGCTGCTCAGTAACTGCAAGGCTCGGTCCGATCTCCAACTCTGAATGATCTAGCACATGGCTGGGGTCCTGAACATATCTCCTCAGCTGAGACACATGAAAGATATCATGAACTCCTGCTAGGTTGGGTGGAAGTGCAACCCTGTAAGCTACCTCTCCGATCCGGCCAAGTATCTCGAATGGCCCGATGTATCTGGGGCTCAACTTGCCTTCTCGTCAGAACCGGATCGTCCCTCTAGTAGGTGATATCTTCACTAGCACCATATCTCTATCAGCGAACTCCATCAGTCTGCGACTAGCATCGGCCCAGTGTTTCTGCCTGTCCTGAGCGACTCTGAGCCTGTCTCTGATCATTCCGACCTTCTCTGCTGCATCCGTGATCATCTCTGGCCCAAGCATAACTCTTTCTCCAATATCATCCCAAAAGAGCGGTGTACGGCATTGTCGCCCATATAGTGCCTCGAAAGGAGACATACCGATACTGGCTTGGTAGCTGTTGTTGTATGAAAACTCTACCAAGTGCAGATGGTTCTCCCATGATCTGCCAAAGTCCAGCACACAGGTCCTCAGCATGTCCTCTAGCGTCTATATCATCCTCTCGGACTGTCCATCTGTCTGTGGGTGGTACGTCGTACTGAACTTGAGCCGACTGCCTAACTCCTCCTACAAGCTCCTCCAGTAGTGGGACGTGAATCTGCTGTCTCGGTCCGACACGGTGCTCACTGGTACTCTGTGCAAGCGAACTATCTGTTATATGTATAGCTCTGCCAACTTCTCGATGGAAAGCCCTACCTTGAAGGGTATGAAGTGCGCACACTTCGTCAGCCTGTCCACGATGACCCAAATGGCATCCTTCCCTCCTTGGGAATGAGGAAGCTCTGAGACGAAGTCTATCGTAATGTGTTGCCACTTCCACTCGGGAATGGACAACGGCTGCAATAGACCAGCTGGCCTCTGGCGCTCTGCCTTGACCTGCTGGCAAACTAGGCATCTCGGAATGAAACGTGATACATCTCTCTTCATTCCGTACCACCAAAAATGTTCCCACAAGTTATGGTAAATCTTGTTGGCACCAGGATGAATAGAATATTTTGATCGGTGTGCCTCCTGCAAGACTGCCTCTATCAGCTCTCCCTTCGGCACGTACAACCGGCTGCAATGCCTCAAGGATCCATCTTCTGCTATGGTGAAGTCATCCAGCAATCCAGCTAAAGCCTGGGCTCGAAGTCTGCGAAGGCTCTCATCCGTAGACTGTGCCTCCCTGATCTGCTCTATCAAACCTAACTGAATGTCAAGCACCATCATCTGTATCACTGATCCTAGCCGAACTATCTCGATACTAAGCTTCTCCAGATCTTTTTGCAAACGCCGATCTATCATCAGATACCATGCCATCGGATGCCTGCTCAGCGCATCCGCCACCATATTTTCCTTTCCAGGGTGATACTGTAAATCGATGTCGAAGTCCTTCATCAACTCCAACCATCGTCTTTGCCTCATGTTCAGCTCTTTCTGCGTGAACACATACTTCAAGCTCTTGTGGTTAGTAAAGATTTCCACACACTCTCCGTATAAGTAATGTTTCCATAACTTGAGTGCAAAGATCAACACAGCTAACTCTAGGTCATAGGTAGGATAGTTCCGCTCATGAGTCCATAATTGCCTAGATGTATAAGCAATCACTTTCCCATGCTGCTGTAGGACACATCCTAGCCCCTTTTTTGAAGCATTGCTGTATATGGTGAAACCTCCAGACCCTGAAGGTAATGTCAGAACTGGAGCGATCGTCAGCCTCCTCTTCAGCTCCTCAAATACTGCCTGAAAGTCCTCTGACCAGATGTACTCTGCGTCCTTTCGCGTCAGCTTCGTCATGGGTTCGGCTATCCTAGCAATGTCCTGGACGAACTTCCTATAATAGCCGGCTAAACCCAGAAAGCTCCTGATCTCTGAAACTGACGTCAGAGCCTTCCACGTCTCAACGGCAGCAATCTTCCTGGGATCCACCGAGATCCCCTCTCCAGTAACTACATGACCGAGAAACTCCACTCGGTCCAAAAAGAACTCGCACTTCGACAATTTGGCAAACAACCTCTCCTGCCTCAGAATCCTTAAAACTGTTCGCAAGTGCTCTGCGTGCTCCTCCAGCGTCTTCGAATATATCAGGATGTCATCGATGAATACTACGACGAACTTATCCAGATACTGGTCAAATGCCTTATTTATCAAGTTCATAAAGACAGCTAGCGCATTTGTGAGACCAAATGGCATCACCAGAAACTCGTACTGCCCGTACTTTGTGTTGAACGTCGTCTTCTGGATGTCTGTAGCCCTGACTTTCACATGGTGGTACCCGGATCTCAAATCGATCCTGGAAAACTCCTTCGCCCCACTCAACTGGTCGAACAAATCATCTATCCTGGGCAGAAGATATTTGTTCTTAATGGTGATGGTATTCAACGCCCGGTAGTCAATACACAACCGGACTGTACCATCCTTCTTAGGCACAAAGAGTACTGGCGCTCCCCATGGAGAAGCACTATATCGAATGAAACCCTTTTTCAATAGGTCATCAATCTGCTCCTTCATCTCTACGGCCTCCTTGGGGTTCACTCTATAGCAAGCCCGAAATACTGGTGATGAACCCGGTACTAAATCTATAGTGAACTCCACATCTCTGTCAGGCGGAAGTCCTAGAAGATCCTCTGGGAATACATCCATAAACTTCCTAATGATAGGGTGTGGCGGTGCTATCTTCCCAACTGTCGCACAACAGTTCGGCTCTAGGCTGATCTCCGGCCCTGTCCTCCTGACACTGAATAGTGCCGTACCTGGGGGACTAACAGAATACTACCCTCATGACAGTCTATAGCTGCATGGGCATAGCTAAGCCAGTCCATCCCCAATATAATATCATACTCGGGGAGTGGCATCACAAAGAATCGTCCCCTAAACTGTCTCCCAGCTATAGTAATAGAGCATCTATAGATAGCTCTAATGGGCACAAGTTTGCCTTCCGTTATTACTCTAATCATCTCCTCGGTAGGTGTAGCTACTAAGTGGTGTTTATGCATAAACTCTATTGAAAGGAAGCTATGAGATGCACCGGAATCAAACAAGCATAGTGCTAGAAAAGTATGCAAATAAACATGACCTGTGATGACGTCAGCCAAATAATCAGACTCCGAAACCTGCTCCGGCTCTGGCTCAAGAGCTAGGCTATAAGCCTTTCCCTGGGGTCCCTTTTGCTGCTGCAGATGTTGCCAAAACCTTTGTTGCTGAGTCGGAAGCGGCGGTCCTCTAGACGGTGGTCCGGCACCTGGTACTCTCACTACTGGACAGTTTCGAAGCTGATGGGTGGTAGACCCACAAGCTAAATACTACCCCAACCTCTTCCTACAGATGAAAGCGTCGTGGCTTGGCCTTTTACAGAATGCACACAAAGCTCCCTTCTGTTGCTGTCAGGGTCCCGGGGCTCTAGTTGGTGGGGTCGGATGATGTGGTGCGGGAGGACGGTATGTCTGCTGGTGCGACGTCGGTGCTCTCGGTTGGAAAGCCTGACACTTGGGGGGTCCCTCAAGGTGTACAGAAGTCGACCTCTTGTAAGATAGAAGACGCTCCTCTATGCTCCGGGCCAACTCTAGGCTCTGGTAGTAGTCAGTCGTACCGTTTGCCACTATAAGAATGCCAATATCTGGAACTAGACCAGGGTAAAACCTACGCGTCATCTCCTCAGAGTCTGCAACTAGACTAGAAGCAAAATGGCTCAAACGACTAAACTCTGCTACATACTCGTCAACAGAACGATTCCTCTGCTGGATGTTCTGGAATCTTAGCCCCATGGCTACCCTAGCGGTGGTCGAGAAGAATTTCTTCTTGAACTGGGTCTTGAACTGATCCCAAGTGGCCTTTTCTCTCGTAAATAGCGGCTTATTCCCTTCACCAAACTCCTGCCAAGTCTATCAGCAGAAATCCCGCTGCCTCGACCTGGAGGTCACTCGCCAACCTAGCTCCAAGGAGCTTTCTCTCTGTCGAGTCTAGCCAGTTATCTGCTACTACTATGCCCTCAGTCTCTAAGAACTCCTTGGGGTTTAGACCCATGAAGTCCTTGATTGTCCCTGCTCTCTGCCGTGGCTCTACAGGTGGTGGGACCACGGTACGCTCCTCAGAATGCTTCATGCTCTGGCGGAGTAGGGTGGTCTGCTCCTGACGGGTCGTTAGGAACCCCTGGATCAGAGTGAGCAGTTGGTTTTCGTCAAGTGTGACGGAAGCCTGGACATGTATAGTAATAGGTGGTGGTAGGAGTATCGAGTCCTGTTGGGACTGTGTTGTGGAAGGTGGTGGAGGCATTTGGGTTGGTGGATTTGTGGAGTGGGGGAGTATGGTAGGTGGAGGTACACCGGTCAACTGGTTAACCGACAGGATAGGGAGTGTGCCATTTTCAGGTGTGACATACTGGGATGAGCGGATGAGCACCATCTAAATAAATAATAGGGACTTATAAGGACCCTTTAAAGTAAACAATCATAAATAACAAGAAAATCTAATTTGTAACAACGAACATGTGATGCGTTTTCTATGTTGCAATCCTAGTATTCCTCTAGGTGTTCTAAGCGTCATTCCTAATGTTGTCTAATTACCTTAAGTTCCTAATTGCAGGCATGCTCGGTACAATAACGTAACCAAATAATTTAGTCAGGACCTACATGGGCCACCACTAAAAATATGTCACAATCCGCTACCCAAATTGTTGGGCTGGGCCGAGTCATGTCCAGCCTACGCTTGAGATAAAGCGTAGTAAGCTGTTCTAAAGATAACATGATAAGACTAAAATGTGCTAACAGTTCTATATGTAATAAAGAGTCATAAATGTTCCAAACACAAAAGTCATATCGTATAATAGTAAGTCCAAGTACAAGTCCAAAATGTAAAGCTGGATACAGGTCCAGACACAAAATACATAGTCTAACAATATGACTACTCTCGGAACTCTGAACAACTACGCAAACTAGACGAGTTTCCCCGCAGGTACATCCTCGTAAGATAAGGCCTGGTCTTCGGTAGCAACTCCATAATAGAAATCGCAGAGCAACTCCTCCTTAGTAAGAATACCTACAACGTTATCCTGTCAGGACGGGAGCAAGTACTGATTCTAACAAACTAAATATACAAAATATGAACAGAAGTGTAATAAACTGGAATCATGGCATATCATGGTTTAATTGGTTCTTTTAGAAATGACAACATATATTTGTTTAAAAGTTTAAAACCGTAGTATGTACATGATCTATCAATAGGTAGATAGGATGTACATCAGTACATATCAAGTTTTTCTGGCATGCACATACGTGCATGAACGGCATCAGTGTATATCCATACACAAACGCGAGATCAGAACATACGACAAAGTTACATATAGAATGTTACCGTGCGCGATAAATACATACGGAGAAGGGGGTCATGATCACGTACACTACTAACAGTTTCCTCTTAACCCATTATTTAAACATGTAAGAGGTATAAAAAACTGTCCTAAACATGGTAGAGACTGAAAGTAATACAACATGTAAAGTTTTAACTTGCTATCCCAAGGATCAGCATTTAATATGGTTGAAAAATCACAGTTTATTGTTATAGCAGTATGTAAAGTTTGTAGAAGTACTTGCCTTTAGCAAAGCAAAACAGCGATAAAAATGCTATAGATGCCAGGTGACTTGTCACTGTAGAAATAACACATAAACTTAGTTTTTATACTAAGTTAAACACTAAGACACTAGTTGTGTGATACGACTTTCTGACTGGACACCTAGCCAAATGATGACTTTAGCATAGAAGACCAATGTGAGGTGACACAATACTCTAACTAACTTTTTAGGGCCTTTACACTAGTGCGGGGTGAGGTCCAATACGTCTATAACTCAAAACAACACGAAACATTAAAAATCGTAATTATTCAATAAATAAATCAAACTGTACACTGTGTTACAACAATTGTTGAGATAGACAAAAAGCACAATTTTACATAAAATAGAGTACCAAAATGATCCTTGTTATTTATAAAAATAATACTAATTTTTCTGGAATTTATAAACCTTCATAAATATTTAATAAAAATCAACAAACATATGTATCCTGAAAATGAGTTCTGTTTTCCTATTTTTATAAAATACCAAATGTACTTATTAAATACTAGAAAAATATATTAAATTAGCTAAATTAACATATTATTTAAATAAAAAATTTCCCAGATTTTTACAGCAGTTAAAATTTATATAGAAATTCAAAAACAGCAAGTAACCATTTCTGGAAATTAATTAATTAATTATTTACTATTTTGTCCATGTATTCGAAGTTGAACCGAAGTCCAGATATAGGGTCCAGAGCCATGAATCAAGTCCAATATGACTTGTACAGACTCTGAATGTATTAGACACAATTGGGCCCAAAAATCCATGCTAGGCTTGGACATCAATTGGCCATGATTAATAAAATACAGGAATTTAAATATAAATAATATATTTTAAAGTGGTAAAATATACAAATCACAAAATTACACAATAAAATAACTTGTGAAATTTTACATAATAATATTTTGTACAAAGTAGAATTTGAAATACATATATAAATATACAATATATATATATATATATATATATATATATATATATATATATATATATATATATATATATATACAGTATATGTACATATACATAACAGTATATATATAATAATATATATATATATATACATAAATATACATGTATACATATATATATAAATACATATATATACATATATACATATAAGTAATAAAATAAAAACATAAACAAAACAAAAACAAAACAAAACAGGGAAGGGGGGCTCGAACTCGGCCAGGGCAGGGGGTAGGGTTTTAGCGCGCTCGGGCTGGCCAGGGGGTCAGCCCGAGTCAGTTGTTTAGGGAAGGTTCGGGTTAGTTTTATTTTAGAATTCTGGTTAATGGGTTTTAACCCGATAGCCCAAACTTCGTGTCCTGACAGTTAAGGACATAAAGATACACGAGTCTCGTGTCCGGATCATTCACGACACGTACGACACGAGTTAGACGTGTCCAAACTTATCTACGTATTGCTCGTGTCCTAACGAGTCACATATGTTAAAACGAGACACAGAATCGACACGAAAGAGAGCTGACACGTACGTGTCCGACAGGATGGGGTTTGTGGAGGGTGTTGGACGGCGGAGGAAGCGTCGTGGTCGCGGCCCTGGGGTGGCGCTACACTCGCCTTGGCGTGGAGAACTCGGTAGTGGTGGTCGATGGTGGCGGAGGTAGCTGTGGAGGTGGTGCTAGGGGTCGCCGGAGTTAGGGTTTCGGTGGGGTCTCGTCGGAGAAGAAGGGGCTGTGGTGGTCGAAATTTAGGCTAGGGTTAGGGTTTTGGGGTCGGGGAGTATTTATAGACAGGATAGGGCGGTCAAAGTGGGCTAGGTCGGTGTCGTCGTGGCGGTCGTCGGTCGTCGGTCGTCGGAGGCAGTTGAGTGAGAGGAGAGAGAAAGAACATGGGGGGTGACTGTGGTTTTACAGCAAGGCTCCCGAAGTTTGGGGTCTTGCAAAATACCCCTATGCATATCGGTTTGAAAATTAATATTTGCAAACCGTAATTAAAACAAATCACTAATTTGCAAACTGATACAATAGCAATTTGACAAATTGTATAATGATATTAAAACAAATTTAAATATTACAAAATGATATATTTTAATTTAGAAATCATTTAAAAATTATTTTAAAAATTCTAAAAAAATTTCTAATAATTATATTAATTCATTTTAAATACATAAATACTATTTAATATTATTAAAATATTATTTTTGAAATCTAGGGCTTACACTGGTGGTGTCTGCTGAAGCTGTAACTGAGGCTGCTGCTGAAACTGCCTCTGCTGGAAGTGAGGGTGCTTCGCCGGCCCTGTACTGGAACTCGCTCCAAAAACGTCGCTGTCCCTCTTTGGCTTGAGGCCGAAGTCCTTCTCTGCTATCTGTGCCTCCATCAGTATCTGCTCGAAGGTCGCATCGCGTCGTCCGGAAGTACAAGTACGAACTGCATGAATAAGGTCCCTCCGGAACTTGCGGGCCTTATACCCCTCATCCTGGATCAGATCTGGTGTAAACCTACTCAGACAAAAGAACTTCGCTGCATACTCGTCCAACGACGAGTTCCCCTGCACCAATCCGACGAACTGGGCCTCCAGAGCTGTCAGAGCCACATCGGGGTAGAACTTCTCCTTGAAGAGCTACTGAAGTTCTCCCATGTCAAACCTCTCACTAATGCACGAGGATCAGTACGAAACAACGTCAAGGCGATGTCGAAGAACAGACGCGCCGCAGCTGTGACCCATAGTCCCCTCGAAACCTCTACTAACTCCACGCTCCTCTGGATGTCCTCCAACCAGTCATCTGCATACAGGATACCCTCGGTACCCTTGAAGTCCCTCGGATTCATCTTCCTGAAATCTAGACAAGTGCTAGGCCTCCTCTGACTCTGCTGCTGAACTGGGGCACCCTGAACTGTACCCGAGACTACCCTCTCAACTGTTGCCATCGCCAGCTGGTGTGAATTCTCCATACTCTGCCGTAACACCTCTGTCTGGCGGTGCTGTGCCTCGGCCTGGGCCCTCTGGGTCTGTATCATCTGCTTAGAATGGCCATCATCTGCTGTGCATCCGTCGGTAGCGGAGGCGGCGGTGGAAGAGTCTCAGGAATGGCTATGGACGGTCCCGCAGCTGGAGGTGGAAGACCTCCTGGAACCATCGCAGCTACTCCCGCCTGAAGGGTAGGAACTGAGGTGGCAACTCCCTCAACTGCAGCTCCCGCAGCCGGAGGTGGAGGTCCTACCGGATCAGGCCTCTCTGGAGCAGTACTAGGTCCTGCTGCCTGAGAGCGAGTAATCGTCATCCTGGGAATATATTGAAACAAGGAGATCAATATGGCACATGATAAGGAATATCAAGAAAGGACAATTGAATTCAATGCAAGAAGAGTTGTCATGGTAATCAAAAGATTAGAATTTTTCTAAAATGTGATGGAGTAACTCCTATCATATCCTAGATCCTATATCCTAGTCGCAGGCTCGTAATTAGTACTCTAAGTCGAGCACCATTACGAGATCGTACTATTTGCGACACTGACCTGCATGGGACACCACAAAAATGTATCACGACCCGCACCCTGATTAGGGGCACGAGCATGTGGGTACGTCCAGCCTACGCTGCAGAATCGGTGGTAGAACGCTGTATAGGTCGTCTACAAAAACTACACTAAACAGTATAAGGGTACCTGTCATCTCCGTACGGAAGAATATATATGGCATAACTCAATTACAAAACAAAACTAAGATAGATAGCACAGAAAAAAAAATGATAGATATGAAAACAAAAAATGAGTTCAACATCCAACACAGCCGAAGAGAAACAAACAACATCACAGAGTCACAAAATATAAATATAAGGTACTACAGTCTAAGCAAAAGCTGGATCGCAGTCCAGGCAAGCCTAACTAAGCTAACTACTCTGGGAGTGCAAAGTCTAGTGGCTCAACTAACAGGCCACAGTCCTGGCCTAAGTCTCCATCTATCGACCCCATAGTAGGTCGAGCAGTCTGCTTCAGAAACATCTGTAATATATCAACGGTATCCTTTCAGAAAAATGAGCAAGTACAAACACTAATAACAGTTCCATATGAATTGACAAATTCTATAAGAGACAGTATAATGAAATACAAGACAAAGATATGGGATGACTTGGGAGCCATTCGAAAGCCGAGCTACAACCCGTAAACCAAATAAGGACCGGGGTTGTAACCCTTCTCCCGGACAGAACCTAGCCTCCAATCAAGGTATAACATAAGAGCATGTAAAACATGTAAAATACAGGACAAAATCAAAATGAAATATATAACAGGATGTGAGTACTGAATAGGACGACCATATATAAGATGACTTGGGAACTATTCGGAAGCTGAGTTACAACCCTTAAACCAAACAAGGACCGGAGTTGTAACCCTTCTTCCGAACAGAACTTAGCCTTCTATGATAAATAAATATAAAATATGCCTTGAATTATTAGTGCATTATGTGATCGGCTTGGGAAACATGATCAGGCTTTCCATCTAACTGGCTATGAACAAGTGTACAACGGAGCAGGATAAGGCCGGCCACCATGGAAAGCTATAAACAAGTGGGGTCATGCTTTACCCGTCGTGAGCGAGGGTATAGCTATGTACAAGAACAAGTACAAGTGTGAAGAACAAGTAGGTATTTTGATCACACAACCACTAATAACTCCCCATCCCTGAATAGTATAAAGGATTCAGACATAACACGTCATGACACGGGATTCCGTAAGAGGGTAGCAAGTCCCCTTAGGAATCGGTGTATATACAAGTACATGGAACAAGACAGGAAATGTACCAATATGCTAAAAAATCCAGGAATAACATCTCATGTCATGATCCAATATATACTAGTCCGTGAACTATCGTGTCTGGAAATCAAGTAAGACACTACAACTGAATCGGATATAGCAGATATCTAGACAATAAAAACTATCAGTAAATGTACTCGCCTGTGGTCTTGAGCTGATAAGGTGAACAGATGCTCAGAGTAATCACAGACCTAAAGATGAGATACTACAAGTCAAAACATGGTTTTATAATGAAAGAAAAACTAATTTAAGTCATGATATGCAAGTCTAAGTCAAACTAGGTCAAACTAAGTCACACCAAGCTAAACTAGGTCATACTAGGTCATACTGAGCCAAACTAGGTCATACTAGGTCATACTGAGACACACTAGAACAAACAAGGTCACAAGAAGTCAATCCAAGTCAAACTAGGTCAAATTGGGTCAAAGGTTGACTTACAGTTGACTTTTGGTCAACTGGTCAACTCTGGTCAACTCTAGTCAACTCTAGGTCAACCATAGGTCAAACTAGTCTAATATTGACTAACTATTGACTTTTAGTCAACTGGTCAACTCTGGTTTGGTTTCGGGTCAATTCTAGTCATTATTTGGCTAAGTTTGACTTTCGGTTAACTTTCGTTGACTTTTGGTTAAAACGGTCAACCGAGGTCAAAACTAGTCTAAGGGCACTAATCCTAATCATTACCAACCAAAAGAACCTATTTCTAGCCAAATCTTAAACTATCTAACTCAAAACTTATAATTATCCCATTACCTTAACTTACCTTTACCAAGGTAATTTCTATTACCTTGCCCCAATACAATGGTAACCCATCTATACCTTGGAATACTAACCTGGGCTTTTTAGGGTAGCTAGACACTAACCTATCTAACTATTACCAACCATAAATTCCTACTATCTTGGACATCAAAACTATCTTTCCTAATATGTTACTTTCCTACACATTACCTTAAGGTAATCTTGAGATATCAAGATACCACATCTAACATAACCCATTCTTCTAAACCACACTCACTCTCCCTCACAAACATCATCTATCTAACCCCCATCTAACTTAGAATACTACTTCTAAAATAACTCTCAAAAACCAACTCAAACATCTACCACAAACCCCCTAATGTATCTTAACATGACATATAACATAACATGACCAACCTTATTTTCTACCACTAGAAACACTACCCCACTAACCACCTAACACACTAAAAACACTCTCTAACTTAGGGGTTTCATAGTAAAAAATGTGGTTGACAAGTGGGGGTAGGCATTTGGGGCTAAGGTGGGTCAAAAGGGGATGTTTCGGGACCACAAAAACCCCAAAAAACCATCCTGCATGGCTTCCTGTTTACTGCTTTTTCCTGCTTACTGCTTTTTCCTGCTGCTTTTCTGCTCATTCTCTCACTCTCTAACCATCTATCCATACACACAAATAAATATATATGCACAATCCACACACACACACACACACACACACACACACACACACACACATACACACACACACACACACACACATATATATA
Organism: Iris pallida; assembly: GCA_029216955.1. Classification (NCBI taxonomy): domain Eukaryota; kingdom Viridiplantae; phylum Streptophyta; class Magnoliopsida; order Asparagales; family Iridaceae; genus Iris; species Iris pallida. The sequence continues at coordinate 6,173,861 of JANAVB010007196.1, forward strand.
TATATATATATATATATATATATATATATATATATATATATATATATATATATATTTTTTTTTTTTTTATATATATATATATATATATCGACACTCTCAATATAATATATACACACAAAAATATTTAAGAACACATTTAAAATAGACACACACACAACTTATATATATATATATATATATATATATATATATATATATATATATATATATATATATATATATATATTTATATATATATATATATATATATATATATATATATATATAAGATACATGAATAAATATGTAAGGACACTCAAGAACAACATTTAAAACATCAAAAATCTAAGATTAAACATTTAATAAATCATTCAAACATAAAAACAAACACAAAGTGTGTCCAAATTTGGGGGTTTCCCACATGGACACAAATCACAACAAGGTCACTCTTAAATGTCTCCAATCGACACAAAATAGACACAAATGGAGATACAACCATGGGGTCATTCCTATAGGTTCAAATAGTCCTATATGAATGTAGGGGTGGATTAGAGGAGAGATTATACCTTTCAGTTGATCAAAACCAAGGAAACTCCTTCCGATATGACACCGACACGAAAAGATCTCCAAATGGACACGAACCAAAGCCAAATCCTCCCAAACTTGGCTAGCACCCTTCCTTCATGGAGTAAAAAAAAAATGAAGAAGATTTGGTGGAAGAAAGGATTGATTTGGAGATGAAATCAATGGAGGTTCCTCTCAAATTTGGGGAAGAACAAGAGAGAGAAATTTGGAGGCTAAGAATGAAATAAAAGTGACTCATCTTCCTCCATTTGTGGCCAGCCCTATATGGCCGTGTGTCCCCATTTTAGAAAGTCCAAAATGCCCTCCCATGACTCCCATTAGTTTAATTAAAATTAGGTTTTGGTTTGGGGCTAAATTAGTCTAATTTAAATCTCTAATTAACAAAACCTAGTCATGAAATTAGTCTAACCATACTAATTAAAATATTGGCATGTGGGCCATGTCTAACTAATGCATAGGTCCACACTAGAGTCAAAGTTACCTCGGGCCCACGTTTTAAGTCGGATTGAGTTGAAATTCGAACCCGACTCAAATAACCCCAAAACAATATCATAGATAATAAAATAAATTTCAAAATATTCAAAAATAAAAAATAACCAAAATACTCCTGTTCTTGAAAACTGGGGGTGACAGGTTACAAGCCTAGCCGAATGTCCTGTAATACCTCGTGCCACCATATCACGACCAATATTTCCTTCCGGGTCGAATCGGTCCTAGCGCTCCAGGTACCGTTCGAGGAAACTTACTCAGACTTGTACAAGTACGTCCATGACCATGCGAATGTATGTCGACTCGATACACACAAGTGCATGGTACAACAACTGAAAGTAAGCAAAGCCAACAGTTCAACATCTCATTTTAATTCTGAGCCGTGTTCAACGACTAATCATTACCATCATTCTACTTGGTGATCTCCATGATCCCAAGCCTCATCATTCCTTATTCATTAATTCATTGCAACAGTTCTTATAATATTCCTTTCAAGGAGGAATAACTAGCATTCATTCATTTCAAAGGGACCTGTAGCATTTCATTCATTTCATAGGAACAATAATATATTCAATTCATTTCTCATGTATCATTCACGCAGCATCTCATTATTCAAGTGATTCACTCATTTGTTTTAGCAGTATTAAACATAAGGGACATTTTTATCAATTTATTCTCAGGCATCAAGTCATATTAGCAGCTCAATATGTGATTCGTTTAATAATACAAAGTTCATGTGTTATTTATTTAATAATTTCCAGCATATGCATCTCTATCGATTTAGCAACTAAAGCATTGCATAACAATTATTCAACATTCAAGGTAAGAGACATTAGGGACATATTCATAGCATCATGTTATTCCATTTACTAAGCATGCAGGAATAAGAAGGAAGGAGAACAGTTCCACTTACCTTGCATAACGGTCTTTCTGCTCCGATTTTACACATTCCCACTAGCCGTAGCTCCATCAGCGAGGCATGTTCCAATACCCATTCCGTCTAGCCAGCTAAGAGAGACTACATCAGTCTCAATTCTTTTGATCTACAATACAAGTCACGGTCCAACATTCTGATCCCATCTAACAAGCCAACCAAATGCCTCGCACGGAGCGGGGCATTATATAATATACCACTCAGAAAATGATTTGTCCTTGAAACTTAAGGAAATAACTCATCTACCAGATTCACTTAGTCACAATGAATTATTCATTCAGCTTCAATTCAATATTCAGTTCATCACATTCGGCAATTTCGAAATAGCTATCCAACTGTACTATTTTAATCCATCAATGATTCAATCTGTCTTTCTCTTTTTCAATTACTTGTAACTTTTCATTGGTTCATCAACATTTTTTTTGCATTTCTATCTTGGTCGTAACATTTTACTTCGTTTGGATCCATACACACATTTTAGGTGTCCCCAAAACATATGTATTTCAGCCAAAGTCTGCGCTAGTGCGATAAACTCTTTCCATAATGTCATCTCAGTAGCAACCTATCACTTCGGCTAGATTCATACACATATTTTAGGCATCACCAAAACATATGTACTTCAGCCAACTTCCATGTTAGTACGATCCGATAAGCCACGATATAACTCTCTTTTTCCAAATCCAATTTAACATCCTTTCAATTGACTTATCACTTTATTCACTTGCCAAAATCACTATCTTCCAGGCCACAACACTTAACATCAGGAACAACTCGGGTAATCTCTCTATCCAAGCATAATATTTTTAACATTCGATCAAGGGTCTAACTTGGAGCCAATCATATCAAGAGTTCACAACATGTAATCATATTCCTTCCCAAATCCAAATAATATTTATCATCGAGGCAATTCATCTTTCCAACAGATACAATCCGATGTCACACACTATCAATTACCCGAGTCATATAATTCTATGCAACAGTCAAGGTTAACCCAGCTACCCGATTTTAGGTACCGATTCAACATTCCCTTCATTAGCAGTCAATTCCATCTCATAGGATAATTCACTGCTCGATATGCACCATTCAAGTCTTACCCTATGATTGCACTTCCCACTTACGACCGATATATAACTTAAAAGGTCAAACATCTCTAAGGCACAAGCTGAAACATACATCTCCTTAGGTCAATACTTATCACCACCATGTCTCGTTCAATACTAAAAGGTTATCCTACGGTCGCCAATGGTCACCCTATTATTCGGTCAAGTCTCTGTGGTTAGCTATATCGACAGCTAAACCTAATCATTCAAGTGACTCCCCTAGAGTGGACGGCTACTAGGGATCATATAATTTTTTTATTCTCAGGCCAACATGCAACCGACAGTTCGAGACAGTTCTACCCAAACCTATGGGATTCAACTAAGTCTGAACAACTAATCGTCATTGTTAGCTATGCCAACAACTGATAAGTCACCAACTGGTCGCTAGGGTCAAGTCTATCTATCCAGGGTCTTCCTCAAGGAAATAATTTCCACAGAGGCTCATTCTAGACTTACCCAACGATCGACTAAGATCGATCTATCAACATTACGGTCAATTCCCAACCCGACATACGATTCTCATCGTTCTAATAATCCATCAAGTAAAATATCCAATGATTCAATTTCTATTTCAAATCCTTTGTACCCACACAAACCCATAAGCCAGCAAACTATATCCCAACCGACAGCCATCTATACATCACACCATCTACCGACATTATCCAACATATATTGTGATTCTAAATCTTATTCATTTCTCAGCCATCAAAATTTATTTCTCAGCCATCAAAATCTTATATGAACATTCTTAAAATTCTCTACCTTAAGGGTCGAGTAGTTTATTCCATTCAATCCGACAATTCATGTATCAATTAACCATGCTCTATGCAACACCAATATTCAGGGTTGCTACTTGTTATTTTTCTAGTACAACTTAATTCCTCAGCATACATGCACGTATGCAACGACTATCCTTTGGTGATCAAGATAGATTTACATCTATCACACCTTAGAGTCAAGGCACAGATTTCTAATATTATTTTGGTTCACAGATAATATTTCCAAACTTCCAGCTTAGCAATCAACTTTGTATTAGCCACATATGATTTGTATCCAATCAATCGAAGTCAACATTCAGATGTTTTAAGCCACAACGTTATCTAGCCAGATTTATTTAGCCATATCATACTAACTATCTTACTTGTCTGAGTCATCACTCGACTAACAATTTTTAACCAAGCCAACCGTTACCATTTTTAGAATCTTGCTACCCAACATAGCATCACCGTCAAGGGACACTCGAGTCATCTAGCAACAATACATGACTCCCAGCTAAGTCTTGGCACTACCCAGTACCCATAGATAGTCTCCTTGCTATCCTATGGATAGGGTCAACATACATCTAGTTATGAGGTGGTAGAGGCAATATACCACTCAGAAATGAAGCCATTCCCAAAACAATACCAACTCTAATCTATTCTGGACATTCATGATCTATATTGATCACCACACAAAGCTAATATCTCGGGGTCTCGATATCACAAGCCAACACTCTTAGGGTCTCGAAAGCACTAGCCAGCACACATGAGTCAATTAACCAGTTCTGTTAAACTCATCCATCGATTACCCCATTCACAATTTTTTTCTAACATCACAAGCAATTCTCAACTTGTTACAGCATACATAGCCACTTTTCTTTATTCCTACATTCCAAACAGTATTCACACTATACTATGGCATCGAGTCATTGTAAAATCCCAAATTTTGTGAATTTTTTTAATTATTATTTTGGCTTAAATTGAAATTTTACTATTTTTTTAGGAAATGTAAATTTATTTGTTTAGTGTTTTTATTTTTGAAAATATTAATGATATATTCGTACATGAAAATTTCCATCCTACAAATATTTGTGAGATATTCATTTATGTATATATTATGAGGATTAGAGATTATTTTGTCAAATGTTTTTATTGATTAAATATAAAGAATATTTCTATATAATAAATAAAATTTTCCTTGGTATATAATATAATCTTTTTAAAATTATTTTAATATTTTATACTAGAATGTTTATGAGTAATATTAATATAGAAGTGTATTAAATGTTTTAATAGGAATAATTTTTATATGTTGACTCATATTTTAGATATGTAGATATATGCATATATAAGCATATATCAAATATAGTTAGTAAATGTAGATATTTTTTATATTTTTTAAAATAATTTTTTTGACATATTATAAGTTACTTGGGCATTTATTAGTTTATATATATATATATATATATATATATATATATATATATATATATATATATATAAATATATATATATATATATATATATATATAAAATATATATATATATATATATTTTATATAATATATATATATATATAATAAAGGAAAAAAAATAATCAAACCACCCACATAAAGTGGGTGGGCCCCCCACCCAAAATTTTTGCTTGCTGCACAGCAAGCTCACGACAAATCCGCAACCCGTGGGAATTTCTTAGTATTAAACCTATTTGTAGTAGGTTTTTGCTATAACTTGTTATATATATAACTTTTTCTACAAACCTCAAAATCCTAGACTTCCAAAACGAAAGTTGTGGCTGATCATACCCTCTTCGCCTATGAGTTCGTTGCACCCGCGACGAAGTTTTGTGCACGACGAACGGAGTATCGGAAGTCAGCCCCTCGTCACCCACGGAGCAGTTTTCTCTCTCAAGGTACCCTACTTTCCTACTACGTAACTTTTTACTCGTAGCACCGATTTTTGATCCGTAAGATTTTCTGGAAAGTAGACTTGACCCTCTTCGACTCTAGGTGGATTTCGAAACAACCCATCGACTTGCTCGAAAAATTGAGACGAAGTTGAAGAAAAACTTGTTTTCTGTAATACTAAAAACTGTTTTAAAATGACAACTTGTCGGCCAATTCTCTTGCTGTGCAGTAAAGAATTGTAGAAACTAATTGAAAGCAGTCATAGACAATATAACCAAGATCAAAATGTACCTGGTAGATCTGTGTTTCGATTTATGTGCATGAAATAATCTGTTGTTGAAGTTTGTCAAAAAACTAGTTTTTGAAGCATTAAAAATCCCGGTACGAGGTACGTCCCGACAAACCGGATGACCCTGTCGTAAATCGAAGGAATCAAAAGGTGCGTATCAAATTTGTGGACGTGTGGGCTTTGACGGAATTTGAATTGGTCGCGTATGCGCGACGAATTTGACCCGTATCCGTCGAAAAACGCCGTATCGGCCATTTTTGAAATTATCTAATTACTTTGTGCACACTCGTCAAACCGTGATGAAACTTGCGCCATTGGACTCAAAATATTTTTCTAGTCCTGCATGCCAAGTTTGGTCCGATTCTGAGAAGGTTGATCGGAACGCCAAAATTGGCGGGCCTGCGACCCGATTCATCGGGCAATTTTGTGCACAGCTCATCGAAATCCAAAATTTGACATACCGTTGGGTTCGCCTTCTCAAACCAAATTCATAGACATGTAGTTTGATGACTTTAGAGATCGTAGGTTCTGGCACGCGTTTCGGTACAAAGCGGGTCCAACAGCGGACATCGTTTTGACCCGAAATTACGATTTTGCCCCTGTTACGGAATTGGACTTTTGGACAGGCGTTTCCTAGGTATATCTTCTTTACCGAGAACATTTTTGATGTTTGTTTAAGCATCCGGGAACGTTTGTGGAGGTTCCACTCTTGTAGCTTATTCTCACTTGTCGATTTCATCTATTGGACGTCGTCAAAACACCTTCCACTCACCAGGCAATTATACCTTGCTATATTTACTGTCATATTATTTATTTTCAGCATTTATTTACTTTGTTTCATATTTTTTTATAAACTGTGCGTCCAAACTACACTTGGGTACAAGCGACTTTATCAATCGTTTCTTTGTTTTATTTTTATTTGTTGCATGTCGACTTAGTTGTAGTGGACTACCTTCCTATCGTGGGATATTCTTATATCTCTATTGGCTATGACACTCATACTACACGATTTGAGACATGTTGCTAGGTGCACGACTTGTATAGTGACTGGCCATCTTTATGTAATAAGTCGTGTGACGGATAGATGATCGTAACTGCTATGACTAGGGTTTAGAGACTCAAGCAGTTACAAAACTTGACGAGTTATGGATATAACTTGGACGGTGGAGAATGAGGACAGTCGCTAGTGCGTATGGGAATCCAAACAGGTAAACCACAGTCTCCGGATGGAACTGTGGCGATTATATTTGCAGATACCCTCTGACGTTTTGTTCGTTACGGCCGGATACAGATTACTGGATGCCAGTTACGTACTTATAGCCTAAAATCCCACCCATGCGCATGAAAGTTGTCCTCTAAATTGCCCAATAGATGGTTAGAATTCCCTTTACATATTGGTGTCTAGGAGAGTCTTGCATATTATTATTATTATTATTCTGACAGTTCATATTAGCATGTTCTTCCTGTATCTTGTTACGTCCCTCTGAGGACCTGGTGATCTCTCCAGGTATAGACGACGAGCAGTATCCTTAGGAGTACGGTTCTGGACTAGATTCTCCATTTGCAGCTGAGGAGGTCTCGCCTTCGGAGCCTATTTGATTCTATTCTTTGTTGATGGACTTATGTAGTTGATACTCTTTTTTATATTCATTTCAGTTGATTTCTTTTCAGTAGCTCGGTAGTGGATTTGTTTCCGCCCGACAAATATTTCTTTTTATTTTGAGTTGAGACATTTGGTTTGTTATTTCTCTTATTTATCATTGTGGATGAGATATAGATACTGCCTGTGACCATGTTATATTGTTAGGAGCTGGAGCTCTTTTATTACAGCTTATGTGTGTACACGTAGATTCCATATATTGGAGTAGTCTGCGTATGCATACAGCTGACATGTACGTATTTTATAGTCTTACGTATATTGGGATTGGGGCGTTACATATTTTTGTGGTGGCCCACGCAGGTCCAGATAAATTGTTTGGTTACTTTACCGTACCAAGCAAGCCTGCATATAGGAATAGAATTTAGGAATCTCATCCACATGCTTAAACACCTTCCTTGATTTCAAAATTTCGAATTCTCGTTCGACTGCTTATCTTGCATCTAGCTTGATCTTGTCCTAACGTAATCTCTATTTTTTTTGCCAATAGGATGAATCTTCGTAGTGGTCGCTCTGCTCCTCTCGCCATTACTGATGGGAACACCACTGCTCAAGAAGGACCAGAGGGTCAGCCACCTATGTCCCCTACCACTCCAGCACCATCCGGACTGCAGCCTGTGATGACGCCCCCCACTACTCAGCAGCAAGCCCCGGTACCCCAAGTGGGACAGACAGGCCCCGAAAACCCTGCATCTCAAGAAGAGTACTTGCCACTCCCGCCAACCTATCCACCTCAGTTTCCACCACATATCCCACCTCCATATCCACCATCATATCTACCCCAACAGCCTCCACAGTATCCACCATCATAACCACCCCAGCAGCCTCCACAGTATCCACCACCATATCCACCCCAGTATCCTCCACAGTATCCACCTCAGTATCCTCCTTCATACCCACTACAGTATCCTCTTCCATATCCCTTATATCCACCACAGTACGGGCCTCAGGGTGTCCCACAGTTTGTGTCCAGATGCTATACATGATACCGTAGCAGCCCATGCCTCAGGCTGGTGGGACTACTACAGATCAGATCCTCCAGAGCTTGGTACAGGCCCAGATGCAGCAGAACAAGACTATTAGGAGGAGTTTGGAGACAACACTGACCCGAGCACCCCAGCCTCTGTTGGTACTATCGAAGGGTTCTGCAACATGAATACTCCACACTTCAAAAGAACTGAAGACGTTATCGGAATTACCAATTGGCTGGTGAAGACGAAAAATCTTTTGAAGGCTTCCGAGTTGTCTGCGAACCTATGGATGACGGCAGTTAAATTGCAGTTGGAAGGAAATGCTTATGATTGGTGGGCCGCAGAGGAGAGACGGCTAGGAGTTGGTCAGACATGGAAAGAATTTAAAGAGTTGTTCAATAAGAAGTTTTTCTCCGACACTGCCAAGGATGCACTTTATGACCAGTTCCTACATCTAGAGCAAGGAAGCATGACAGTTGATGAATACGACGCCGAGTTCAGTCGGTTGAGTCGTTTTGCTCCTGGGTTAGTTTCGACAGAGTTGGAGAAGGCCAAGAGATTCCATAGAGGATTGAGCATAGAGCTTCAACGATACACTAGTTCCGAGTCTCGAGTCTCACAGGCAGCACTATTGGCCGAAGTAAGGACTCAAGAGGCCATAAATAAGAAGGCACAACAACGACGATCTGTTTCGACCGTTGCATTAGCGAAAACGACACCAGCAGGGCCCACCCGACATCCAGTGAAGCAGTAGCAGCCTAGGGCTTCCCCACAACCAGTGAAGGAATTACCTACCTGTCATTATTGCGGAAAGAAGGGACATTTTTAGAGGGATTGTCATCGCAAGTTGGGATTGTGTATCGCTTGCGGGTCAAATCAACACCAAGCTCAAGATTGTCCTTCTGGACGACAGCAGATGTAGGGAGTAGCATTACCAGCACCAGGAGGAGGAGCACCACACCCGCCAGCAGCTAATGCATATCCAAGGGGCAACCAGAACATGGGACAAGACTTCAGCATGATCACCGCGGGGCCACCAACCCAAGAAGCCATAGAAACAGGTATGACGTCTTAGTTAAATTACCATTGCATGACCATGATCATAGAATGACTTAGAAATTTTATGGTATAAATCTTGATAGTTATAGAAATACGAGGGTATCCTATCTAGTTAGAAACCACCACCATGATCCTTGTAAGTACCATGATTTGTTCCACTCCCTCACCGTATGTCAACATAGTGCACTGCTAAAATGCGGAGGCACGAAGGCGACATACACAACCGTTTGCCTCTTTTGTACGAAAATTGTGACACAATTTCCGTGCTCTATTCTTCCTCCGTCTTGCACTTTGTTTCCACCGATCGTGCATTATTTTTATTTCGAGGACGAAATTCTTATAAGTTGGGTAGGATGTAAAATCCCAAATTTTGTGAATTTTATTATTATTATTTTGGCTTAAATTGAAATTTTACTATTTTTTTTAGGAAATGTAAATTTATTTGTTTAGTGTTTTTTTTTGAATAATATTAATGATAGATTCTTACATGAAAATTTCCATCCTACAAATATTTGTGAGATATTCATTTATGTATATATTATGAGGGTTAGAGATTATTTTGTCAAATATTTTTATTGATTAAATATAAAGAATATTTTTATATAATAAATAAATTTTTCCTTGGTATATAATATAATCTTTTTAAAATTATTTTAATATTTTATACTAGAATGTTTATGAGTAATATTAATATAGAAGTGTATTAAATGTTTTAATAGGAATAATTTTTATATGTTGACTCATATTTTAGATATGTAGATATATGCATATATAAGCATATATCAAATATAGTTAGTAAATGTAGATATATTTATATATTTTTAAAATAATTTTTTTTGACATATTATAAGTTACTTGGGCATTTATTAGTTTATATATATATATATATATATATATATATATATAATATATATAATAAAGGAAAAAAATAACAATCAACCCACCCACATAAAGTGGGCGGGCTCCCCACCCAAAATTTTTGCTTGCTGCTGAAAGCAGCAAGCTCACGACAAATCCGCAACCCGTGGGAATTTCTTAGTATTAAACCTATTTGTAGTAGGTTTTTGCTAAAACTTGTTATATATATAACTTTTTCTACAAACCTCAAAATCCTAGACTTCCAAAACGAAAGTTGTGGCTGATCATACCCTCTTTGCCTACGAGTTCGTTACACCAGCGATGGTGTTTTGTGCGCGACGAACGGAGCATCGGAAGTCAGCCCCTCGTCACCCACGGAGCAATTTTTCTACTCAAGGTACCCTACTTCCCTATAACGTAATTTTTTACTCGTAGCACCGATTTTCGATCCGTAAGATTTTCTGGAAAGTAGACTTTACCCTTTTCGAGATCCTCCAGATGGATTTCGAAACAACCCATCGACTTGCTCGAAAAATCGGGACGAAGTTGAAGAAAAACCTGTTTTCTGTAATACTAAAAACTATTTTAAAATGACAACTTGTCAGCCAATTCTCTTACTGTGCAGTAAAGAATTGTAGAAACTAATTGAAAGCTGTCATAGACAATATAACCAAGATCAAAACGTACCTAGTAGATCTGTGTTTCGATTTATGTGCATGAAATAATCTGTTGTTGAAGTTTGTCAAAAAACTAGTTTTCGAAACATTAAAAATCCCGGTATGAGGTACGTCCCGACAAACCAGACGACCCCGTCACAAACCGAAGGCATCGAAAGGTGTGTATCGACTTTGTGGATGTGTGGGCTTTGATGGAATTTGAATTGGTCGCGTGTGCGCGACGAATTTGACCCGTATCCGTCGAAGAACACCGTATCGGCTATTTTCGAAAATTTCCAATTACTTTGTGCATACTCGTCAAACCATGACGAAACTTGCGCCATTGGACTCAAAATATTTTTCTGATCCCGCATACCAAGTTTGGTCCGATTCTGAGAAGGTTGATCGGAACGCCAAAATTGACGGGCCCGCGACCCGATTCATCCGGCGATTTTGTGCACAACTCATCGAAATCCAAAATTGGACATACCTTTGGGTTCGTCTCCTCAAACCAAATTCGTAGACATATAGTTTGATGACTTTAGAGATCGTAGGTTCTGGCACACATTTCGGTACAAAGCGGGTCCAACGGCGGACATCGTTTTTACCCAAAATTATGATTTTGCCTCTGTTTCAGAATTGGACTTTTGGACAGGCATTTCCTAGGTATATCTTCTTCATCGAGAACGTTTTTGATGTTTGTTTCAGCATCCGAGAACGTTTGTGGAGGTTTCACTCTTGTAGCTTATTCTCACTTGCCGATTTCATCTATTGGACGTCGTCAAAACACCTTCCACTCACCAGGCAAGTATACCTTGCTATATTTACTGTCATATTATTTATTTTCAGCATTTATTTACTTTGTTTCATATTTTTTATAAACTGTGCGTCCAAGCCACACTTGGGTGCAATGACTTTATCAGTCGTTTCTTTGTTTTATTTTTATTTGTTGCATGTCGACTTAGTTGTAGTGGACTACCTTCCTATCGTAGGATATTCTTATATCTTTATTAGCCATGACACTCATACTACATGATTTGAGACATGTTGCTAGGGGCACGGCTTGCATATTGACTGGCCATCTTTATATAAGAAGTCGTGTGATGGATAGATGATCGTAACTGCTATGACTAGGGTTTAGAGACTCAAGCAGTTATAAAACTGGACGAGTTATGGACATGACTTGGACGGTGGGGAACATTGGGGGAGGACAGTCGCTAGTGCGTATGGAAATCCAAACAGGTAAACCACAGTCTCCGGATGGAATTGTGGTGATTATATTTGCAGATACCCTCTGACGTTTTGGATGTTACGGTCGGATACGGATTACTAGATGCCAGTTACGTACTTATAGCCTAAAATCCCACCCATGCGCATGAAAGTTGTCCTCTAAATTGCACAATAGATGGTTAGAATTTCCTTTACATATTGGTGTCTAGGAGAGTCTTGCATATTATTATTATTATTATGACAGTTCATATTAGCATGTTCTTCCTGTATCTTGTTACGTCCCTCTGAGGACCTGGTGATCTCTCCAGGTATAGACGACGAGCAGTATCCTGAGGAGTACGGTTCTGGACTAGACTCTCCATTTGCAGCTGAGGAGGTCTCGTCCTCGGAGCCTATTTGATTCTATTCTTTGTTGATGGACTTATGTAGTTGATACTCTTTTTCATATTAATGCAGTTGATTTCTTTTCAGTAGCTCGGTAGTGGATTTATTTTCGCCCGACAGATATTTCTTTTTATTTTAAGTTGAGATATTTGGTTTGTTATTTCTCTTATTTATCATTGTGGATGAGATATAGATACTGCCTGTGACCATGTTATATTGTTAGGAGCTAGAGCTCTTTTATTACAGTTTATGTGTGTACACATAGATTTCATATATTGGAGTAGTCTGCGTATGCATACAGCTGGCGTGTACGTATTTTCTAGTGCTACGTATATTGGGATTGGGACGTTACAGTCATTGTTGGGTTATTTGTGTCCAAACCAACAACAATCATTCAATCAGGGGCATCACAATGTATATAGACTTATTGTATGGAACATCCAATGAGCAGCCAAAAAGGTCAACGAACTTTCAGACATGAACAACATAAGAATGACTACAAAATAACAACAGCATAAACACGGAAGCAATCTTTGATTTAATCGCGGAAGCAACGTTGAGTGATCGCGGAAGCAACTTTGGTTAATCGTCGATGCAACTTTGATTTGAAATGAATCAAAGAAGAGACCAAGGACGTAAAACCTGGTTCTGATACCAATTTGTCACACCCCGATTCGTAGAGTCATTAATTCACATATTTTATCTCTTGGAATCGATCGTCCCGCTTGGGCGTGATGTCGTATAAGTCTGGTATTGTACTTATACAAGGCAAAGATGGTACACAATTGATAATCTTTAAATAGGAACATATCACAACGACAGAAGCAGACAAATTGAAGTTAATAAGGACAATCTTTCTTATTGAACAGAAAATACATCACTTCTTTATAGCAGCGGAGATAAAAGGATAACTTGAAATCGCACAGAGATATACAAAACTTTATTCTCTTTATTAATAATTGACGAAGAGTACAAGACTTCTATAGAAGTATAATGCTTACATCACATCTCACTTTATATTGAAAACCAACTGAACAATGCTATATAGCTTACATTTGATACTTCGATACATTGGCTTATAACTCACTTGTATTACTGATTACAATGTTCCATACATTATGCCCTTTATAAACAGAAGATATCATCTTGTACAAGGAGAGCTTCTATATGCCCAACAAATCTCATATGCCGCGAGACCGATCCATCCAATCTTTGTATACAGAATATCTCAAACACGAGCACCTGTCCACGAAAAACGTGGGTAAGCACATCATCTATGTACTGGCGAGCAGAATCCAACCCACTCGCCTAAACCAATATTTAAGTAACCATATAAGCAAGCATTTATTAGAATGATCTTTCTTTTTAGAACCTATCATCAGTTTACAATTCATGGGCAATAATCATAGAGAAGCATGTAAACATATTCTTAGCAATGTGGACATATCATTATAGCATTCTTGGTGTTATGATACAAAGGCATCATTGAGGCATCGTTAGCATTAACATCTTAAACATGTTATGACAATTCTCACTTCAAGCATCACTTAGCATGTATGTTATGATTGGGCAAAGTTTATAGCAAGGCATCTTTCTAGTATACTGAATTTAACATGTTGAGCAGGTTCTCATATTGAAAGACTACACACAACATCATTTACTTGGCACGTTAAGCACTCAAGTTAAACCAACAAATATATTGAGTATATCACATTTAAGTAATTTCTTACCAATAGCCAACTCCCTTATACCTGCATAAAAATATAGGATAATATGATATACTTACTCTGTCTGCACAAAACATTCGTTAGCATTCATCCTGACTATATGGTCGTTGGTGAAACTGCACAATAAAGGACTTTCCAACGGGTATTACGACGCACCATTCCAGGGTAGGTTGTAAGCCTAGCCGAATGTCCCGTAATACCTCGTGCCACCATAGCACGACCAATGTTTCCTCCCTGGTCGAATCGGTCCTAGCACCCCAGGTACCGTTCGAGAAAACTTACTCAGACTTGTACAAGTACGTCCATGACCATTCGAATACGTATCGACTCGATAAACACAAGTGCATGGTAGACCAACTGAAAGTAAGCAAAGACAATAGTTCAACATCTCATCTCAATTTCGAGCCGTGTTCAACGACTAATCATTACCATAATTCTACTTGGTGATCTCCATGATCCCAAGCCTCATCATTCCTTATTCATTGATTCATTACAACAGTTCTCATAATATTCCTTTCAAGGAGGAATAACCAGCATTCATTCATTTCAAAGGGACCTGTAACATTTCATTCATTTCATAGGAATAATAACATATTCAATTCATTTATGATGTATCATTCACGCAACATCTTATTATTCAAGTGATTCACTCATTTGTTTCAGCAGTATTAAACATAAGGGACATTGTTATCAATTCATTCTCAGGCATCAAATCACATTAGCAGCTCAATGTGTGATTCGTTCAGCAATACAAAGTTTATGTGTTATTCATTTAATGATTTCTATCATATGTATCTCTATCGATTTAGCAACTAAAGCATTGTATCATAATTATTCAACATTCAAGGTAAGAGACATTAGGGACATATTTATAGCATCATGTTATTCCATTTATTAAGCATACAGGAATAAGGAGGAAAGATGACAGTTCCACTTGCCTTGTATAACGGTCTTTCTGCTCCTATTTCACACATTCCTAATAGCCGTAGCTCCACCAGCGAGCCATGTTCCAATACCCATTTCGTCTAGCTAGCTAAGAGAGACTACATTAGTCTTAATTCTCTTGATCTACAACACAAGTTACGGTCCAATATTCTAATCCCATTTAACAAGCCAACCAAATGCCTCACGCGGAGTGGGGCATTACAGTCGCCCTGGCCGCCTTGGGCTAGGGACGGCCCTGGCCATTACCTATGTACACATGTGTGAGCATACGCATATACTGACCAAATCCTATGAAATCTTCACCAGTGTCCTATGTGCTAACACCACAGTGCGCCATACGCTAACATGTGCAAACATCACTGTGTGTCTTACGCTGACAGCACCGCCATCGCCTTCGTGTGCCGAAAGCTGTCATGCCCCGGTTCTGCAGAACTGATCGTCCTCGCTAAGGTATAATGTCGCACGAGCCTAGGTTGCGCTCGTCGATTACAAGCTAAGCGACGGAGTCATCGCACAGAAGTCTCGAAGCAGAACCATTGAATAACTAAAGACAACACACATATTCGAACAAAATCAAGTCATTTTATTGATAATGAAAGTAATATTACAAAGGCACAAAGCCAAGATTTATAATTCACTCAGGCTCACAATCTCTCTGAATATAAACATTCAGCTTCTCTATTCTCTCAAATACAATCGCTTATGCCCGAAGGCTTACAACTTACGGATGGTTTAGAAGACGATGTCCATACATTATGTCTCGTATAGGTGAAGTCTTCAATACGGCTGCATACCTCGAAACACCAATGAAATCTATACCTTAGTGCGTCCAAACGAGCTCCGCCTCGATGAGCAAGTACTTGTAACCTGCGCATGAAACTGTTGGATAGTCAGTACATAACCGTACTGGTTTTGTGAGCCCCTCGCCACCCATACAAAACTAATACGTTCATTTAATGTGTGCATCTATGTCTTTGATTGTCTTTCTAATCTTGTCTTGGGATCAGTTTTAGGACATAGAATCCTGGCCTATTTTGTGTCTCTAGACCATCGTCGTGCCATCGCACTGATAACTTACTTATTCTTGTGCCTCTGAACCATTTCTGTGCGAACAACATTAAAGTATTGACTCGTGCTTGCCTTTTGTCCTATACTTTGAGACGCAACAACATGGCCGTACCATAAACTATGTTCGTGCTTCAACATCGAGGCCGTGCCTCACAACTGTCACCCCCGTTTTCCGTTCTATGTATTTCCAATATGCGTATACGGAATCCTGACATGTATTTTATTTTTTCTGTCTGGCTAGCTAATTTGGTTTAATCTTGTTTAGGTTCATCATGGCATGTAAAGGTTTAACTTGGTTCATTTTGGAGTAGGCTTGGTTTATTTTGTTGGTTCATCATGAAAAAAAACCCTCCTACCTACCACTATCCCCCTTTATAAACCCACCCACTTTTCTCTCTCCTCATTATTCTCCATAACTCCTCTTCCTTCTCCATTAAAACCCCTCCCCCTCAATAGGCAAGTGCAACTTGCTTCCATAAGAGAACCTATTTTTATTGTTCTATTAGCTTCTTCTTATGTTTCTAAGACACATTAGAACTTGTCATTTTCTATTTTGAAGCTTTGATTTTTGTAGATCTAGAAATTAGTCATTTTCAAATTTTGGTGGTTTTGATCTATCAAACTTCTTTATTTTTAAGTTTTTACGGTTCCATATTGTAGAGAATTTCGTTCTACCCCACTTTGACCTATGGAAGTCCCATTTTGGCTTGAAAATGGGAGTTTTATGGACTTTGGAAGTTCTTGGGTTCTTCTTGGCCATGGCTCTCAGCCTTGGTGGAGAAGAAGGCCCTGTAGCAGTCGGCGCATCTCGTCGTTCGGCACACTGCTTAGTTGTAGTGCCCCGCTCCGCGAAGGTACTAGATAGACAGAAAGATCGGATTGCTGGCTCTGCAACAGAAGACGATTTATCTGGGTGAGTGGACAAAGACTCATTTTATGATTCGCTTGCGCCTAATAAGAATTTGAGCTTTTGAATGAATGTTGTTGCTAATAACAAGATGCTAGACTTTGAGTATGCTTATAAGAGAATCCGTACTTTGTCTGCTAAGAAAGAAAACTGTTTCCTGCCTGAAAAGAAGATGGAATTGTTTATGAATGGCTCGATTGATGCATGATGGTTTCATTTGATATTGCATGTGCATTGGGGTATCCACTTAGTGACGAGCTGAACCCTAGAGAGTCACAACAGCTAGCGACGAGCTGAACCCATGCGAGTCACAGCGGTTAGCGACGAGTTGAACCCGTGGGAGGCACAGCGGCTAAGATGGAAATAAAATGTTGGCTTTTCAAAGATGTGTTTTCCAAAGACATGTAAACTGACTCTATATGCATGGAATGAATCTAGGTAAAAACTAGCAAGATCACATCACAAGAAACATTTTCTCACTAATTGAACAGTGATCGTTTTAGACAAATGTAGCTTTTTGTTCACAATCACCAGTGTGCTGATATACTGACCCACCATCAGTCTGCATGCAGGTGTAATATGCATCGAGAAGGATAGTCCGAAGTGATAGCCCGAACCTCATCCTCAGGAGCCAGAAATCAGAAGAGATGCCAAGAGATGGACATCTGTTGCAAGAGTTGGTTTTGTATATAAAGGAATGTAATGTATGGGAACATGATCATTATAATCTGTAAAGTTCTGAGAGAATGTAACATTATATCAGAGAGAATCGAGAGCTTGTAATCTGTTCAAATGAAATCAATAAAGAGAATTATTTTTGTTACCATTGTGTTCAATGCATGTATTCTGAAATATGTCCGCTGCTGCTTCAATTATCTGCGATACGTTCCGCTGCGTATTGTCAACCTTGTCTACCTTGTCTTGTTCCAGGTCTTGGCCTTGTGCAAGCGCAACTTAGGCTTGCACGGCATCACACCTTAGCGAGGATGAACGGTCTCTCAGAGTCCGAAGCGAGGAAGAAAGGACTCTGCGGGATCGGGGCGTGACATTAGTGCCCCGGCGCATCTTGTCGTCCTGCACACTTTATAGTGCCCGCGCAACTGGCCCACCTGCGCGCTTCTTAGCGTCCGAACCAGTTGGGCACAACCGGCACAACTGGCCCACCTGTACGCTTCTTAGCGCCAGACCCAATTGGGCACATCTTGCCCCCGGCGCATTTTGCCCTGGCGCATCTTACTCCCGATGCATCTTGCCCTAACGTATCTTGTCCCCAGCACATCTTGCCCCCGGCGCATGTTGTCCCCGGCGCATCTTGCCCTGGCGTATCTTGCCCTGGTGCATCTTGCCCCGACGCAATCCCTAGCCCGGCGCAACTGGCCACCTGGGCTTCTTAGTGCCAGACCCAGTGGGCGCAACCTGGCCTGTGCCCCTGGCGCAGTCCGGTCGGTGGCCTGACACATTTTGCCTGGCACAACCTAGCTATGACACCCTAATTGCCCCATTTAATCCCCTTTCATTAGGCGCATGTCATCCCCTGTTTATATCCTTACGCCTTTTTGACACGAATTCGACACGGCACGACTCGTGCAAGCCTTGGCACGATTTGGCATATATGTGGCCTTCATGTAGGCGCACAGAACCCCGTGGGCGCATTGCCTTGGGGCACACAATGACTTAGCATTTTTACATCGGTGGCCCGTTAGGGTGCACTCAGGATATGTCTTTCTGCTTACATGATGATATGATCATAACCATGATATGTGAATATGAAATGATGATTGATATGTAATGAACCATGATGGCGGCCCGTCGTGGCGCGCTCCTAATAAGTAACAAGTAAAAGTAAAGCAAGATGACAGTGGCCCGTCGTGGCGCACTCCAGACAAGAACATGACAAGTAACGTAACATGATTATGACCCGTTGTGGTGCACCCCTGACAAGTAATCTTGACAAATAACTCATAAACGCTGTTGCGACAGCTAATTGGACATGACACCATGGGTGATTGTATTGAATGTGCTTGTATAAGCTACCAGTCGAGTTTCGTATCATGTCTAAGACATGTGTCCCTGGTTACCACGGTCAAGGATTCATATTGAATCTGACTAGGTTAATGACTAGATTGATCAAGTAGTTCATATAGAGAGGTATTCCGGCTACAAGCAATCCCGTTATCTGGGCGTCTTTCTGATGGACTTGTAGCCTGCCGACGAGTAGGGCACATTTCTAGCTTACTGTTATATGGGGCACTTCAAGCAAGCAACGATTACTAAGCACACTGTCATGTGTTGCACTCAAGTTACCTAACAAGTATTGATAACTCTTAACATGAACTTGCGCCTGGATAACCTGGATAGTCTGCAGGGCTTGTGGCCGTAGGAATCCTCATTGCATCTTGCTAGTAACTAGGCTTGTGATAACCCTAGTTAGTTAAAGTATGAAGCCGTACTCATTGATTGACCGTGACTGATTGAATGGAGTCCCATTTGTCTAGTCTTGTCTAGACCCAGTACATGGCTATCTCAGGACATGATTGTGAATGCTTTACCTTACCGATAATTGGTTAGAGACTATGTTCCGTTCAGGTGAAGGGTTACAACCCCGGTCCTTGTTTGGTTTACGGGTTGTAAATTGGTTACCGGAATAGTCCATTAGGTCTTTTAATCGTTTATCATCCCGTTCTATTCAACTGATGTCTATTGTTATTTCATCTATAACTTATGTACTAATGTGCTGGTTTTAGTTCTTAAGTGAAGCCTCCTTTGTGGCACTTGCTCTTCCTGGGGTCTGACCCAGCTGGTTTTGTATGGCTAGATTTTAGAGCAGCTACCGAGGATCTTCCAGCCTTCCTGCCAGATAGTGACCACTAGGCGCAATCCTGGCAACGAGTGGGTTTTATTTTGCTCTCCCACTCTATTGTAAAAATATTCTTTTGAGGCATTTAGCCACCGAGCAAGTGTTAGCTCGTTTGCAACTCTACTTACTGTTTGCCTACGGGCTGTAACATGATTGACAAATCCTGGGGTTGATCATGTATGACTTAAACTCTTGCTAGTCTTCACATTTTGTATGACTAGCTTCATGATCATCTGAATATGTAATGTATGGGACACCTTACTTTGTATGTCTGATGATCTACCATCTTGTTATATTTACTTGCTTGCTTGAGATTGAAACATTAGGCTTGATATTGACCATAAGAGACTGATGGCTTGTAGTAAACCCTCATACATCTAGACAGCCGTGTCCGTATTACGAGGTAGGATTCACTTCAATATACGTAGCTGGCTGTGTCTGTCCCCCGCTCTCCAGTATTCTGGTTCTGGGGCTTGACACGGTTTAAGTGGTGGCCCATACAGGTCTTGTGAATCAAGATGAGTGAGGGTTTCACTGGATAGATGTCTCAATCAGCACCCGCCCTTGATCTCTACTCGTGTCTTCTAATCTATCTAAAATCTTGACCTGATCACACGTTTATATCCTCGATCTATCATGGTCCTTCATTATTGTTCTCTATGTCGTTTCTTCAGCGGCATTGTTCCTGCAGATTAGCAAGACGGAGCACCTCCCGTGGACCAGCAGTAACATGGAGATCAAGCCCAGCACTCAGGGGTAGCCTCCAGAGTCATGCCTACTGGGGGTCAAGAGCCACCAGTTCAGCCTGTCCAGCCTGCAGAGCCTGACGATGGAACCCTAGCGGGTCTCATCAGGGAGTTGATTGCATCTCAAGATCGTCGGGGCGATGTCCTGTACTAGACAGTACAAGATGCCATGGGCCATGTTGGTTATCAAGGGAACAATGCAGCCAACAGTTTTAAGCACCTCAACCCTCCCTTCTTTGACGGTAGTGAGGATGCTATTACAGCTGATACGTGGCTCCAGGACATCGAGATTATCTTGGATGCATACAAGACTCCAGAAGGAGAGAAGGTAGCTATAGTGCACCTGCAGTTATTGGACCTAGCCCGCACCTGGTGGGCGATGATAGCAGTTGGGTTGGCGACGCCTATTCCATGGGCGATATTCAGTGACAAGTTTCAGATCAAGTACTTCGATGCTGTGGCTCGGTACGACCTACAGACGAGGTTCACCAATCTCAAGCAGATGAGTAGGACGGTCGATGGATATGCGTCCGAGTTTTCAAGACTGAGTAGGTTTGCTCCCACTTTGGTGGCAACCGAGTTTGACCGAGCACAGCGGTTCCAGCAGGGACTCCACCTAGAGATGATTCTAGCAGTGGAGCAGTTTGAGCATCAAACCTTTGATGCTGTTTTGTGAGCAGCTAGGAGGCATGAGTATACCTCCCAGAGGATAGTGGACAGAACTGGAGGAAGGAAGCGATCCCATGGTCAGATGACCCAGTCCTCAGCCACAGCTCCGGCAGCTAGGGCCTTGACCATTGGAGCTCCGAGGAGGGCAGCGTCAGTTACGTCGGTTTAGCATTCGACTTCGACGTACCCTCAACAGCAGAAGAGGGGGCAGTCTTCCACAATGGGCTGCACTCATTGTGGAAAGCCAGGGCACGTAGTGTCAGAATGTCGCCGAGCACAAGGATTGTGTTTGGTTTGTGGAGCATCCGATCACATGGTAGGATCCTGCCCGCAGAGGGCCGGTTCATCCTCATCGGCCCAGACTAGTCCCTTTGTGAGGGGACCAGCACCAGTGTAGCAGCAGTACCAGCCTCCGAGGCCATTGCCGCCTCGGGCTCAAGTATTTCATCAACAAAGACCGCAACAGTATGCCCAGGCCCAAGTTCAGAATCAGAACCGCCAGAGAGGTTTTCAGCAGAGGGGACCAGCACCCAGAGGGTACGGTAGTGATGGCTTTGACCGTAGAGGAGGAGTTGGCCTCAGGTGAGGTGGTGGCAGGTACCATTCTCGTCAACTCTTTTCCTGTATCAGTATTATTTGATTCGGGTGCATCGCATTCATTTATGTCTGTACGATTCGCGACACAGATAGGATTGAAGCCCGAGTCATTATCAGTAAGGCTAAATATACTTACTGGTAACGGTCTTGTGGGAGTAGATAGAGTGTTTTCCTCGTATCGAATCGTAGTTAGCGGTAGAGAGTTTCCAGCTAGGTTGATAGAATTCCCGATGGCCGATTATGATGTGGTCCTAGGGATGGATTGGTTGAGAGATCAGTATGCTAGAATAGATTGCCATGTCGGCAAGATTATTTTTGGTATTCCTGGTGAGCCAGAGTTTTTATTTCTCCGAGGTGGAGTAGAACCTTCTTCCCCAGCATTGCGGATGGTAGTAGCAGCAGTTCAGTTGCCCAGAGTTGTAGAAGAATTCCCTGACGTATTTTCTGAAGAACTTCCAGGCATGCCCCCAGAGAGAGAGATCGAGTTCACCATTGATTTGATTTTCGGATCAGCACCAGTGTCAGAGAGGGTCTACAGGATGGCGCCTTCAGAATTGGAGATCTTGTACAAGATGATTGAAGAACTTAGAACCAAGGGATTTATTCGTGCTAGCGGATTACCTTGGGGAGCCCCAATGCTTCTTATGAAAAAGAAGGATGGTACGTCGAGATTATGTGTTGATTATCATACCTTGAACTCAGTGACAATTAAGAACAAATATCCTCTACCAAGGATAGATGACTTATTTGATCAGCTCAGAGGAGCGACAGTATTCTCGAAGATTAATTTACGGTCAGGGTACCATCAGATCAAAGTTAGAGAGCAATACATCCTGAAGACAGCATTCAGATCGAGGTATGGACATTGGAAGTTCCTTGTTATGCTATTTGGAGCAACCAATGCGCCAACCGCATTCATGGACCTTATGAATCGTATATTCATGCCCTATTTGGATAAGTTCATGATAGTGTTTATAGACGACATCTTGGTCTATAGCAAGAATGAAGCGGAGCATGAGCAGCATCTCCGTATAGTTCTTCAGATTCTCAGAGAGCACCAGTTGTATACGAAGTTCAGTAAGTACGAGTTTTGGTTGGATCGTATCCCGTACTTGGGTCACATCATCACCCGAGGTGGATTTGAAGTAGACCCCCAGAAGATTGTAGCCATAGAGACATGGCCAGTTCCCAACACCGTCGTAGAAGTTCAGAGTTTCCTTAGATTGGTTGGCTATTACCGGTGGTTTGTGTCAGACTTTGCTCGAATTTCAGCGTCATTGACGCAGTTTACCGGCAAGGATGTGCAGTTTGCTTGGACAGCAGAGTGCCAGAGATCATTCGAAAGATTGAAGCAGAGATTGATGATGGCCCCTATTCTCACTCTTTCCAACGGGACGAGAGGATTTTCAGTTTATTGCGACGCATCCGACAAGGGATTAGGATGTGTCTTGATGCAGCATGGTAAGGTAGTCGCTTATGCATCATGTCAATTTTGTAATCACGAGAGGAATTACCCAACCCATGACTTGAAGTTAGCAGCCGTAGTTTTGCATTGAAGCTTTGGAGGCATTATTTGTATGGAGATCGGGTGGAGAGGTTCACCAACCACAAGAGCCTGAAGTATGTGTTTACCCAGAAGGACCTTAATATGCATCAGAGGAGATGGCTAGAGCTACTTGTGGATTATGACATTAACTTGTAGTATCATCCTGGAAAGGCCAACGTGGTAGCAGATGCATTAAGCAGGAGAGCCGAAATTTATTTTCTAACAGCACAGCCAGATTTGTTAGCAGATCTTCAGAAGATGGGTATTGAAGTTGTTCTTCCTTCCAGTGTGGCATTGATGGCCAATATGCAAGTTCAGTCCAGTATAATTGAGAGGATCAAGTTAGCTCAGTCAGCGGACTCTAAGCTTCAGCTGCTTAGGATGGAATGTGTAGCAGGACAGAGACAAGAGTTATGCATTCATGAAGATGGTACACTCTGACATAGGAGGCATCTTTGTGTACCCAGTAGAGATATCAGACATGAGATCCTGGCAGAAGCCCACAGTTCTCAGTATTCCATTCACCCCGGCGGTATGAAGATGTATCGTGATATTCGACAACATTTTTGGTGGAATGGCATGAAGAGGAAGATAGTCCGGTTTGTCTCTCGTTGTTTGGTTTGTCAGCAAGTTAAGGCTGAACATCAATGACCAGCTGGACTTCTTCAACCTCTACCGATCTCAGAATGAAAACGGGAGCACATTACCATGGATTTTGTAACTGGGTTATCTAAATCCTTAGCTGGAAGAGATGCTATCTGGGTTGTAGTTGACCGACTCACCAAGGTGGCTCATTTTCTTCCTTTCAGAATCGGTCAGTCGACGGATCAGCTTGCAGAGATGTATCTCAGGCAGATAGTCAGATTGCATGGAGTACCAGTCAGCAATGTGTCCGACAGAGATTCGAGATTCATATCTCACTTTTGGCGGAGTCTTCAGGAAAGTTTGGGGACTCATCTCAAGTTTAGTTCAGCCTACCATCCGCAGACAGATGGTCAGTCAGAACGCACGATCCAGACACTTGAAGACATGCTGCGGTCATGTACACTCGACTTCGGTAGTTCATGGGAAGATCACCTGCATCTTGTGGAGTTCTCGTACAACAACAGTTTTCAGATTAGTATCCAGATGACACCTTTCGAGGCCTTGTACGGCAGGAAGTGCATATCTTCTTTAGCTTGGGATGATATTTGTGAGAGGAAAATGCTTGGACCAGAGATGGTGACACAGACTATTGAGGTGGTCAGACGAGTTAGAGATCATCTTCGAGTTGTGCAAGATCGCCAGCGTCACTCGGCCGATTCCCATCGGCGTCCCCTGGAGTTTTCTGTCGGCGACCACGTATTCCTTAGGATCTCGCCTACCCGTGGCGTCATTTGATCGACGTATGGGGAAAGCTTAGTCCTAGGTATATAGGGCCGTTTGATATTCTAGAGTGAGTAGGTGATGTATCCTATCGTCTCGCTCTCCCGCCGTTGTTACGTGAGGTACTTGATGTCTTCCATGTATCCCAATTGTGACAGTATATTTCGGATCCGAGTCATGTCCTTGATCATTCGGAATTGGTTGGTAGTACCAACCTTTCGTATGAGGAAAGACCCGTGTCCATATTGGACCGAAGATAGAAGATACTCAAGAACAAGACTATCAAATTAGTTCGTGTTGCTTGGGGTCATCACTCTTTGGGTGAGTCAACGTGGGAGCGTGAGGATGATATCCGATCGCGATATCCTGACCTGTTTGACTCGTAAGGTATAATGTGTAGGATCATTGAGCACTTCTAGAGGGGGGTGAATAGAGTGCGTGTGTGTGCAGCGAAAATAAAATCACCAATTAAAAATTAAACTATGGCAATGATGTAAGAGCAGTAAATAAAGATAGGAGAATCAAACTCAGTAACACAGCGATGTATACTGGTATCCCTCTGAGAGGACTAATCCAGTCTCGAGTACTCTTGCTCGATGTTAATCCACTAAAGGCACAAGCTTTAACTGAGTGCTTGCAACTCTTACACCACCATGCTTGTTGACGAGTGCACGACCAACTCCAACACACACCGTGCTTGGTGACGAGCGCACGACCAGCTCCATAACGAGAATTTGTTGTTGAAACTTGACGACCTCTTTACAACTCTGAATAACCAAAAGACTTCTAAATCAAATCTGATAGTACTGGCTTTTGGCTAAGAGAAGTATAGGTGAGATTTGAAATTTTTAGATCACTAGAAAACACTTGAGATGAATAGAGAAGAGAATGAAGAATGAATTGATGTTTTGAAATGAAAAGTTCTTCTCTATTTATAGGTGTTTTCACCAACCGAACTCGGGCAGAACTCGGACAGAACTCGGACAGAGTTCGGATGCAAATATCTCGCAAAATAGACGTTGCTCGCAGATTTGGAGGCAACTGAAGTTTGAATACAAACTGACCGAACTCGGTCAGAGTTCGGGCCGAACTCGGGCCGAACTCGGCTCGGAGTTCTGTCAGGAGATATAATAAAATTCTTTTGTAAAAACAGTTTACAAACATGTTTTTGGTAATTTGTAAAATCATTTGAAAAGGAATATTTTCGAAATATATTTTTGAAATATTTGTAATCGAAAATATGAAGGGTAAAAATAGGTTTAGAGAAGGAGAATAATTTTAACCCTAAGCCAGTAATACCATACTTGATTTTACAAGGAAATTCCTAGACTCAATAAAGTGTAAAAATACAGAATAAAAGTAGAAAAGAGTCTTCAGAATTTTTGATGACTTTGACGCTTGGATTTATGCAGTACATCGTCCGTTGAATAAGATTTCATGTATCCTGAAATAGTTAGCAGCATTTTCTATATTTTGTGTATGGACTAAAGTATAAGTTGATTATCGAAATCGGGTGTGACCATGGAATGGGCCAACAATCTCCCCTATTTTGATAATTGACAAACTTGAGTCTATACCAAATTATATTTATAAAAAATAAAACAACATATCAAAATACCTGAAAAAAAATTTGTTCTAGCCTTGCATTTGTGATATTTTTGTATACTCATTTTCTCCCCCTTTGTCAAGTAGTAAAATGAATCGGCTCCCCCGTAAATCATGAAGCCAACAATAGAAAAGACAAGACAAAGTGAAAGAAAAAATAGAAATCACAGCATAGATAAGTGAAATGCAATAAACTGAAATATCATAAATTTTCCACTAGAAAGTCAACTAGTACAACTGATAAATGGCTAACTGAAAGAGTTTAGACATGAAAGTAAAAAGTACTACATGAACAGCATCAAAACTAAACAAAACTAAATCCACTATCCTATGGCTGAATCCACATCACATCTCTGCGTCGTCTGCACCGGGAGGATCATGAGGGAAATAGGCAGTGGTTGGGTCGAAGTACTGAAAAGTAGTCTCATCAGTAAAACGAGGACCAGGGAAAGCAGGATGTGGAAGGATAGTGAGTGGATGAACTGGATCATGCACCAGGCTGTAATGGAGATCGGCAATGCTGTTTCTCAGCACCTGGGCCTGAGAAATATGCCGAAACTCGGAGTCTTGATAACGTTGCGTGGATACGGCAACGAAATCATCAAACCGCTGGTAGAATGCCTGATCGAGTCCAGGGGCAGGGGCCGGAGCAGGAGGAGCATCTGCTGGAGGGGCTTCAGCATCAGCTACTGGGTCAGCAGGAGCAGCACCGGGAGGTTGAGGAAACCGACGAGAGCGGGTCAACTCAACAGGTGGAGAAGAAATAGCACACGTTTCAAGATCAATCTCGAAACGGCGAAAAATACTCGCAAGGTGCATAGGAAAAACAAGGTTCCTACCTGCATTCTTGCAGTTGAGCATCCAAGACATCATGGTTTTTGGAATGGAGAAAGGAATTCCAAAATGAATGTGATACATAGCAGAGAGTTCCAAAAATGTGACCTCATCGGTAGAGCCTTTCTTCGGAAGAAGGGCCGAGAAAATCATACGATGAAGTTCGTAAAAATTCTGGTTAAGATGTCTAGAATGACAAATCAATTCCCTAAAAGAAGCTAAAGTGACATCGGCAGGGAACTGAATATGGTGGATGTCAACAAGAGCATCACCAAGATCAGGAACGTGAAAATATTCACTGATATCGGTGGCACTAAATTCTAGTTCCTGTCCAGCAACGCAGGAATAGAAATTTCCGTTTTGTTGTACTTGCAAATTGCAGTAGAACATACGGACAGCATTGTCGAAAATACTATCTTGGACCTCGAAAAAGTCGCGAAATCCAAGTTGATCAAAAACAGGAGCATATTCAAAGAAGGTTGTAAAGTTGACAAAGGCTCCAGTACAAATACGACGTAAAGAAAAGGAATCAAACCAGAGATTGGAGAAGTCTCTGTCGGGAAACATAGTGCCATCATATTCCTCGGGATCTCTAGGTTTGGCTGGACTGAAGAGACTAGCCGGAGTGTAGTCAGATGAGGAGGAAGCACCCTAAGAAGAATTTCCTCGTTGACGCTTCGGAGCCATGAAGAGATGGAGGAAGATCGTCGATGCCTTGCAAAGAAGGAGGAGGAACTATTTCACGTTTTGGTGTGGAGAAAATAGTGGAAGAAAGGATGGGATTTATAGGTGCTAGGGTCGGCTGTTCGGTTCTGGAGCCATCACAGCGCCGACCGAACTCGGTCCGAACTCGGTCAGAGTTCGGGCCGAGTTCGGCCACTTGCATTCCCGAGATAGTTAAAGCAGTCAGGTAAGTAAAGATTGTAATAAATGATGTTTGACTGGTTTATTAACTAATTGCTGTTATTTTTAGGTTAACTGTAGGGATTATCCCAGCTAACGGTGGTTCACCGGGGAACTCTTAAGTACCGCTTCGCTTCGACCGTAGCCGTGGTGACAGACATATCCTTTGTAAGTTTGTCCCCAAAAATAATTTTCATTAGATAATAAATTATCAAGTCATAAATACAGTATTTAATTACCATATGTTTTAAGAATCCGAGAATTCAAGAATGCCGAGCTCACGCCTCAAGATGTTAAAACGGTCTTCAGCCAATGGTTTAATGAAAATATCTGCTAGTTGATGTTCAGTATCAATAAATTTTAAGCAAATATCCCCGTGTTGTTGATGATCACGTAAAAAATGATGTCTAACTTCTATGTGCTTTGTGCGTGAATGACAGATAGGGTTCTTAGTTAAATTAATTGTACTAGTGTTATCACAATATATAGGAACATTTGTATAGTGCAGATTGTAGTCCTCTAAGGTTTGCTTCATCCACAAAATTTGAGCACAACAACGTCCTGCGGCGATATACTCAGCCTCAGTTGTTGATAATGCTACTGAATTTTGTTTCTTGCTAAACCAAGAGACTAGGGCCTTTCCCAAGAAATGACATGTACCACTGGTACTTTTACGGTCCACTTTGCATCCAGCAAAATCCGCATCCGAGTAACCTATGAGGTCAAAGGATTTGGTTTTGGGATACCATAAGCCAACTGTAGAAGTTCCTTTAAGGTATCGGAAGATACGCTTAACGGCACTAAGATGTGATTCCTTAGGGTTTGCCTGATATCGTGCACATATGCAAACACTAAACATAATATCAGGACGACTAGCAGTTAAATATAATAAACTACCAATCATACCTCGATACTTACGCTGATCAACAGGTTTGCCACTTTCATCAGCATCAAGCTTTGTAGATGTAGCCATAGGAGTCCCAATTGGCTTCACATTCTCGAAGTCGTACTTCTTTAGTATGTCCTTCGTGTACTTGGCTTGGTTGATGAATGTTCCGTTTGAGTGTTGTTTGATTTGCAATCCTAGGAAGAAGTTTAGCTCTCCCATCATGCTCATTTCAAATTCACTCTGCATACACTTGGCAAATTCTTGACAGAGTTGTTCATTAGTAGAACCAAAGATGATGTCATCTACATAAATTTGTACTAGAAGTATATCATTATTCATAGATTTAATAAAAAGAGTAGTATCAATCTTGCCTTTTGAAAAACCATTATCAAGTAAGAAGGCGCTTAGGCATTCATACCAAGCACGAGGTGCTTGTTTGAGTCCATAAAGTGCTTTCTTAAGCTTGAAGACGTGATCAGGTTTTTGAAAATCTTCAAAACCAGGGGGTTGTTTCACAAAAACTTCTTCTTTCAAAAATCCATTTAGAAATGCGCTTTTCACGTCCATTTGAAAAAGTTTGAAATCATTAAAACAAGCAAAAGCGCAAAACATGCGAATGGCTTCTAGTCTAGCAACAGGAGCATAGGTCTCATCATAATCAATTCCTTCTTCTTGATTATAACCTTGTGCAACTAGACGTGCTTTGTTGCGTAGAACTTGACCATCTTCACTAAGTTTATTTCGGAACACCCATTTGGTACCAATTATCGATTGACCAATAGGTTTAGGAACGAGTTCCCAAACTTGGTTTCTCTCAAATTGATTAAGTTCCTCTTGCATAGCAGAAATCCAAAATTCATCAGAAAAAGCCTCATCAATATTCTTAGGTTCTATTTGAGAAATAAATGCTACATTAGCTGCTACTTCAGAATCTCTAAGAGATGAACGAGTACTTACACCTTTGGATACATCACCTATTATGAGAGTTTCTGGATGATCCGGTTTGAATCTTAATGATTCGAATCTTTGGGCTATACCTTTCACAAGGCTCTTCTCAGTTCCTGCATCTTCGGAACTTTTATCAGTTCTTGCCTCTTGGGTAGGATCTTTCTCAGAACTCTTCTTTGTCTTTGTAGGTGCATCTTCATCATCACTGTCGCTAGATCTATGACTATTCAACTCATCAAAGGTAACATTAATACTTTCTTCAACAATCAAAGATCTTTTATTAAAAATTCTATATCCTTTACTCTTAGCAGCATATCCGAGAAATATCCCGTCATCTGCTTTCGAGTCGAACTTACCCAAGTTATCCTTGGTGTTCAGGATGAAACAGCGACAACCAAAAACTTTAAAATAAGATATGTTTGGAATTCTTCCAAACCAAAGCTCATATGGTATTTTCTTCGATATAGGTCGAATTAACACCCTATTTAAAATATGACAGGCTGTACTAACAGCTTCTGCCCAAAAATATTTAGGAAGATTATGCTGATTAAGCATGACTCTAGCCATTTCGCTTAGAGTACGGTTCTTCCGCTCCACAACACCATTCTGTTGGGGAGTTCTAGGACAAAAAAATTCGTGGTAGTATCCACTATCATCACAAAACTTTTTGAAATCAGTATTTTCGAATTCGCCACCATGATCACTTCGGATACGAGTAATCATGAAGCCTTTTTCGTTTTGAACCTTTTTACAAAATATCTGAAATTCAAAAAATGCATCACTTTTGTTTGATAAAAAGTAAACCCATGTAAAACGAGAGAAATCATCAACAATGACAAAAGCATAGAGTTTACCGCCAAGACTAGCGACTCTACTAGGACCAAATAAATCCATATGAATCAACTGCAAAGGTCTTGAAGTACTTACAGCGTTGATGGATTTAAAAGAAGACCTATGTGCTTTGTTCTTTTCACAATCAGCACATACCATGTCTCTCTTGAAAGGAATTTCTGGGAGTCCTTTTACCAACTTCTTTGTGTTCAGACGTGAGATAGTATCCATGTTTGCATGTCCTAGTCTTATGTGCCATAGCCAGCTTTCATTTTGATTGGCTACTAGACACCTTCCTGTATTATTAGTATTCTCCAAAAAGAAAACATATATATTGTCTTCTCTAATCCCTTTATATATGGGATCACCAGATGACATATCATATATAGTACATTTATCTTTCACAAAATTGATACCATAACCATTATCTGCCAAATGACTTATGCTCAATAGGTTATGTTTCAATTCGGTTACTAGACAAAAATTTTTTATTATTGGGTAAGGAGACATACCTACAGTGCCATTACCTATAATATCACCTCTCAAGTTATTTCCGAAGGAGACGTATCCTTCTTTCTTCATCGATAGCGTAGCGAATAAAGATGCATCACCAGTCATGTGTCGCGAACATCCGCTATCGAGGATCCATTTGCTTCTAGCATGAGAGGATTGAGGGTCCACCTACAAAACAAGTAGATGAATCCTTTGGTACCCATTTTCTGAAGGGTCCATGCTGATTAGCTTTAGGTCTCCAGACTAAAGTATGGTTATTAACAAGTTTTCTTGCAAGACAATACTGTGATATGTGTCCGTGTGTACCACAGTAAGTGCAAGTCAGTTTAGAACCAGATGTGGTTGAAACTGAGTTCACATGCTTGTTTGGTTTCTTGGAGAACCTATAAGTGAAAGCATGATAATATTCGTGTTTCTTCTGTGCTTTCTTGTTTTTAGTCCTTTTTGGTGTATGCTTTGCATTAGGACTAATCTTGGGCTGTGTCACAGGTATTGCCTGTTTGCCCAACTTGATTTCTAACTTTTTAGAAATCGCTACAGACTCTTCGTATCTTGCAGTCATATCAAGGAGTCTTTGTTCAGTTACTAGGTGCAACTTCTTCTCTATGTCATAAAGTTTGTGTATTTTGACATAGTCTTTTTCTTTCTTTTCAATGTTGATGATAGCCTCTTGATAGTCTACTTTAAGTTTGGCTATCTCTTCCGTGTTACCGATAGTAGATGTCTCTTTAATGTCTTCAAGTAAATTAGACAATCTAGCTATCTCGGCTGTGTGTGCCTTAATCTCTTTTCGAGATTGCTTATACTTGTCGAGCACAGTTTTGTGATCTTCAAGTAAATCGCTAAAGGCAGTCTCTAGTTCATCAAAAGTAAAATCATCAAACAGAGGATTAGATGATACCTTTTCGAATGCCATAAGACAAACATTTGCATTGCTGCAAGGTCTGTCTTCTTCTTCTGAGTCACTGGCATCACTCTCGTGCCAGATGCTTGTGTTGGCATACTTTCGGCCAGATGTGGATCTTCTGTTTGATCTTGACCGATCATATGGACTGTTCTTCTTGGTAGCTGGACAGTCCTTCTTCATGTGCCCTGATTTCTTGCATCCGAAGCATATAGTCTCGTCTTCATTGCTTTCTTGGATGTCTTTCTTCTTTCTGCTTGTGAACTTTAGATATTTCTTGAAGTTCTTCACAAGTAAGGCACGTTCATCACCACTTGATGATTCTTCATCTGAGTCATTGCAGGTTGATTTTCTTGCTTGAGCTTTGAAGGCGATAGTCTTTTCTTTTGGTGTGGCCTCTTCAAAGTCTTGCAAGTCGAGCTCATGAGTCATCAATTTGCCCATCAGTGTTTCTAGAGTCATCGTGGTGAGATCGTTTCCTTCAATGATTGCTGTGGCTTTTGGATTCCAGTTCTTTGTTAGAGCCCTCAGCACTTTCCTGATTTTCTCATGGTTGCTGTAATCTTTACCAAGAGATTGAAGGGGATTAGTTATATCAAGAAAACGAGTAAACATCTGTGTAATTGACTCACCAGGTTTCATTTTAAAAGATTCATATTCCTGAGTCAGTCTACTGATTTTGGATTCCTTGACTTGGGAAGTCCCTTCATGGGTTATCTCAAGGAGTTTCCAAATTTCATGAGACGTGTTGCAGGTAGAAACTCTATTGAACTCGATTTTGTCAATTGCACAGAATAGTGTATTGATGGCTCGAGCATCAAGACTAGCCTTTGCTTTTTCAGCATCGGTGTACTTGTCATGCGTCTTTTCCATAAGAATACCTTCAACCACTGTAGGTGGTGGTTTCTTATACCCATCAATGACTATTGACCATAAATCAAAATCTAGAGACTTTAAAAAGAAAGTCATACGTGTTTTCCAGTATGTATAGTTTGTTCCATCAAATAGGGGAGGTCTATTTGTGGATTGCCCTTCACCGTTGAATATAGATTTCACGGCTGCCATATATATACTCTCTAGGATATGTTATATAAGAATATAACCTGCTCTGATACCAATTGTAGGATCGTTGAGCACTTCTAGAGGGGGGTGAATAGAGTGCGTGTGTGTGCAGCGGAAATAAAATCACCAATTAAAAATTAAACTATGGCAATGATGTAAGAGCAGTAAATAAAGATAGGAGAATCAAACTCAGTAACACAGCGATGTATACTGGTATCCCTCTGAGAGGACTAATCCAGTCTCGAGTACTCTTGCTCGATGTTAATCCACTAAAGGCACAAGCTTTAACTGAGTGCTTGCAACTCTTACACCACCGTGCTTGTTGACGAGTGCACGACCAACTCCAACACACACCGTGCATGGTGACGAGCACACGACCAGCTCCACAACGAGAATTTGTTGTTGAAACTTGACGACCTCTTTACAACTCTGAATAACCAAAAGACTTCTAAATCAAATCTGATAGTACTGGCTTTTGGCTAAGAGAAGTATAGGTGAGATTTGAAATTTTTAGATCACTAGAAAACACTTGAGATGAATAGAGAAGAGAATGAAGAATGAATTGATGTTTTGAAATGAAAAGTTCTTCTCTATTTATAGGTGTTTTCACCAACCGAACTCGGGCAGAACTCGGACAGAGTTCGGATGCAAATATCTCGCAAAATAGACGTTGCTCGCAGATTTGGAGGCAACTGAAGTTTGAATACAAACTGACCGAACTCGGTCAGAGTTCGGGCCGAACTCGGGCCGAACTCGGCTCGGAGTTCTGTCAGGAGATATAATAAAATTCTTTTGTAAAAACAGTTTACAAACATATTTTTGGTAATTTGTAAAATCATTTGAAAAGGAATATTTTCGAAATATATTTTTGAAATATTTGTAATCGAAAATATGAAGGGTAAAAATAGGTTTAGAGAAGGAGAATAATTTTAACCCTAAGCCAGTAATACCATACTTGATTTTACAAGGAAATTCCTAGACTCAATAAAGTGTAAAAATACAGAATAAAAGTAGAAAAGAGTCTTCAGAATTTTTGATGACTTTGACGCTTGGATTTATGCAGTACATCGTCCGTTGAATAAGATTTCATGTATCCTGAAATAGTTAGCAGCATTTTCTATATTTTGTGTATGGACTAAAGTATAAGTTGATTATCGAAATCGGGTGTGACCATGGAATGGGCCAACATAATGTCCTTCTCATGCCTTATGCTTAAATTCCTTGCTCACATGAATGATTGAATGATTGACTGCTAGCCATAGTTGCTTATGATTAATATAGCTTGCTTGACATCCCCAGCCTCTTGATTAAATTCCGAGGACAGAATTCATTTAAGGTGGGTAGAGTTCTCACCCCCGTTTTTCGTTCTACGTATTTTCAGTATACGTATACGGAATCCTAACATATATTTTATTTTTCCTGTCTGGCAAGCTAATTTGGTTTAATCTTGTTTAGGTTCATCATGGCATGTAAAGGTTTAACTTGGTTCATTTTGGAGTAGGCTTGGTTTATTTTGTTGGTTCATCATGAAGAAAATCCCCTACCTGTAGTGCTCCGTCCCTACATCGTGCCCCGTACTCTGTCCATGGGGTGTGCGAGAAAGGAACGCTGTTGCTATCGATTCGGTCGGGACCGATAGGTCGGGATCGACCGAGTCGATTGAACAGAAACGGTTGAATTAAGATCCATTCCTCGTTATGGAATGTCTTCTTCGGAACCAAGTCCTATATTCAGCGGGTTGTGTCTCGAGGATTGACTCTGCGGCTGAGTAGGGAGAGACCTCCCGTTGCTCTGCTTTTTACACCGCTTGCATTGATTTTGGCTTTGTTTTCTGAATGCGTTTTTGTAAATATTTTTGATGGTTTTCACGGCTTGCATTTCGAACTCGCATTTCCTATCGAACTCCTTGAATAATACAGTGTTCTAATCGGTTGCTTGTGCGATTTCAGGTAATCGCGTAGGCGACGTCTAGCGCAACCAACAAGTTCTCTCGCCGAAGTAAACTCAAGGTTAGTGGCTGACCCTTCTCTTCTCGACCCCTTCTTAAGTAAATCGATAGTATTGTTGCGGAAGAAAGAATGAATACAAGGGCACGAGCACGGTAAAACGATTAAGTTTTAAAGAGAACGAAGGCTATACCTTAATAACTGAATAATGTCGTAACTCGGTCATTGGACAACTTGTCGACAAGGAGAAAGTTTCTTCGAGCGATAACCCGGGGCCACGGGACCGACTCGGCCTAGGAGGAAACACGGTATAGCTGTGCTGGATGATAGCACGAGTTAGGCAGGGACTTTCAGCGGGGCTCTCTACTTGCGTTGAAAGGGCCCCGACTAACAAAGCTATAAGTCCAGGATGGCTTGTGGTGTCAGTGACCAATCACACGTAATATTGCTCTTGGTATGAAAAATGATAACAATTGACAGGGAAGAACATGGTAAGTCTTATAAGGCGTGGCACGGCCCGCCGTGGGTAAGTTTTAACGAAAATTACATTATGCTTGTCATTGCTCGCCTGAAATTTATTAGGATGGTTAGAAACATTCATGAACTAAGTCATATAAACTCATCAACCAAATGAGAGCTTAGAACTTAACTTGCCACGCACCAGTACAAAGTGTAATGTACTGATCCTCGCTCTCTACGCAGGTACCCCGAACCACGAAGGGCATGCCACCAAAAAGCTCAAGGCGAAGTAAACCCTTTTGAAGCCTCGTTCGCGTGTAAAGGCTTGTTTCTGGATTCCTTTTAAAGAAGACCCGCACTCAGTCCAAAAGAAAAGATGGCGACTCGACTTTCCACGATAGCAGGTGGAAATGTGTAATAGTTTTTACTTGTAAAAAGGGATGTAATATATGGAACGACTATCTCATCGGCGTTCATTTTGTAAGTCGAGTCATGTTATAGCCCACGCGGCAAAAAGGGATGTAAAGTATGGAACGACTATCTCATTGGCGTTCATTTTGTAAGTCGAGTCATGTTGTAATATATGGAACGACTATCTCATCGACCTTCTAACGATACAATCGAAAGGATGCTGCGCATGATGGAGGCGCAGCGGAACCAGTCCTAGAACCGACATCAACAGACAGAGGAACGACAGGCCCAGTTCGAAGCTCGCTTCGAAGCTCATTTCGACGCACACGCCAAACTTCAACAAAAGCAGCTGGATACCCTGCAGCAGATTGTACAGACAATGGCGGCCAACAAAAATTCTGCGACTGCGCCTACCGTCACCGCACCTGCTGCCACCGTGCTGACGATCCAATCCATTGAAGTCGATACGGAGGAGCCCGAGCGTCAACTAGCGGCACCAAAAAAAGTACAACTTTAAAGTGTCAGAATTCAAGAAGGCGTGCCACACTTCCTTCAGCGGTACCGAAGGCCCTTCCATAGCGATCGACTGGTTGGAAGAGCTGGAAGATCACTTCGAGCTTCTCGGCATTGAAGAATCGAAGCAAGTCGCCTGCGCACAACTTCAAATACGGTTAAACGCACACGACTGGTGGGCCGTGCGCAAGCGAGCGATCCGACCGGACAACACCATCGCACCAATCTCTTGGGCCACGTTCTGCAAAGCTTTTGAAGTCCAGTACCTTCCGTTAGTCGTTCGTCAAGCGAAGGAAAATGAATTCATGTAGTTGAAGCAAGGGAGCCGGACTGTAGAACAGTATGCCGCAGAATTCAATAAGTTGTCTAAGTTTGCTAGTCAGTTTCTGCCTACTGAAGAGTGCCGTGTGCGACGGTTCGAAGTGGGTCTACGACACTCTATCGGTGCGCATGTCGAGGTCCGGAGTACAAGACCGTGGGCGAGGCTCTGAATCACGCTCTCCGCCTTGAGAGTCTGCTTCCTTTCGGTGCTGCCAACGTTGTGCGCCACTCCAATCACAAACGTCCTAGCTATACGGGAGGTAACAATTACGTATCAAAT
This sequence comes from Iris pallida, assembly GCA_029216955.1. Taxonomy (NCBI): domain Eukaryota; kingdom Viridiplantae; phylum Streptophyta; class Magnoliopsida; order Asparagales; family Iridaceae; genus Iris; species Iris pallida. Next base: position 6,211,563 of record JANAVB010007196.1, read on the forward strand.
CGTCCAAACAACGGCGGCTATAAAGGACAGAACCCATCTCCTTCCTGCACCAAGTGCAACCACCACTGGCACACTGAAAAGGACTGTGCGGTCTTCGATAGGGGATGTTTCTTTTACAGAAAAAGGGGGCACCAAATGGCGGATTGCTGGGCTCGAAGACAAAATCACAACGCACCACCACAACCAAACCGTCAAGAGAATCAAGGACAGGCGCCCCGACCTCCTTAGACTACTCAATCCAACAACCAAGCCCGACGCCCTAATGCTCAGGGGCGTGTCTTTGCCATGACTCGAGACGAGGCATTTGCTTCCGACACTGTTGTGACAGGTATATTGAATTTCAATAATGTACTTGCTCGTGTGTTATTTGATTCAGGCGCCTCGCATACTTTCATATCGGCGGACTTCGCCGTCGAGCACAAATTCCCTGTTATGTTGTTAGACCTTGACCTTAGCGTAAGTATGCCTTCGAGCGTGCCACTACTCACAAACTTAGCCTGCGGGAGAGGAACCATATGTATTGGGAGTCAAAAGATCGGTCTTGATGCGATAGTTTTAGATATGAAGGACTTCGACATCATACTGGGCATGGATTGACTCGGTCCGTCTAACGCAACCATAGACTGCGCTGAAAGGAAGGTCACATTTCGTATACCTAGAGTGCCTGAATTTTGTTACTTGTGTGGTGAGGCGTCGCCGACCTGCATGGTGATCTTCGTAATATCTGCTCGACGGATGCTGTATTCTGGGTGCGAAGGCTATCTAGCTTCCGTTCGAGACATGCGATAGGATGGTGCAAATGCGGGTCAGACCGACGTTGTGGCAAAATTCCCAGACGTGTTCCCGGACGAGCTACCCGGCATCCCACCCGATCGAAAAATAGAGTTCACCATCGACACATTCCCCGACACCCGGCCGATCTCGAAGGCTCCATACAGAATGGCCCCTACAGAACTGAAGGAAATAAAGGCATAACTACAAGAATTACTCGACAGAGGGTTTATCCGTCCGAGTTTCTCGTCGTGGGGTGCGCCCGTGCTATTCGTGAAGAAGAAGGATGGATCGATGCGGCTCTGCATCGACTATCAAGAATTGAATAAGGCCACCGTCCGAAACAAATACCTCCTACCCCGTATCGATGACTTGTTCGACCAGCTCTAAGGTGCAACGATGTTTTCGAAGATTAATCTGCAATCGGGTTATCACCAACTCAAGGTCAAGCCAGATGACGTGCCGAAGTCCGCCTTCTGCACTCGTTACGGCTACTACGAGTTCTTGGTAATGCCGTTCGGTCTGACAAACGCCCCTACCGACTTTATGGATCTAATGAATTGGGTGTTCCATCCGTTCATTGACAAATTCGTAGTAGTCTTCATCGACGACATCCTCGTCTACTCGAAGGATCGAGCACAACATGCAGAGCATCTGTGGATGGTACTCTAAACCCTTCGAGAGAATCAGTTGTACACGAAGATGAGCAAGTGCGAGTTCTGGCTGAACAATAACTCATTTCTTGGGCACATCATCTCCGTCGCGGGCATCGCAGTCGATCCAAAGAAAGTCGAGGCAGTTGCTGATTGGAAATGGCCCGCATCAGTTAGCAAATTCGAAGCTTTCTAGGCTTGGCGGGATACTACCGACGCTTCGTGAAGGACTTCGCAAAGATCGCATCGTCGTTGACTCGCCTCACCCAGAAAGGAGTCGCATTCAAGTGGTCAGACGACTGTGAAGCTTCCTTCCAGGAGCTCAAACAATGGCTCATTTCGGCCCCGATACTTGCTCTTCCTGAAGGGACGGAAGGATTTCAAATCTTTAGTAATGCTTCTGGCCAGGGCTTGGGGTGTGTGCTCATGCAGCGGGATAAGGTGATATCTTTTGCTTCCCGACAGTTGAAGCCGTACGAGAAGAACTACCCCACGTACGACCTAGAACTAGCGGCAATTGTGTTCGTGTTGAAGCTGTGGCGTCACTATCTCTAGGGCATGGCATGCAGGATTTATACGGACCACAAAAGTCTCAAGTATCTCTTCACCCAGAAAGAACTAAATTTGCGGCATAGACGATGGCTCGAACTAATTAAAGACTATGACTTATCAATCGACTACACGCCGGGCAAGGGAAATGTAGTAACGGATGCGCTGAGCCGGAAGTACTTAGCTTCGTTATGCATCAACGATCGACTGCTGCGTGACTTGGAAGGAATGGGCATCGAGCTTCGAGTTCGTTTCAGAGACGTAAAACTGGCGCAACTGCGGATGGAACCGAGCCTACAGGAGAGGATCAAGTCTGCACAGAAGGACGACCCCTACCTGGAGAAGATGCGGAAGCTGATATCGACAGGAAAAGCGTCCGACTTTGCAGAGGACGAGTCGGGAGTATTGCGCGTGAAGGGACGGCTATGCATACCGAACGACGCAGAACTTAGAAAGGAGATAATATCGGAGGCGCATTATGCAAAATATTTTTTACATCCTGGCAGCACCATGATGTATAAGGACCTCCGTGTTGTCTTTTGGTGGCATGGCATGAAGAGGGATGTAGCGCTCTTTGTGTCAAAATGTATGGCCTGTCAGCAAGTCAAAGCCGAGCACTAGCGACCGGACGGGGAGATGCAGAACCTTGCCATTCCAGAGTGGAAATGGGATCACATCACTATGGACTTCGTTGTTGGCTTACCGAGGACGCCGCAAGGAAACGACGCCATCTGGGTCATCGTCGATCGACTAACCAAGTCAGCACACTTTATTGCCATCAAAGTTACTTGGAGCGTCGACCGTCTTGCTCATATATACCTTGATAAAGTAGTTCGGCTGTACGGGGTCCCGGTATCTATCATCTCGGATCGGGATGGATGGTTCGTAGCACGCTTCTGGAGTAGTCTTCATTCAGCACTGGAGACCAAGTTGAAGTTCAGCTCAGCTTATCATCCTCAGAATGACGGACAAACAGAGCGGGTGAGCCAAATTCTCGAAGACATATTACGACTCTGTGCGATCGACTTAAAGTCAAGTTGGGACGTCCATCTACCGCTGGCCGAGTTTGCATACAACAACAGCTAAAAGTCCAGCATCCAAATGGCGCCATATGAAGCTTTGTACGGCCGGAAGTGCAGATCGCCCATTTGCTGGGATGAAGTCGGGGAACGGCAGATACTTGGTCCGGAGCTGGTGGAGCAGACAGTGCAGAAGGTCAAGTTAATATGAGAGAGATTGAAGATAGCACAAAGCCGACAAAAGAGCTATGTCGACACGCACCGACGTCCCCTTGAGTTATCGGAAGGCGACTATGTATTCTTGGAAGTCATGCCCATGCGGGGAGTTTCCAGGTTCGGTACGAAGGAAAAATTGAGCCCAAGATTTGTTGGCCCGTTCAAAATATTGAAGCGAGTCGCCCCGGTAGCTTACCACATTGCCTTGCCACCTGCGTTGTCAGAGGTACATGACGACTTCCACGTATCACAATTGCGAAAGTACTTGCATGATCCAAGCCATATGGTGGATTTGGGTAAGCTGGAACTGAAGGCGGACTTGTCATATATCGAAGAGCCGGTACAAATCTTAGAACGCAAGGACAAACTTCTCTGCAACCGTGCTATTCCTCTCGTCCGTGTCCTCTGGAGAAACCATTCGGTCGAAGAGTCGACGTGGGAGCTTGAGTCAGAAATGAAAGAAAAGTTTCCTTCATTGTTCTCGTAGAGGTAGGTTCTATTTTTAAGTTTCGAGGACGAAACTTTTTCTCAGTTGGTTATGGTGTAGTGCCCCGTCCCTACATCATGCCCCGTACTCTGTCCATGGGATGCGCGATAAAGGAACACTGTCGCTATCGATTCGGTCGGGATCGATAGGTCGGGAACGACCGAGTCGATCGAAACGGAACGATTGAATTAAGATCCATTCCTTGTTATGGAATGTTTTCTTCGGAACCAAGTCCCATATTCAGCGGGTTACGCCTTGAGGATTGACTCTGCGGCTGAGTTGGGAGAGACCTCCTGTTGCTCTGCTTTTCACGCCGCTTGCGTTGGTTTTGGCTTTGTTTTCTGAATGCATTTTCGTGAATGTTTTCGATGGTTTTCATGGCTTGCATTTTGAACTCGCATTTCCTATCGAACTCCTTGAATAATGCAGTGTTCTAATCGGTTGCTTATACAATTTCAGGTAATCGCGTAGGCGACGTCTAGCGCGACCAACAAGTTCTCTCGCCGAAGTAAACTCAAGGTGAGTGGCTGACCCCCTTCTTAAGTAAATCGATAGTGTTGTTGCAGAAGAAAGAATGAATGCAAGGGCACGAGCACGGTAAAATGATTAAGTTTCAAAGAGAACGAAGGCTATACCTTAATAACTGAATAATGTCTTAACTCGGTTATTGGATAACTTGTCGACAAGGAGAAAGTTTCCTCGAGCGACAACCCGGGGCTACGGGACCGACTCGGCCAAGGAGGAAACACGGTATAGCTGTGCTGGATGATAGCACGGGTTAGGCGGGGACTTTCAGCGGGGCTCGCTACTTGCGTTGAAAGGGCCCCAACTAACAAAACTATAAATCCAGGATGGCTTGTGGTGTCAGTGACCAATCACACATAATATTGCTCTTGGTATGAAAATGATAACAATTGACAGGGAAGAACATGGTAAGTCTCATAAGGCGCGGCACGGCCCGCCGTGGGTAAGTTTCAACGTAAATTACATTATGCTTGTCATTGCTCGCCTGAAATTCATAAGGATGGTTAGAAACATTCATGAACTAAGTCATACAAACTCATCAACCAAATGAGAGCTTGGAAATTAACTTGCCACGCACCAGTACAAAGTGTAATGTACTGATCCTCGCTCTCCATGCAGGTACCCCGAACCACGAAGGGTATGCCACCTAAAAGCTCAAGGCGAAGTGAACCCTTTTGAAGCCTCGTTCGCGTGTAAAGGCTTGTTTCTGGATTCCTTTTGAAGAAGACCCGCACTCAGTCCAAAAGAAAAGATGGCGACTCGACTTTCCGCGATAGCAGGTAGAAATGTGTAATGGTTTTTTCTTGTAAAAAAAGATGTAATGTATGGAACGACTATCTCATCGGCGTTCATTTTGTAAGTCGAGTCATGTAGTAGCCCGTGCGACAATGATTGTAAGGAAGTCTATGTAAAGTTTTATTATTATCAATAAAAAAGTCTACTTCTATTTCAAATGTGTCATTCAATTTCTCTGCGTACTCTAACTTGATGTTGTGTTTCGGATAACCTTATGACTATGCCTTGTGCGATCGCAACTTAGGTTCGCACGCCATCACGCCCGGGGGACGACTATCGATTCTACGGAATTGGGGCATGACATAATGGTATCAGAGCACGGCTTTACATCCTTTGGTCTTGCATCTAGAGTTTCAAACCTTTGACTTCGCATCGATGAGATAAGTTATTCTATACAATGAGTCCATAATAAATTGACACTGATGCGTTTGCCTTCATATTGCAGAAGTGGCGGAACCCACGGTCGAACAAGAACAGAGCGCTTCTAACGGCTCTAGTAGTTCGCATCGTTCGCGGGTCGGACCTTCTAACGATACCATCGAAAGGATGCTGCACATGATGGAGGCGCAGCAGAACCAGTCCTAGAACCGACATCAACAGATAGAGAAACGACAAGACCAGTTTGAAGCTCGCTTCGAAGCTCATTTTGACTCACACGCCAAACTTCAACAAAAGCAGCTGGATACCCTGCAGCAGATTGTACAGACAATGGCGGCCAATAGAAATTCTGCGACTGTGCCTACCGTTACCGCACCTGCTGCCACCGTACCGACGATCCAACCCATTAAAGTCGATACGGAGGAGCCCGAGCGTCAACCAGCGGCACCGAAAAAGTACAACTTTGAAGTGTCAGAATTCAAGAAGGCGTGCCGCACTTCCTTCAGCGGTACCGAAGGCCCTTCCATGGCGATCGACTGGTTGGAAGAGCTGGAAGATCACTTCTAGCTTCTCGGCATTGAAGAATCGAAGCAAGTCACCTGCGCACAACTTCAACTACGGTTGAACGCGCACGACTAATGGGCCGTGTGCAAGCGAGCGATCCGACCGGACAACACCACCGCGCCGATCTCTTCGGCCACGTTCTGCAAAGCTTTTGAAGTCCAGTACCTTTCGTTAGCCGTTCGTCAAGCGAAGGAAAATGAATTCATGCAGTTGAAGCAAGGGAGCCGGACGGTGGAACAGTATGCCGCAGAATTCAACAAGTTATCTAAGTTTGCTAGTCAGTTTCTACCTACTGAAGAGTACCGTGTGCGACGGTTCGAAGTGGGTCTACGACACTCTATCGGTGCGTATGTCGGGGTCCCGGAGTACAAGACCGTGGACGAGGCTCTGAATCATGCTCTCTGCCTTGAGAGCCTGTATCCTTTCGGTGATGCCGACGTTGTGCGCCTCTCCAATCACAAACGTCCTAGCTATACGGGAGGTAACAATTACGCATCAAAGCATCCAAACAACGACGGCTATAAAGGACAGAACCTATCTCCTCCCTGCACCAAGTGAAACCACCACGGGCACACTGAAAGGGACTGTGCGGTCTTCGATAGGGGATGTTTCTTTTGCGGAAAAAGGGAGCACAAAATGGCGGATTGCTGGGCTCGAAGACAAAATCGCAATGCACCACCACAACCAAACCGTCAAGAGAATCGAGGACAGGCGCCCCGACCTCCTCAGCCCACTCAATCCAACAACCAAGCCCGATGCCCTAATGCTCAGGGGCGTGTCTTTGCCATGACTCGAGACGAGGCATTTGCTTCCGACACTGTTGTAACAGGTATATTAAATTTCAATAATGTACCTGCTCGTATGTTATTTGATTCAGGTGCTTTGTATACTTTCATATCGGCGGACTTCGCCACCGAGCACAAATTCCCTGTTATGTTGTTAGACCTTGACCTTAGCGTAAGTATGCCTTCGGGCGTGCCACTACTCACAAACTTAGCCTGCAGGGGAGGAACCATATGTATTGGAGGTCAAAAGATCGGTCTTGATGCGATAGTTCTAGATATGAAGGACTTCAACATCATACTGGGTATGGATTGGCTCGGTCCGTGTAACATAACCATAGACTGCGCTGAAAGAAAGGTCACATTCCGCATACTTAGAGTGCCTAAATTTTGCTACTCGTGTGGTGAGGCGTCGCCGACCTGCATGGTGATCTCTGTAATATCTGCTCGACGGATGCTGCATTCCAAGTACGAAGGCTATCTAGCTTCCGTTCGAGACATGCGACAGGATGGTGCAAACGCGGATCAGACCGACATTGTGGCAGAATTCCCAGACGTGTTCCCGGACGAGCTACCCGGTATGTCGCCCGATCGAGAAATAGAGTTCACCATCGACACATTCTCCGACACCCGGCCAATCTCGAAGGCTGCGTACAGAATGGCCCCTCCAGAACTGAAGGAACTAAAGGCACAACTACAAGAATTACTCGACAGAGGGTTTATCCGTCCAAGTTTCTCGTCGTGGGGTGCGCCCGTGCTATTCGTGAAAAAAAGGATGGATCGATGCGGCTCTGCATCGACTATCGGAAATTGAATAAGGCCACCGTCCGGAACAAATACCCCCTACCCCGTATCGACGACTTGTTCAACCAGCTCCAAGGTGCAACGGTGTTTTCGAAGATTAATCTGCGATCGGGTTATCACCAACTCAAGGTCAAGCCAGATGACGTACCGACGTTCGCCTTCCGTACTTGTTACGGCCACTACGAGTTCTTGGTAATGCCGTTCGGTCTGACAAACGCCGCTGCCGTCTTCATGGATCTAATGAATTGGGTGTTCCGTCCGTTCGTTGACAAATTCGTAGTAGTCTTCATCGACGACATCCTCGTCTACTCGAAGGATCGAGCGCAACATGCAGAGCATCTGCGGAAGGTACTCCAAACCCTTCGAAAGAATCAGTTGTACGCGAAGATGAGCAAGTACGAGTTTTGGCTGAACAGTGTCTCATTCCTTGGGCACATCATCTTCGCCGCGGGCATCGCAGTCGATCCGAAGAAAGTCGAGGCAGTTGCTGATTGGAAACGGCCCACATCAGTTAGCAAAATTCGAAGCTTCCTAGGCTTGGCGGGATACTACCGACGCTTCGTGAAGGACTTCACGAAGATCGCATTGCCGTTGACTCGCCTCACCCAGAAAGGAGTCGCATTCAAGTAGTCAAACGACTGTGAAGCTTCCTTCTAGGAGCTCAAACAACGGCTCATTTCGGCCCTGATACTTGCTCTTCCTGAAGGAACGGAGGGATTTCAAATCTTTAGCGATGCTTCTGGCTAGGGCTTGGGGTGTGTGCTCATGCAGCGAGATAAGGTGATATCTTTTGCTTCCCGACAGTTGAAGCCGTACGAGAAGAACTACCCCACGCACGACCTAGAACTAGCAAAAATTGTGTTTGTGTTGAAGTTGTGGTATCACTATCTCTATGACGTGGCGTGCAGGATTTATACGGACCACAAAAGTCTCAAGTATCTCTTCACCCAGAAAGAACTGAATTTGCGACAGAGGCGATGGCTCGAACTAATTAAAGACTCTGACTTATCAATCTACTACATACCGGGCAAGGAAAATATGGTAGCGGATGCGCTCAACCGGAAGTACTTAGCTTCGTTATGCATCAACGATCGACTGCTACGTGACTTGGAAGGAATGGACATCGAGCTTCGAGTTCGTTTCAGAGACGTGAAACTGGCACAACTGCGGGTGGAACCGAGCCTACTGGAGAGGATCAAGGATGCACAGAAGGTCGACCCCTACCTGGAGAAGATGCGGAAGCCGATATCAACAGGGAAAGCGTCCGACTTTGCAGAGGACGAGTTGGGAGTATTGCGCGTGAAGGGACGACTATGCGTACCGGACGACGCAGAACTTAGAAAGGAGATAATGTCGAAGGTGCATTATGCAAAATATTCCTTACATCCTGGCAGCACCAAGATGTATAAGGACCTCCGTATTGTCTTTTGGTGGCACGGTATGAAGAGGGACGTAGCGCTCTTTGTGTCAAAATGTATGGCCTGTCAGCAAGTCAAAGCCGAGCACCAGCGACCGGGCGGGAAGATGTAGAACCTTGCCATTCCAGAGTAGAAATAGGATCACATCACTATGGACTTCATTGTTGGCTTGTCGAGGACGTTGCGAGGAAACGACGCAATTTGGGTCATCGTCGATCGACTAACCAAGTCAGCGCACTTTATTGCCATCAAAGTTACTTGGAGCGTCGACCGCCTTGCTCAGATATACCTTGATGAAGTAGTTCGGCTGCACGGGGTCCCAGTATCTATCGTCTTGGATCGGGATGGACGGTGCGTAGCGCGCTTCTGGAGTAGTCTTCATTCAGTACTGGGGACCAAGTTGAAGTTCAGCTTAGCTTATCATCCTCAGAATGACGGACAAATAGAGCGGGTGAACCAAATTCTCGAAGACATGTTACGACTCTGTGCGATCGACTTGAAGTCAAGTTGGGACGTCCATCTATCGCTGGCCGAGTTTGCATACAACAACAGCTATCAGTCCAGCATCCAAATGGCGCCGTATGAAGCTTTGTACGGCCGGAAGTGCAGATCGCCCATTTGCTGGAATGAAGTCGGGAAACGGCAGATACTTGGTCCGGAGCTGGTGGAGCAGACCGTGTAGAAGGTAAAGTTAATATGAGGGAGATTGAAGATAGCACAAAGCCGGTAAAAGAGCTATGCCGACATGCACCGACGTCCCCTTGAGTTCTCGGAAGGCGACCATGTATTCTTGAAAGTCATGCCCATGCGGAAAGTTTTCAAATTCGGTACGAAGGAAAAATTGAGCCTAAGATTTGTTGGCCTGTTCGAAATATTGAAGCGAGTCGCCCCGGTAGCTTGCTAAATTGCCTTGCCGCCTGCGTTGTCAGAGGTACGTGACGTCTTCCACGTATCACAATTGCGGAAGTACGTACATGACCCAAGCCATGTGGTAGATTTGGATAAGCTGCACTTGTCATATGTCGAAGAGCCAGTGCAAATCTTGGAGCGCAAGGATAAACTTCTCCACAACCGTGCTATTCCTCTCGTCCGTGTCCTCTAGAGAAACCATTCGGTCAAAGAGTTGATGTGGGAGCTTGAGTCAGAAATAAAGGAAAAGTTTCCTTCATTGTTCTCGTAGAGGTAGGTTCTATTTTTAAGTTTCGAGGATGAAACTTTTTCTTAGTTGGTTATGGTGTAGTGCCCCGTCCCTACATCATGCCCCATACTCTGTCCATGGGGTGCATGAAAAAGGAACACTGTCGCTATCGATTCAGTCGGGACCGATAGGTCGGGATCGACCGAATCGATCGAACAGGAACGGTTGAATTAAGATCCATTCCTCTTTATGGAATGTCTTCTTCGGAACCAAGTCCCATATTCAATGGGTTGTGCCTCGAGGATTGACTCTACGGCTGAGTCGGAAGAGACCTCCCGTTGCTCTACTTTTTATGCCGCTTGCGTTGGTTTTGGCTTTGTTTTCTGAATGCATTTTCGTGAATGTTTTCGATGGTTTTCATGGCTTGTATTTCGAACTCGCATTTCCTATCGAACTCCTTGAATAATGCAGTATTCTAATCGGTTGCTTGTACGATTTTAGGTAATCGCGTAGGCGACGTCTAGCGCGACCAACAAGTTCTCTCGTCGAAGTAAACTCAAGGTGAGTGGCTGACCCTTCTCTTCTCGACCCCTTCTTAAGTAAATCGAAAGTGTTGTTGTGGAAGAAAGAATGAATGCAAGGGCTCGAGCACGGTAAAACGATTAAGTTTCAAAGAGAACGAAGGCTATACCTTAATAACTGAATAATGTCCTAACTCGGTCATTGGACAACTTGTCGACAAGGAGAAAGTTTCGTCGAGCGACAACCCGGGGCCACGGGACCGACTCGACCTAGGAGGAAATACGGTATAGCTGTGCTGGAAGATAGTACGTGTTAGGCGGGGACTTTCAGCGGAGCTCATTACTTGCATTAAAAATGCCCCGACTAACAAAGCTATAAGTCCAGGATGGCTTGTGGTGTCAGTGACCAATCACACGTAATATTGCTCTTGGTATAAAAAATGATAACAATTGACAGGAAAGAACATGGTATGTCTCATAAGGCACGACGCGGCCCGCCGTGGGTAAGTTCCAACGTAAATTACATTATGCTTGTCATTGCTCGCCTGAAATTTATTAGGATGGTTAGAAATATTCATGAACTAAGTCATATAAACTCATCAACCAAATGAGAACTTGGAACTTAACTTGCAACGTACCAGTACAAATTATAATGTACTGATCCTCCCTCTCCACGTAGGTACCCCGAACCACGAAGGCATGCCACCTAAAAGCTCAAAGCGAAGTGAACCCTTTTGAAGCCTTGTCCGCATGTAAAGGCTTGTTTCTGGATTCCTTTTGAAGAAGACTAGCACTCAGTCCAAAAGAAAAGATGGTGACTCGACTTTCTGCGATAGCAGGTAGAAATGTGTAATAGTTTTTGTTTGTAAAAAGAGATGTAATGTATGGAATGACTATCTCATCGGCGTTCATTTTGTAAGTCGAGTCATGTTGTAGCCCATGCGGCAAAGATTGTAAGGAAGTCTATGTAAAGTTTTATAATTATCAATGAAAAAGTCTATTTCTATTGCAAATGTGTCATTCAATTTCTCTGCGTACTCTAAATTGATATTGTATTTCGGATAACCTTATGATTATGCCTTGTGCGATCGCAACTTAGGTTCGCACGGCATCATGCCCGGGGCACGACTATCGATTCTACAGAATCGGGGCGTGACACTACCTACCACCATCCCCCTTTATAAACCCACCCACTTTTTTTCTCCTCATTAATTATTCTCCATAACTCCTCTTTCTTCTCCATTAAAACCCCCCCTCCATAGGCAAGTACAACTTGCTTCCACAAAAGAACCTAATTTTATTGTTCTATTAGCTTCTTCTCATATTTCTAAGATACATTAGAACTTGTCATTTTCTATTTTGAAGCTTTGATTTTTGTAGATCTAGAAATTAGTCATTTTTGGATTTTGGTGATTTTGATCTATCAAACTTCTTTATTTTCAAGTTTTGATGGTTCCATATTGTAGAGAATTTTGTTCTACCCCACTTTGACCTATGGAAGTCCCATTTTGGCTTGCAAATGGGAGTTTTATGGACTTTGGAAGTTCTTGGGTTCTTCTTGGCCATGGCTCTCAGCCTTGGTGGAGAAAATGGCCCTGTAGCAGCCGGCACATCTCGTCGTTCGGCACACTGCTTAGTGTCCCAGCGTATCTCGTCGTCCTGCACACTTTATAGTGCCCACGCAACTGGCCCACCTGCGCGCTTCTTAGCGTCAGAACCAGTTGGGCGCAACCGGCGCAACTGGCCCACCTGCGCGCTTCTTAGCGCCAGACCCAGTTGGGCTCATCTTCCCCTGGTACATTTTGCCCTGGCGCATCTTACCCCCGGTGTATCTTGCCCTGGCGCATCTTGTCCCCTGCGCATCTTGTCCTGCGCATCTTGCCCTGACGCATCTTGTCCCAACGCAATCCCTAGCCCGGCGCAACTGGCCACCTGCGCGCTTCTTAGCGCTAGACCTAGTGGGCGCAACCTGGCCTGTGCCCCTGGCGCAGTCTGGCCAGTGGCCTGGGGCATTTTTCCTGGCGCAACCTAGCCATGGCACCCTAATTGCCCCATTTAATCCCCTTTTATTAGGCGCATGGCATCCCCTATTTATATCCTTACGCCTTTTTGACACGAATTCGACATGGCACGACTCGTACAAGCCTTGGCACGATTTGGCATGTATATGGCCTTCATGTAGGCGCACAGAACCCCAGAGGCACATAGCCTTGGGGCACACAATGACATAGCATTTTTACATCGGTGGCCCGTTAGGATACACTCAGGATATGTCATTCTGCTTACATGATGATATGATCATAACCATAATATGTAAATATGAAATGATGATTGATATGTAATGAACCATGATGGTGACCCATCGTGGTACACTCCTAACAAGTAACAAGTACAAGTAAAGCAAGATGACAGTGGCCCCTCATGGTGCACTCCAGACAAGAACATGACAAGTAACGTAACATGATAGTAACCCGTTGTGGTGCACCCCTGACAAGTAATCTTGACAAATAACTTATGAACGTTGTTGTGACAGCTAAGTGGACATGACACCATGGGTGGTTGTATTGAATGTGCTTGTATAAGCTACCAGTCGAGTTTCGTATCATGTCTAGGACATGTGTCCCAGATTACCACGGTCAGGGATTCATACCGAATCTGACTAGGTTAATGACTAGATTGATCAAGTAGTTCATATAGAGAGGTATTCCGGCTACAAGCAATCCCGTTATCTGGGCGTCTTTCTGATGGACTTGTAGCCTGCCGACGAGTAGGGCACATTTCCAGCTCACTGTTATGTGGGGCACTTCAAGCAAGCAATGATTACTAAGCACACTGTCATGTGTTACACTAAAGTCACCTAACAAGTATTGATAACTCTTAACATGAACTTGCTCCTGTTATTGATTGACCGTGACTGATTGAATGGAGTCCCATTTGTCTAGTCTTGTCTAGAACCAGTACATGGCTATCTCAGGACATGTTTGTGAATGCTTTACCTTACCGATAATTGGTTAGAGACTAAGTTCCGTTCAGGTGAAGGGTTACAACCCCGGTCCTTATTTGGTTTACGGGTTGTAACTTGGTTACCGAAATAGTCCTTTAGGTCTCTTAATCGTTTATCATCCCGTTTTATTCAACTGATGTCTATTATTATTTCATCTATAACTTATGTACTAATGTGCTGGTTTTAGTTCTTAAGTGAAGCCTCCTTTGTGGCACTTGCTTTTCTTGGGGTCTGACCCAGCTGGTTTTGTATGGTCAGATTTCGGAGCAGCTACCGAGGATCTCCCAGCCTTCCTGCCAGATGGTGACCACTAGGCGCAATCCTAGCAACGAGCGGGTTTTATTTTGCTCTCCCACTCTATTGTAAAAATATTCTTTTGAGGCGTTTAGCCGCGGAGCAAGTGTTAGCGCGTTTACAACTCTAGTTACTGTCTGCCTATGGGTTGTAACATAATTGACAAATCCTAGGGTTGATCATGTATGACTTAAACTCTTGCTAGTCCTCACATTTTCTATAACTAGCTTCATGATCATCTGAATATATAATGTATGGGACGTCTTACTTTGTATGTTCGATGATCTACCATTTTGTTATATTTACTTGCTTGCTTGAGATTGAGACAGTAGGCTTGATATTGACCATAAGAGACTGATGGCTTGTAGTAAACCCTCATGCATCTAGACAGCCGTGACCGTATTGTGAGGTGGGGTTCACTTCAATATACGTAGCTGGCTGTGTCTGTCCCTCGCTCTCTAGTATTCTGGTTCTGGGGCGTGACAACAAATCAATATGACTTAACCATATTGTCGCATCGTGGCCTTTCCCGTTTCAATCATCAACTAACTCAATCAAGACTTGTGGACTTAGTGTCGATGACTCAAACTCCAGAGGCCACCTCTCGTGTCAGAAATACGGTATCTTTGTTGTAGCTAAATCTTAGGGCCAATATTGTGTTACAAACCGTGCACACATTTAACTTGACTCATTGGTACCGAGCACATAGTATACGACTCAATCCAAAGGCTTGCACGCAGATCGTCGCTATTATGTCGACTCATCTATATGAAATGGGTCACTAGTGTCACGCAACGGTCCCGTAGGACCGATCGTCCTCTCTAATGCAATATGGGTTTCATAACGGCCGATTATAGGCTAAGCGACGGGGTCGTCGCACAGAAGTCCTGAAACAGAAACATTGAATAAGCCAGCGGAAAGTTTGAACCAAAACACAAGTCAACAAAAGAGGCTCTTTATTGATATTGCACAAGGATTACAAAAGTGGCATGAGGCCATGATTATAATCACTCAATCTCATTCTTCTCTCAAGTTACAAGTCACTCTGCTCTCTCTCATTACAATTTGATGAGCCAGCGGATGCTTTAGATAGACGATGTCCATATATTATATCCCATATAAGTCTAGATTCCATACGGCCGCACGCCTCAAAATGCCAAGGAACTTCGTGTCTCGACGCATCCAAGCGAGCTCCATGCCAACGAGCTTCTACCTGTGCCTGTACATGAAAATTGTGTGGGTGTCAGTACTCAACTGTACTGGCGGAGTGAGCATCTCGCCCAGCCATACAAAACCAACACGTTCATTTACTTTGTGCAACATAAACCCTTTATGGTTGTCTTTCTATTCTTGCCTTAGGATCGATTTTAGGACATAGACGCCTCGCCTACTTGTGTCTCAAGACCCTTCTCGTGCCAACAACATCAACTTATCGACTCGTGCCTACCTTTCGGTCCATACTTTAAGACTCAATCACACGGTCGTGCCATCTACTCTATTCATGCATCCACAATGAGGCTGTGCCTCGCAACTCACTACCACTTGACCAACTTTGCCTTACGGCCCTTTCGGACTTAAACTCGAAATGACTTAATCCAACTTGCTTATACTTTTGTGTCAACGACTCACCAACCGACGCCACGCTTCGTACCGTAGCACGGTGTCTTCATTGCAGCCAAATCTTAGGCCCAAATATTGTGTTACAAATTGTGCACACATTCAACTTGACTCAGACCAAAGGCATGCACGTGGATCGCCGCTAATATGCCGACTCATCTATATAAAAGGGTCACTAGTACCATAAACTATGCTTGGACTTATAACTTTGCTATTCGGCGACCCTTTCAGCACAAGTAGCGAGCCCCACTGAAAGTTTTTGAATAACCTGAGCGGTACTCCCAGCTTGGCTATACCGTGTTTCTCCTTGGCTAGAACAGTCCTGTGGCCACAGGTTTGCCGTCCGAAGGAAACTTTCCCTTGTCGACAAGTTGTCCAATAACTATACAAGACTCGACTCGAACTACCGTCTAACACAGTCATTCTTCTTCTAGTGTTACCATCTTTTCAGGACCATGTTAAAGACTTCTATTATTTGAGACCACCTCGATGACCCATGGTCGCAAGTATTCTTCCATGTTGTCCTATCATTTACTCAACTCAGGAACGACTATTTGATAGCCCTTTTCCTAAACTCAATTGAATCCACCGTGGCTCATGCCTTAAAATACTAAGTCCGTGACATCGTACCTTAAGTCAACTTGTGTTCTGTGCGACACTACCGCCCAAGTTATACTTTATATGGCGAGCCTTGATACCGTAGGATAGTGTGGCTACAACCAGCCGTAGAAATTGTGGGACCGTGCTTGCTATTACTTCGATTTCCCTTGACATAACTTTTGACTAACTCTATCGTGCGATACAACTTAACCCGTAGGACGAGCAAGGCTATGCCAAGCCCTTGCATCGTAGAAATGTGAATTGAGATGTGGGACACTTTTGCTATGTTAAGCATTGGACTGTAGGACCGTGCCCTATTTTTTCAAGCATTTATACGTGCGACGCCTATGACTATGCTAAGCCCATAGTCTTGTGGTAATATAAAGCAACTTTTCCTTAAGGCACGGGACGAAGGACCGAGTGTCATTTTAAAAACACGCCATGCAACATTTCTAAGCCGACCGTAGGACCTTTCCATATTATAAGTCTTTTGACCCAACTTGGGATAATCCCTTAGCTATGTGGATTTGCCTTTTTATAATCAAGCCTACTTGTGTATTTGAAAACTTTCGATATATTAGTGTGAAGGCCAAGCCGAGGCAAGTTCACTGAAGCCACCCACCTGTACGAGGAGTCGCCTCGACCGAGCGGGACTTCGAGCAAGCCTTTGCATGGCCAGGTCCGAACGTCGTTGTCTTTTTGATTCCTCCGATTGGACTGAGCGGGACGGGGCATTACATTATACACTACTCAGAAAAGTTTTGTCCATGAAACTTACTGAGTACATACTTATTGACACACTCCGCCTATGCATTTTTTTAATCCGTACCATGCTCGTGCCTTATTTATTTTTTACCTCGAGCAACTATATCTCAACTTGGGTAACTTATACTCGTCGCGTACATGGACAACTCATTTCTAAGCTAACCACCCGATCAACCGACATTCAAGTTCATCTCAAATCTAATGATCGTACTACCATCAATATTTTTCTTTGCAACACATAATTTCAAAATCCTTGATAACTTTTGGTTCTTTTATTCTCATTTGAATTCAACGTATCACTTAGTTGGATCCTGCACATATTTAAGGCATCCCTAAAATATATGCATTTTAGCCAAGCCTTGTGATAGTGAATCCAATTCCACCTACTCGATTCATCCTATCAATCCTAAAAATCAATCGTACCGATGCTATCTCTCGAAACATGGATGTCTCGTCTAACCACTAGGACATCTCTCCAGGCTAAAGTCAATATCAGTATTGGAATCGCCATTCCCAAACAATAATATCAATACTGACCCCAATCCTAAGGTCAAACCAAAGTTGATAATATGGGATTTTCTATCCAAGCTCGTATCACTCCGATTTCTAAACTTTGAGCATAGTTTTCTCCTATTCGCTTTCTTATCGTTCGATCCAGGGGTCCGAGTCATTTAGCAAAGTCATGCTATTATAAGTTCTACATCAACTAAATTCCTCTACATATCACTATTGTACATCCAATCTTAGCAATTCACATAGTCTATCTCTTCCAACATATTCGGTATAATCCACCTATCCATCTTATCCAAGTCAAGTACACCACGAAATGGTTTATCACTAAACCATAATTCTCATTTCATATTTTCTAAGTCGTTTACTACAATTCATGCATTTGATCACAATGTCGTCTAGTATAGCAATATATTATGCCCCAATCTCACGCAAGTCTGATTATCTACGGTGGACATGAAACCACCATGCTAACGCTCCCGCAGGATAATTATCCTCATCGGGGCGCAACTCTTGCTTTGAGTCTAGACTAATTCATTTTCGATATGCAAATTGGATCTACTCAATCCTTAAATTTACTTAATCATCAATCACAAGTCCGACCAATCCTCGAATTCACCTTCGCATCAAACCACAAGTCAAAGCAATACAAATTGCCACACCCTATTTTTTCAAGTTCGATCATTCCCGTTGGACATGAATCACCATGTCAGCGCTCACGCGGAACGATCGCCTCAAATTTGACGTGACACATGTGCGAGGCTATTGTTGCGCTCACGCAAGACAAGATCATCGACATTGTGGTTATCACCGAACAATCAAGACACTCTCATTTTTATCCAAACATTCATTTCTATCAAAATCCCAAGCATAGCATCCATGAAAACAATATCATTTTACACGATCGTTATTCTTCGAATTAGAGTACCTTCGAGTTATCGCACATTGATCTTTGATACGTCTCAATACCATCGATGATGTATATAACCTGACGATCTTCCTTTGCATCGAACTTCGAGTTGTACAACTGATGCTATTATCCGAACTGGATATACCATAATCTTTTCAACATTCAAGATCAAATTGTTCAAACCCAAATTCACGTATATTCATCCGTCTATCTTAAGTCATTGAGCAACATATTTTCTTCAAGTCGTATTGTTCTATGCTAACTCAAATCATCGAACAACGTCTATCGTAACTTTAAAATCAAACTTTTTCATACACGCTATCTTTTCATCGTGCTAACTTTTCGTATACGATTCATATCGATTCCTCAACTGAGTCATTCGTTCGTTACACCTTAAATTTTTCTTCGATTCAATTTACCTACTCAATCATTTTCGCATTTTATACTTGCACAATCCAAATCTCGTGCGCGTCATTTCTAGTTGGTTCGAACCAACTTATCAAACTTCAAGTTTACAATTTAATCAATGATACTCAATCTAAGGCTTTGAATATGGTGATGCTTGCTGATAGACTCATTGGCACCCCGTATCCTCAATCGACCGACATCCCTTAGGCTATTCCATACACCAGTCAGGGATGAAGTCATTTGACAAATCCTCGAGACAAGTTTCGACTCACAACCGATTACTTCGAATCACTATTCGAATTATTCTCCAAAATTAAGCACGTTCTATCTATATCGCATCGACGATATCGTCGTTCGATAGCACCTCTATCGCAACTACCCAACACTTTTATGAATCGAGTCTGACTCACCCTTATTCGACATAATTTGAATTCTGTACCCGACTTTGCTAAGGTCTATGTAATTCTTGGTGTATATGCCCAGCCCGACTTAGCCAACCGTGCTTTACTTGAACCATCTTTTATTTTTACCGAAAATAATTCTCATACGATTTATAAATTACATAGACTTATTGTACGGACATCCCGTAGAACATTGAGAGAGAGTGCCGATGTATCAATCATGGAAGCAACATCAGAGTTTGGAAAAATGACATCAGAGTTAAAGAATTCAATCGAAAGTCCAAGGACGTAAAGCCGTGCTCTGATACCATTATGTCACACCCCGGTCCCGTAGGACCGATCATCCTCGCTAAGGCGTGATACCAAGTGAGCCTAGGTTGCACTCACGTAAGGCGGATTCCATAACGACCGATTACATGCTAAGCGACATTGTCGTCACACAGAAGTCCCGAAACAGAAACATTGAATAAGCCAACGGAAAGTTATAACTAAAATACAAGTCAACAAAAGAGGCTCTTTGTTGATTTTTAACAAGGATTACAAAAGTGGCACGAGGCTCTTTGTGCTAGGTTGGAGATCTGGTGTTCTTGAGGATATCTCCGACACGTAGTACTATACGCTTTGGTGGAGGTGGAAAGCTTAGCCCGCATTTCATCGGACCTTTCGTTATCAACGGGAGAGTCGGTGACGTGGCTTACATGCTAGACTTGCCACCTGTATTAGAGGAAGTCCACAATGTATTTCACGTGTCGCAGCTGAGACGGTATGTGGCGGATCCCAGCCATATACTCGATCATTCCGAGATCGAGGTGGGCCCTACTTTTAGTTATCCAGAACAGCCTATGGCGATTCTGGATCGACGAGAGAAGGTGCTGAGGAACTAGATGATACCCTTGGTTCGCGTCGCATGGAGGCATCTTTCTCTAGGAGAGTCTACCTGGGAGAGGGATGATGAGATGCGCGAGCGATACCCTTATCTTTTTGGACCTTGAGATATGATTTTATATCATTCTCATATGTTTGGTTTCGTCTTTAATTTCAAGGACAAAATTATTTTAAGGAGGGTAAACTTGTCACTATCACATTTTTAGCCTAAGGGTATTTTTGTCATTTGTGACTTTGTGATTAATTTGAATTATAGTTAATTAATAATGTGCTAATTAATATGTTAGGTTAATCTAGAATTTGCCCTAATCTAGATGTTAGTCATGAGCATAGATATTGCATTAGAAGTTTCTAACTAGATGACAAGATTAGTGATATCTAGATATTATGTTTAAGTAGGATATTTAGCTAGAAACTCTAATTTACTTGGGCCTTTACTAAGAGGGATTGAATTATGCATGTAGAAGCCTACCCATGACCTAAATATCTACCCAAAACCTAGCCAACACCCTTGTGGCCGGCCACACTACCTTCTTCCCCTATATAAACATTACATTAATGAATCTTGCCTCTTTTCATTACCTCCTTAAACCCTAAATTGAGTTCTTCCCCAAAATCACCCCCTTTCTCCAAATGTAAACCCCCTAATTTATTAAATTATTTAATGTTAGTTTTGTGTAAATTTTTGCTAAAATACATGTATGCATAATACTAGGAGTGTAATGCATAGTATGGGTGTAAGTTTATATGATATTTTTATATATTTGTATATATGCATATGTGTATGTGTTGATTTATTAAGGTGTATATATTTATATATACATATATGTGGGAATATATGTGTATATAAATATATCTAATTGTTGAACTATTGAAAAGAGTTTTTTAATTAGAAATAATAAATAAAAATAGAATTTAGATATTTAAATAAAATAATAATAGAAAAATAAAAAATAATAAAAAAAGAATTATTAATAAAAATAAAAAAATAAATGAAAAAGAAAAAAGGAAAAAAAAAGAAAAGAAAAGAAAAGAAAAGAAAAGAAAAGAAAAAATAAAAATCAACCACCCACCCACATAAGTGGGCGGGCCCCCCACCCTCTCACTTGCTTGCTGCTGAAGCAGCAAGCCAACGCTTATAATCTGCGTGCAATTCCCATAGCAACCCGTGGGTTTACAAATTGGCCTATTAGTAATAGTAGTAGTATTAGGTTTTCATCCAATTTGTTTTATATATAACCTCCTCCACAGACCTTAAAACCCTAGACTCCCAAAACAAAAATTATGGCAGAATATACCCTCTTCGCCTACAAGTTCGTTTCACCAGCGACGGAGTTTTGTGCGCGACGAACGGAGCATCGAAAGTCAGCTCCTCGTCATCCACAGAGCAGTTTTTCCACTCAAGGTACCCTACTTCCCGATGACGTAACTTTTTGTCTCTAACACCGATTTTCTATCCGTAAGATTTTAAGGAAAGTAGACTTGACCCTCTTCGAGATACTCTAGATGGATTTTGACATAACCATCTAACTGGTTCGAAAAATCAAACTGAAGTTAGAAAAAAAATCTATTTTTCTAGACTGTTAAATTCAATTCTAAACGATAACTTGTCGGCCAATTTTCTTGCTGCACATTAAAGACTTGTAGAAACTAATTGAAAAAAGTAAAAAACAATATAACCGAGATTGAAATGCATCTTCTGGATCGTCGTTTCGATTAACGTGTAAAAAGTAAATTGATGTTGAAGTTGGAGGAAAACTGTTTTAATTTATATAAAATTTCTAAAAAATTTCACGATAGGGCGTGCGCTCCGACAAACCGGGTGACGTGGTCGTGCGCTATATGCATCGAAAGGCGCGTATGGACGTTGCTGACGTGTGGGAATTGATAGAACTCAGTTTCTTCGCGTGTGTGCGACGAAATCAGTCCGTATCTGTCAAGATACACCCGTATCAACCTTTTACAAACTTGACCCTAATGTCGTATACATTCGTCAGATCGAGACGAAACATGCACCAACTGGTCCTAATTGAAATTTTGGTCCTGTGTGCCAAGTTTGGTTCGATTCTGAGAAGGTCAACCGGAACCCCTTTTTGGCGTGCCCGCGACCTACTCAAACGGGCGATTATGTACGCGGCTCATCAGATTCCAAACCTGGACGTACCATTGCGTTCCCCTCTTCAAACTGAATCTGTACACATATAGTTTGACGACTTTAGAGATCATAGACTTTGGCACATGTTTCGGTGCAAAGCGGGTTCAACGACGGACATCGTTTTGACCCAAAATTATGATTTGCCCCTGTTCTAGAATTAGACTTTTGGACAGGCATTTCCTAGGTATATCTTATACATCGATTATGTTTTTGATGTTTGTTTCAGCGTTCGGAGTTGTTTGGATATTGTGACGTTTCTTGGCTGACATTATGATTTCCTGTACTTGCCACTTTGCACCATCAGGTAAGATACCTTGCCACCTTACTCTGTGATTATTATATTCTTATTTTTAGTTGTTATTTTTAGCATTTCTTATTTCTTGATATTATAAAACTATGCGTCCAAGTCACACTTTGGTGCAAGCGACTCTATCGGTCGTTTTCTCGCTTTATTTATATTCTTGTACATTGACTTAGCCTAGTGACCACCCATTGATGTTGAGGTATTGGTATATCTCATATGGCCTTGACACTTGCTTTACCACGTGATGTGAGTCACATGTAGGACATGTATCTGCATAGTCGGCCGGCCACCGATGCGTATGGAACGTGCGACGGATAGGAGTGATCGCCAATAGAATTGCATGTAAGAAGACTTGGCGGTTACTAAAGGTTTATTTCGATCATGGACATGATGATACTAGGCATTGGGTGGGGAGAACAATACCTGACGTATGGGCTTCGATTGCACTTCCCTTGTAACCCGAAAGCTCCGTTGGAGATACGGGTATGTTTAGCCTCTCAGGTTGGCCACTGTCGTTCTTGGAACGTTATGCGCTTGGTCACTGGTACCCAAGAGGGGACTATACCGGATCCTTTATTTAGCCAGGGCTCATGCGTCGAAGGATTGTATCTCAACTGCATATTAACAATAGAATGGTCAGGAACCCTATTGGATGCATACCTTTCTTTCTTATTATATTATCACAGTTACATGGCATAGAATTTTCTTGTATCTTGTTACATCCCTCTGAGGAGCTAGTTATCTCTCCAGGATTAGACGACTTCCCGCAGGAGTACGAGGTGGCATTGGATTCAGCTTACATCGATGACGAGGCAGTTCCTACCGATTTCTAGTCTTTTTCTTATTTGAGACATTAGTGGACATTATTTTACATCTCTTTTCTTTCTATTTTTGTGGAGGTTGGACTCCGATCTTGTGAGACTATTTTTATAGCCGTTTGGAGTGAGCATGTTCACCCGGCTACCTTTTGATACACTTATTTATTTATTTGGACTCTATTATCTTCTGTGATGAGCTGTGATTAGATTAGATTATATTATTCTGGCCTATGATTATTTTATTTACAGCTTATGTGCATATACGAGAATTCCATATATTGGAGTATTTTTTGTACATGTGCAGCAGGCATGTTTACGTACTTGGTCCTATGTATTTTGGGACTGGGGTGTTACACCAAATCAACTCCAAATTGAGCCTAATATTTTGCAATACACTCCCCTAGTGTAGAGGAGGTCAATAGAAGCTAACTAGTAAGGATTTGGAGCTATTTGACCATTGAAGCTTGGAGGAGATCTAGATCTAATGCATTTTTATTGAGATTCTAACTCTCAATAGGTAATGGCTTCTAAACCTATTAATGTTCAGATTTTTTTCCAAAGATTCATTCATTAGTGTCCCCCTAGCTGTTGACTAAGTTTGGGTTCAAATCGAATCCATTTGATACACGTATCGGAGGCGTATCAGAGTATTGTATAGAGTGTTCGATGAAATGTCACTTAGGAATTAATATTACTGTTTTCCAAAAGTAATTTCATAAATTTGTAGATCTATATATGTGTATTACATTTCTTTGTGATTGAGCAGGATTGGATACATTTTTTGGGTCCAAAACTGGATACGGCATGCTTACTGCATACTGTGGACACATGCCCTGCTATCCGAGACCTCGTGCTCATTGCACAGGATACGTGTAACTCGACACATAAGTCGATGACAAGACTGACATCGTGTCCCCTAAGTATTAGGTGGTGTGGTATTGTGTCGGATACGTTATCGTGTCTGCATCGGTCTTATACAGACTGTGCACACACGAACTTGTGTCTCTGATACGTGTTCGTATCTTGGATACGGTGACACTAGGACACATTGCAGACACCTTGACACCAAGCCCTAGATCTAGGTTACCTGTGGACACGAGCATGAGACCCAATATTGTGTGTGTCGTGTCCTATAGGGCTCGACATGCCAGCACGAGACAGTGTACTGCACTGTCTCTGACACTCGACTTTGACACTTCTTTGATACATGTATGGACACAATTTTGGATACTGTTGGACACCCCCTTGTCCACACTTGTGTAGGCTCTATGACACCCCTTTCTATCTTCCAGTTTTTGAGGATTTGGGTTTCAAATCCAGGTTGGAGTTGGGTTCGGGTTATATGCCTATACTGGGTGCTGAGTTGATGATGTGTTGAGTTTGGGGGTTTGTAGTTTTCTGAGCAGTGAGAAGGTTTGGGTTCTTCCAGTTTGGTTGAGTTGTTCAGTAGATATGTATTTGTTAGTTTAAATTACAATAGATTAGATGTTACTTTCATATATGAATCTATATATATATATATCTAGTTTCCTACATATAATCTATATATATAGTTAGTATATATAGCTTTCTTATATATATTTTCATGAGATGTTGAGTTGGCTTTTTTTAAGGGTCTACTTGGGAATTAGTTCCAGTTTTAGGGTTTTCCAACCCTCTTCACACTAGACAGCACACACTCTTTATACACACAAACACACACATTAATTTACTCCCCCCCTTTCCCTCTTTCTCTATTTGCCGTGTGTGTGTGTGTGTATATATATAAATATATATATATATATATATATATATATCTATATATATATATATATATATCTATATATATATATATTATATTTATATATATATATATATATATATATATATATATATATATATAAATAAATAATAATAAATAAATAAATATATATATATATATATATATAGATATATATATATATATATATATATATATATATAAATATATATATATATATATATATAATATATATATAATATATATATATATTATATATATATATATATATATATATATAGCTTATATTTATAACAATGTGGTACATAGTATATAATATATATGTATTTGTGGCATATATGCCTATAGGCTATATTAGACTAGATTATACCTTGGTATCCTAAGGTATCCTAGTATAGTGAGGTACCTATACTTGACCTAGAAATTGACTAGATAGGCCTAATATGACTTGTAGACTTGAGTTTGAGTAAACCCTAGACTAGTTGACTAGTTTGACAAGAGTTGACATAGTTTGACTAGATTGTTGACCAGAGTTGAACAAGAGTTGATTTTGACCTAGAATGACCTAGAATCATGTAGAATGCATTGTAAACTTCATTTATCAGACCTTGAATACATTGTAACCTGTGTTGCTCTAAATAGGACTCAGTTACTACAGTTCAGATATCTATTCTCATCAGTCATTTAGGATATCAGGCAAGTACATGCTCTGATCATTTTCATACTTTTTAGAACATATATTCCTGCTTTAGATAAATTATTTGATGTTGTCACGTTGTTATCACGGACCAGTACCCTATGGATCTTGTCATGTGATGTTATTCCCCTCGGGTTCATCAAATACATCTTGTCATGTGCTTTTCACGAACATCTTGTATTTCTTGTACACCCCTATTCATGTATACTCTTGTGCAATCTTGTACTCTCATGATCACATGAGCCTCATGGATAAAACCTCTTGTACAGGTAACGTAACTTGGTTGGATCCTTGTATATTAATTGGGGAGGGTGAGTAGGAAATAGTTATGTGATCAAATCCCATCTTTTATAAATATTGTGAATGTCCATTATTCCTCACGTACAATGGAGACCAATTTATTGTATGTCCCAGCCTATTTACATAATCATCTTGTGCCCTAATCACTTATATTTACTTACAGTTCTTATTTCATATATAACTCTTCTTGTACTTAGATTTGTCTATTTACACTGTTATTGTGCATGTCTTACAGTTTTTTTATAGTTTACTCTACTGTTTGTTTTATATATTCTGTCATGATATGATCCTGTTTTAGTATTGTGTATTCGCTCCTGTCCTGACTGGACCTATTGAAAATATTACAGATGATACTAAAGATTTATGCAAAACCTACTATGGGGTCCATCTAGACGATACTTGTGAGTTGGACCCACAGGAGGATCCAGCTCTAGCTGAGGACATCATCCCTATTGCCTAGCCTAGATAGCTAGGCTTCTTATCCTATTTTGTTGTCTTTGATTGTATTATATGGACGTTGAGATGTTAGTGTCATTTATGTCACGCCCCGGTCCCATTGGATCGATCGTCCTCGCTAAGGTGTGATGCCACGTGAGCCTGAATTACGCTCACGCAAGGCAGGTTCCACAATGGCCGATTACAGGCTAAGCGACAGGGGTCATCGCACAGAAGTCTCAAGCAGAAATATTGATTAAACAACAGTAGAATCTTAAAACAAAACACAAGTCATTTAAATGCTCTTTATTGATATTGAACAAGGATTACATAGGTGGGCACGAGGCCAAGATTATAATCACTCAAGCTCACTCTTCTCACAATACAAGTCACTGCTCTCTCTCCCATCTCTCAATACAATGACGAGCCAGCTGATGCTTCAGATAGGCGATGTCCATACATTATGTCCCGTATAAGTCCAGTCGCCATGCGACCGTACGCCTCAAACGCCAAGAACTCCGTGCCTCGACGCATTCAAGCAAGCTCCGCGCCAACGAGCTTCTACCTGTGCCTGTACATAAACACTGTGTGGATGCCAGTACTCAATTGTACTGGTGGTGTGAGCTCCTCACCCACCCATACAAAACCAACACATTCATTTACTTTGTGCAACATATCCTTTATGATTGTCTTTTTATTCTTTTCCTTAGGATCAGTTTTAGGACATACCCCTGGCCTATTTTGGTCTCTAGACCATCACCGTGCCTTGCACCAAAAACTTACTCATACTATGCCTCTAGACCTTCTCGTGCTAACAACGTCAACTTATCGACACGTGCTTGCCTTTCGGCCCATATTCGGTACGTAACAACTTGGTCGTACCATAAATCCTTCTTATAACATAATCGAGACAGTGCCTCGCCACTTAGTAACTTGCCTATCTTGTGTCGTAACAACGTGGTCGTGCCATACATATCGAGGCTGTGCCTCGTGACTCAACAAGACTTAACCGAAATTGCCCTACGGCCCTACCTGACTTAAACTCCAAGATGCCTCAATTCCAACATATGTAACTTAGGGTCTATGGCTTAATACTTAATGCCACATCTCATAACTCTGGGTCATCGGCTTAATATTAATGCCGCATCTCGTGGCGAAGCACGGGTCCTTCTTATAACCAAAATCTTAGACTCCATACTTGGTGTTGCAACCGTGCACACCCTCTTGACCCTACTCGTGCCGTGCTTACACTTTCTTGGATTTGGCGGACACCGTGCATGCAGATTCGCCGCTTAGCACGCCAACTTATCTATATGAAAGTCACTGTTAATCCAAGCCATCGTGCACATAGCTCGGGTAGGCGACGAGTCTTTCGATGCAAGGTAGCTAGCCCCATGGAAAGCTCCCGACTAACCACGTGGTACAATCCCATTGCTATAACGTCTTCCCCCTAGGTCGACTGCCCCGTCGTGCCGACGTAATACCAGTCGAGGAAGAAATTCTTATCGACAAGTTGTCCATGACCACGGACCTACGAGACATCTAGACTCACGTAAATGCATGACCTAATTTGTGGTATAACCCGACCCATACTTAGCAACTCGTACGTCAGAACCAAGAGACTCCAACCGAGAGACCGCCTCATACTATGCAAAATGTGCATTGAAATACGATGAAAAATGTGCATCAAAACCATACGATGCAAAACGTTCATCCTTAGAGATCCCAAAACGTGGGAACGTCTCGGCGACAAACGGTCGCGTGAACTTTCCTTTCTTTGGAACTTAGGGAACGACTAATGCATAGCGTTCCTACTTAACTTGAACAAAACGTTTTCTTAAGTGCAATAGACCGTGGCTAACTTTTCATAGTGCCGACTGTGGCTCATGCCTTAAACCAACTTATGTTCTACGCGATGCTATCGTCCAAGTCATACTTTATATGACAAGCCTTGAGACGTGGGAATATGTGACTTAACAATCGTAGAAAGCGCAAGACAGTGCGTAGAATGACTTCGACAGCCCAATATAACTTTTGCCTAACTCAATCGTACAACAAGTTAATCCGTAGGATGGCCAAAGGCTATGCCAAGCCTTGGACGATGGGACCGTGTATGCTTTATCAAGCATTTATGTGCGCCGTCTACGACTTAGGCTACGTCCATAACTTCATAGCAAATTAAACCAACTTCCTTCTCCCAAGCCAGGACAAAGGACCGAGTGTCATTTTTAAAGCACAATGTGCAACACTTCTAAGCCGACCGTGGGACCTTTCATATTCTTAACTCAATTGACCCGACTTGGGATTATTCCCTAGCTATGTGGATTCTCTCTTTATTATCAAGCCTACTTGTGCATTTGAAAAATTCATTTTATTAGTGTGAAGGCCAAGCTGAGGCAAGTTCACCGAAGCCACCCACTTGAACGAGGAGTCGCCTCGACCGTGCGGGTCTTCGAGCAAGCCGTTGCATGGCTAAGTCCGAACGCCGTTGGCGTTTCGATTCCTCCGATTGACTGAGCGGGATGGGCACTACATTATACACCACTCAGAAAAAGTTTCGTCCTCGAAACAAACTTAGTACACTTATCTACTTATAACTTGATTCATCATCCAATGATTCTCGCATACCTACTTCCTATACATTTCTTCAATCCGAGCCACGCTCGTTCTTTGATTTTTCTTCACATCGAACAACTATATCGTGACTTGGGTAACTTACACTTATCGTGCATACAGGTAACTTAGTTCTAGGATAAACTATTCGATCAATCGATGTTCAAGTTCATTTGAATCCAACGATCACACTAACATTAATACTTTATTTGCAACACACGATTTCAAAATCTCGATGCTCTTCCGTTCTTTTAGTCTCACTTGAATTCAACGTATCACTTAGCTAGATCGTGCACATATTTAAGGCGTCCCCAAAATATATGTATTTCAGCCAAGCCTCATGATAGTGAATCTAATCTCACATATTTGATTCATTCTATCAATCCTGAAATCAATCATATGCTTCTCTTAAAGCAGGGACATCTCGCCTAACCGCTAGGCCATCTCTTCTGACTAAAGTCAATCGTCAGTATTGGAATCACAGTTCCCAAACAATAATATCAACACTGACCCCAATCCTAAGGTCAAACCAAGTTGATAATACAGTTTTTTTTACCCAAGCTCGCATTACTCTCGATTTCTAAACTTCGAGCATATATTATTCTATTCGCACTTACAACACTTAGTCCAAGGGGTCCGAGTCATTCAGCAAAGCCATCCTACCATAAGCCTCTTCAACCCAATCTTTGTTATATCAATATCGCACGTCCAAACTACAAATTCACATAATCTATCTCTTCAAACATGTTCAATATAATTCACCTATCCATCTCATTCCAGTTAAGTATGCTACAACATGAATTGTTGCTAAACCATAATTTTCATTCCATATTCCCTATGTCGTTTATCATAATTCACATAATCGATCACGAGCTCGTCTAGCATAACAATATGTCACACCCCAATCTTACGTAAGTCTGATTATCCGAGGTGGACATAAAATTACCATGCAATGCACCGCAGGATAATCGTTCTCATCGGGACATAACTCTTGCTTTAAGTCTAGACTGACTCATTCTTGATACGCAGATTGGATCTACTCAATCCTCAAGTTTACTTAATCATCAATCACAAGTTCGAACAATCATCGAATTCACCTTCGCATCAAACCACAAATCGAAGCATACAAATTTCCACGTCCTGATTTTTTGAGTTCGACCATTCCCGCGACATGAATCACCACGTCAGCGCTCACGCGAAATGATCACCCCAAATCTGACGTGAAGCATGTGCGAGTCTTGTGTTGCACTCGCGTAAGACAAGAACGTTGACATTATGGCTATCGTCAAAGCAATTAAGATACTTTCCTTTCATCCAAACATTCATTCCAATCGAAATCTCAAGTATAGCATCCATCAAAACAATAACACTTTACACGATCGTCATTCTTCAACTTAGAGTACTCCTGAGTTATCGTACATCGATCTTTGATACGCCTCAATACCGTCTATGATATGCATAACCTGACGTCTTCCTTTGTAATGAATTCCGAGTCGTGCAACTAATGCTATGATCCGAATTAGACATTCCATAATCTCTTCGATATTCAAGATCAAGCTCGTTCAATAATCCCCGAACTATTCACATGATCAATTCGTTCAAGCCATAATCCTATATGTTTATCCGTCTATCTTAAGTCATGGAGCAACATATTTTCTCAAAATGTCTTGACCTATGCTAACTCAAATCATCAAGCAACATTTATTTCAATCCTTAGAGTCAATCTCAAATATTCGAATCATTTCCATGTA
Organism: Iris pallida; assembly: GCA_029216955.1. Lineage (NCBI taxonomy): Eukaryota > Viridiplantae > Streptophyta > Magnoliopsida > Asparagales > Iridaceae > Iris > Iris pallida. Next base: position 6,242,409 of record JANAVB010007196.1, read on the forward strand.
CGCTATCATCTAATCATGCTAACTTTTTGTATACGATTCATATCGATTTCCTCGATCGAGTCATCCGTTCGTACACCTTAACTTTTTCTTGGTTCAATCTACCTACTCAGTCATATTCACAATTCATGCTTGCATAGTTCAATTCTCGTGCACGTTATTTCTATTTGTTCGAACCAACTCGTCATAAACTTTATGATTACAACATACTCAATGATACTCAATCTAAAGCTTTGTATACATGCGACGCTTGCTGATAGACTCATAAATATCCCGTAATCCTCAATCGATCAACGTGCCTAAGGCTATCCCATACAGCACTCAGGGATGAGTGACATATCCTCCAAACTATTATTTGATCCATAATCGATTTCTTCGAATCTCCGTTCGAATCATTCCTCAATTTGAAGAACGTTCCATCTATATCGCATTGACGATATTGCCTTATGATAGCACTTCTATCGTAACTAACCAATACTATTTATGAATCGAGTCTAACTCATTCTTATATGACACATTTTTTAATTCCGCATACGACTTTGCTAAGGTCAACACAATCTTGATGTATATGCCCAGCCCGACTTAGCCAACCGTGATTTACGTGAACCATCTTTTTTTTGTGAAAAACTATTCTCATACGATTTGCAAATTACATAGACTTATTGTATGGATATCTCCGGAACATTAAAGATAACACTAACGATATTAATCGCAAAAACAACATCAGAGTTTGCGAAAACAACATAAAAGTTAAATAATTCAATCAAAAGTCGAGGACGTAAAGCCGTGCTCTGATACCACTATGTTACGCCCCGGTCCGTAGGACCGATCGTCCTCGCTAAGGCGTGTTGCCACGTGAGCCTAAATTGCACTCACGTAAGGCAGGTTCCATAACGGTCGATTATAGGCTAAGTGACGGGGGTCGTTGCACAAAAGTCCCAAGCAGAATATTGATTAAACAGCAGCAATCTTAAAACAAAACACACATTCAAATGCTCTTTATTGATATTGAAACAAGGATTACATAGGTGGGCACGAGGCCAAGATTACAATCACTCAAGCTCACTCTTCTCAAAATACAAGTCACTATACTCTCTCTCTCTCTCATCTCTCAATATAATGACGAGCCAGCGGATACTTCCGATAGGCGATGTCCATACATTATCCCGTATAAGTCCAGTCGCTATGTGGCCGTATGTTTCGAAAAGCCAAGGAACTCTGTGCCTCGACACATCCAAGCGAGCTCCGTGCCAATGAGCTTCTACTTGTGCTGCACATAAACACTGTATGGGTGTCAGTACTCAACTGTACTGGTGGTGTGAGCTCCTCGCCCACCCATACAAAACCAACACGTTCATTTATTTGTGTAATATATCCTTTATTATTGTCTTTCTATTCTTTTACTTAGGATCAGTTTTAGGACATACCCCTGACCTATTTTGTGTCTCTAGACCATCATCGTTCCTTACACCAACAACTTACTCGTACTATGCCTCTAGACCTTCTTGTGCCAACAACTTCAACTTATTGACTTGTGCTTGCCTTTTGGCCCATATTTGGTACATAAAACTTGGTCGTGCCATAAATCCCTTCTTATAACATAATCGAGATAGTGCCTCGCCACTTAGTAACTTGCTTATACTTGTGTCGTAACAATGTGGTCGTGCCATATATATCGAGGCTGTGCCTCGCAACTCAACAAGACTTAACCGAACTTGCCCTACGGCCCTTCCTGACTTAAACTCGAAGATGCCTCAATTCCAACATATGGAACTCAGGGTCTACGAGTTAATACTTAACGCCGCATCTTGTAACTATAGGTCATCGGCTTAATACTAAAAGCCGCATCTCGTGAAGAAGCACGATTCCTTCTTATAACCAAAATCTTAGACTCCATACTTGGTGTTGCAACCGTGCACACCCTCTTGCCCCTACTCGTGTCGTGCTTACACTTTCTTGGATTCTACAGACACAGTGCATGCGGATTCACCGCTTAGCACGCAAACTCATCTATATGAAAGTCACTGGCAATCCAAGCCATCGTGGACATAGCTCGATAGGCGGTGAGTCTTTCGATGCAAGGTAGCCAGCCCCATGGAAAGCTCCCGACTACCTACACGGTACAATCCAGCGTTGCTATAACGTTTTCCACCTAGGTCGACTGGCCTCGGTGCCCCAGCGTAATACCAGTCGAGGAAGAAATCCTTATTGACAAGTTGTCCATGACCACGAACCTACGAGACATCTAGACTCACGTAAATACATGGCCTAATTTGTGGTATAACCCAACCCATACTTAGCAACTCATGCGTCAGAACCATGAGACTCCCAACCGAGAGACCGCCTCATACTATGTAAAACGTGTATTGAAACCATATGATGCAAAATATGCATCAAAACCATACGATGCAAAATGTACATCCTTAGAGACTCCCAAAATATGGACCGCCTCAGTGACAAACGATCGCGTGAACTTTCTTTTCTTTGGAACTTATGGAACGACTAATGCATAGCCTTCCTACTTAACTTGTACAAAATATGTTCCTTAAGTGCCATAGACCGTGGCTAACTTTTTAGTGCCGACCGGGACTCGTGCCTTAAACCGACTTGTGTTCTACGCGATGCTATCGTCCAAGTTATACTTTATATGACAAGCCTTGAGATCGTGGGACTATGTGACTTAACAATTGTAGAAAGCGCGAGACAATGCTTATAATGACTTCGACAACCCAACATAACTTTTGTCTAACTCAATCGTACAACAACATAATCCGTAGGATTGCCAAAGGCTATGCCAAGCCTTGGACGATGGGACCGTGCATGCTTTATCAAGCATTTATATATGCGACGCCTACGACTTAGGCTAAGTCCATAACTTCATAGCAACTTAAACCAACTTCCTTCTCCCAAGCCACGGGATGAAGGACCGAGTGTCATTTTGAAAGCACAACGTACAACACTTCTAAGCCGACCGTGGGACCTTTCCATATTCTTATCTCAATTGACCCGACTTGGAATTATTCCCTTAGCTATGTGGATTCGTCTCTTTTATTATCAAGGCTACTTGTGCATTTGAAAATCCATTTTTAGTACAAAGGCCAAGCTGAATCAAGTTCACCGAAGCCACCCACCTGAACGAGGAGTCGCCTCGACTGTGCGGGTCTTCGAACAAGCCGTTGCATGGCTAAGTCCAAACGCCGTTGGCATTTCGATTCCTCCGATTGACTGAGTGAGACAGGGCACTACAGTTTAGACACTTAGACTTATTTCCTTCTGTTTGTATTTCTCTTTTGAGATTTCATATCTATCTTATCGTGATATTTCCATCTTAGAATTGTGATTGAGTTGTACCTTATGAGATTGTCCTCCATTCGGAGAGTATACTTGCACATGTACATTTATACTGTTAGATGTTTTAACCTAGGACAGCTTCTATCTACCGCCGACACTGCGGCGTAGGCTGGACGTATCCACTTCTCGTGCCCCTACACTGGGTACGGGTCGTGACACGTTTTTAGTGGTAGCCCATACAGGTCTAGAGTTGTAAGTTATGTCTCAGTTCGTAGTGGTACTCGAACTAGCATATCACTACAACCTGCAGTAAGATATAGGATTTAAGTTTGGAGGTACTCAATCACATTTAGGAAAAACTCTTATCTAATTCATGCCATCTAAATTCTTGCGGCTAATTGCTTTTCTTTGAAATAAAATGTCCTCCTTTGATTATATTGCTTCTTGCTCAGTATTGATTTCCTTGTTTGATTTGTCTCCAGGATGGTGCATACACGATCTCATCGTTTCGGCCCAGAGGATACCACCGAGAGGTCTACCACCTCTCGTCCGATACAGCAGGGCCCTGGGACCGCAGCTCCCCTTATTCCTTCTCATGTTGGATCACCTGCTGCATTTGGGGGTGCACCTCCACCTGTCCGGAGGCCTACCTCAGTCATCCCAGGTGTATTCCAGTAGCAGCCACCTTCGGGATCAATGGACGCAGCATAGCATTTTGCCTTCTTCCAGCAGATGATGGAGGTCAGCCGCGCCAGTCTACAGATTTTAGGCAGGGATAGACAATGCCCACCAGCTAGCTATGACTGTACTAGAGAGGGTGACCGCCCCACAGCAGGGAGGTCAGATGCAGCAGTACCAGCCGAGGACCCCTAACATCCATGACTTCCAGAAGATGCGTCCGAGAGACTTCAGGGCTACCGAGGGTATCATATATGCCGACGACTGGATCGAGCACATTGAGGAGATCTTTTGCCTTGCATTGATACCAACGAGGCTACAAGTAGAGGCAGCTGGCAGCCAGATGCAGGACCTTGCCAGGATATACCAGGTTGATCCCCGAGTGGGTACTGAGGGGCAGACATGGAGAGCTTTCAAGAAGCTCTTCAAGGAGATGTTCTTCCCTGATACCGCACTCGACGCACTAGAGTCACAGCTCAAGAACCAGGTTCAGGGAACCAGACCATTGAGGAGTACGCATGAGAGTTCTGTCATCTGGGAAGATTTATGGAGGATCTTACTGAGGCCGCGAAGGTGAGGAGGTTCCGCAAGGGCTTGATCAAGGAGATCAAGTAATTGACCAAGAGCGGTCGCGATGCCGCTTTTAAGAAGATTTTGGTGGAAGCCATGGCCGCAGAGGATGACCTTGAGCTAAAGGTGAAGAGGGGTCGGGATACTCATGGGGCTAGTAGCAGTGCAGGCCCAGCCAAGAGGCCTCACTTTCAGCAGCAACAGAAACCTATTCAGCAGCAGTTTTAGGGCTAAGGATGTGTGCCTTTCCAGCAGGCACCCAGGCCACAGCAGGATGCTATGTGCAACTTCTGTAAGAAGCCAGGGCACGGGGAATGACTGCCAGAAGTGGTTGGGCAGGTGTTTCTTTATGGTGCAGCAGGACATCTGCTGAGGGAGTGTCCCAAGAACCTGGCATGTTTGGCTCAGACAGCAGGAGCTAGGGCTCCGATGGGGCAGCAGAAGGGACCACCGCTGTAAATTTAGCAGCAGAAGTTTGTCCAGCATCAGCAGCAGGCCAGAGGAGGAGGCTTGCATGGGCGAGCTTTCGTCATGTCAGTCGAGGATGGAGCAAGGCTAGGAGAGCTGATTGCAGGTTCTGTTCTTCTTGACTCCATTCTCGCATTTGTATGTTTGATTCAGGTGCTTTCCATAGCTTTATGTCTGTATCTCTTGCTATTAGACACCATCTTATTTCTGAATAGTTGCCTAGGACTTGCAAGATCACGACTGGGGTTGGTATTATCCTCGTCAGTGATATTTGCAAGGATCCGAGAGTTATTTTAGGAGGTCGAAAACTGGATGTGAGTTTGCTCGTAATGCCATTACCGAACTACGATATTATACTCGGGATGGATTGGTTGAGCAGGCACCATGCCAGTATAGATTGTCACAGAGGTAGAGTTTTTTTAGAGTATCGGAGAGACAGAGTTCGAGTTTGCCAGACGGGGAGATGGAGCAGGGCAGTAGTAGAGTTTCTGCGAAGCTTGAGTAGAAGAGCAGAGCATGCCACATCCATTGATAGCGGTGTTCATGGATGTCTTTTCGGAGGAGTTTCAGGACTACCACCGGACAAAGACGTTGAGTTCTCTATAGATTTGGTGTCGGACACAGAGCCGATATCTCAGCACGTCTATAGAGTAAACAATAATGATCTGGTGGAGTTGAAGAAACAGGTGGATAGTTGTAGGACAAGGGCTTCATTCGATCGAGTTCTTCAACTCTATCAAATTAACAGGGTGCATCGGTGCTTTTTGTGTCGAAGAAGGATGGGTCGGTTCGGAGTGTATCGACTACAGAGCTCTCAACAACCTTACGATCAAGAACAAGTATCCGCTGTCGCGGATCGATGATGATTTTCGTCAGTGAGCGGGGAGCGAGGGTATTTTCTAAAATTGGTCTGAGGTCAGGCTACCATCTGGTGAAGGTAAAGAGGAAGGATATCCCGAAGACATCATTCAGGATGCGGTATGGCCAGTTTGAGTTATGGTGATGTCATTTGGGTTAACTAACTCCCTGGCGGTATTCATGAACCTGATGAACAAGGTATTCCACCAGTACTTGGACAAGTTCGTGGTGGTGTTCATCGACGAATCTTGGTGTACTCGAAGACCCCAGAGGAGCATGAGGAGTACTTGAGAGTGGTTCAGGAGACTCTCAGGACGAATGAGCTTTATGGCAAGCTCTCGATGTATGAGTTCTTCCTGGAGCAAGTTGAGTTCCTAGGTCATGTTGTGACCTGGAATGGGATCTCAGTTGACCCGAGAAAGATCACGACAGTTGAGGCAGGAAAGCCCCGAGTTCAGTTGCAGAGATCAGGAGCTTCCTGGATTGGCAGGCTACTATAGAAGATTCGTTTAGGATTTCTTCCGGGTTGCAGAGCCGTTGACTAGGCTAACCCGGAAGGATGCATAGTTTATCTGGTCAGAGGAGTGTCGGTCCTTTCTATGAGTTGAAGATAGCTCCAATTCTGACATTGCCATCAGGATCAGGCGGGGTCACTATGTACAGTGACGCCTCAGGGAAGGGTCTTAGTTGTGCCTTATAGCAGCATGAAAAGATAATTGCCTATGCTTTCAGGCAGTTATGTCCACATGAGAAGAACTACCTTACCCATGACTTAGAGTTAGCAGCGATTATCTTTGCTCTGAAGTTGTGGGAATACTATTCATACGGAGAGCGAGTGGAGATCTTCACAGACCACAAGATCTTGAAGTATATGTTTACCTAGAAAGAGCTCAATATGAGGCAGCGGAGATGGTTGGAGTTTGAGGGACTTCGATATTTTATTGAGTATCACCCAGGGAAGGCCAACGTAGTTGTTTTATGCCTTGAGTATGTATCCGATAGCCATGTTGTTTGACGACAGACCGTTACTTGTTAGCAGATTTGGAGAGCCAGGAGATCGAGGTGATCGTGCTGGAAGTTGAGATATAGATGTGGGGTCTACAGATTCAGTCGGACTTGATAGAGAGGATCAAGTTGACTCAGTTCGACGATGTAGCTCGGCGGTGTATCCGAGAGCAGGTTCGAACAGGATTGGTCGAGGAGTTTCTCCTTGTAGAGGATGGCGTATTGAGCACGGTTCCAGACTGCGTGTGCCTAATGGAGACCTTCGAGAGCAGGTTATGCAGGAGGCCCACCGTTCTCAGTACTCTATGTATCCGGCTGCTAACAGATGCATAGGGATCTGAAGGAGCATGTTCTGGTGGTCTGGGATAAAGCGGGAGGTAAGACGCTTCGTAGCTAGATGTTTAGTTTGCCAGCAGGTAAAGACAAAGAGACAGAGGCCAGGAGGATTGGTTACAGCTTTTACCCATTCCGGAGTGAAGTGGAAGCAAATCACGATGGACTTGTTTCAGGATTGCCGCGTACACCAGGAGGGGAAGACGCGATTTGGGTCATCGTAGATAGGTTGACCAAATTAACCCATTTTTACCATTCAAAGTAGATTTGTCTATGGAGAAACTAAGCAGAGATGTACGTGCGTCAGATTGTCAGACTTCATGGAGTTCCGATGAGCATCGTCTCGGATCGTGATAGTCGTTTTACTTTTCATTTCTGGCGGAGTCTGCAGACTAGTTTGGGCTCAACTCAAGTTTAGTACTGCATACCACCCTCAGACGGAACGGGACAGTCATAGAGACTATTTAGACTCTCGAGGACATGCTACGGACTTGTGTTTTGGACTTTAAAGGTTCCTGGGAGGCCATTTGCACTTGGTGGAGTTTGGTATACAACAACAGCTTCCAGGTTAGGATTGAGATGTCACCTTCGAGGCTTTATACGGGCGTAAATGTCGTACTCCCTTGTCTTGGGATGACGTTGGAGAGCGAGCTTTATTGGGACCTGAGATGGTTATGGACGTAGCTGAGAAGGTAAAGCTCATCAGGGATCAACTTTGCGTAGGACAGACTTCGGCATTGGGCCGATAGCCACTGCAGACCTTTGGAGTTTGAGGTACAGCTTAGATTTAGGATTAGATTTTGTTTGATTTTATGGTTTTTTATCCTGTGATTGTTATAGCTAAGTTTAAGACCATGTTTGTGCTATGTTGGAATCTGGTGTTCTATGGATATATCTGATACGTGGTACTATACACTTTGGTGGAGGTGGAAAGCTTAGCCCGCGTTTCATCGGACCTTTCGTTATCAGTGGGAGAGTCGGTGATGGCTTACAGGCTAGACTTGCCACCTGCATTAGAGGGAGTCCATAAAATATTTCATGTGTCGCAGTTGAGACGGTATGTGGCGAATCCCAGCTGTGTACTTGATCATTACGAGATCGAGGTGCCCTACTTTTAGTTATACAGAACATCCTATGGAGATTCTGGATCGACGAGAGAAGGTGCTGAGGAACCAGACGATACCCTTGGTTCGCGTCGTATGGGGGCATCATTCTCTAGAGAGTCTACCTGGGATAGGGAGGATGAGATGCGCGAACGATACTCTTATTTTTTTGGACCTTAAGGTATGGTTTTCTATCCTTCTCATATGTTTGGTTTCGTCTTTAATTTCGAGGATAAAATTATTTTAAGGAGGGTAGACTTGTCACTACCATATTTTTAGCCTAAGGGTATTTAGATCATTTGTGACTTTGTGATTAATTTGAATTATAGTTAATTAATAATGTGCTAATTAATATGTTAGGCCTTAACCTAGAATTTGTCCTAATCTAGATGTTAGTCATGAGCCTAGATGTGCATTAGAAGTTCCTAACAAGATGACAATATTAGTGATATCTAGATATGTTTAAGTAGGATATTTAGCTAGAAACCCTAATTTACTTGGACCTTTCCTAAGAGGGCTTGAATTATGCATGTAGAAGCCTACCCATGACCTAAATATCTACCCAAATCCTAGCCAACACCCTTGTGGCCGGCCACACTACCCCTTCCCCTATATAAACATCACCTTAATGAATCTTGCCTCTTTTCATTACCTCTTAAACCCTAAATTGAGTTCTTCCCCAAAATTACCCCATTTCCCCAAATCAACTCCAAATTAAGCCTAATCTTTTGTAATACACTCGCCTAGTTTAGAGGAGGTCAATAGAAGCTAGCTAGCAAATTTGGAGCTATTTGACCATTGGAGCTTGGAGGAGATCTAGATCTAGTATTTTTATCGAGAATCTAACTCTCAATAGGTAATGGCCTCTAAACCTATTAATGCTATAATTTCTTTCCATAGATGCATTCATTTAGGATCCCCCTAGCTATTGACCAAGTTTGGGTTCAAGTCGAATACATTTGACGCGTATCGGAGTATTGTATAGAGTGTTCGATGAAATGTCACTTAGGAATTAATATCACTTTTTCCAAAACTAATTTCATAAATTTGTAGCACTACACCAAAATGACAAATTAGGAACAATTTGTGTTCTTTAATCCGGAACAATTTCGTACCTAGGTTTTGGATCGGATCAAAAGCGTTCCAGATCAGAAAAACGTTCCTAATCTATTTTATTTTAATTTTTTTAAAATTATTTATGTAGGTATGCTTTAATGTCATTCCAAATATGTTCTCCATTGAGCATGAAAAAAAATAGTACCTACCAAAATTTCAAAATTTCCCCTATTTCATCAAAATAGTTGTCAGCTCCCCCAAAAAATTATTAACCCCTTCCATGCTGCTCCCCAAATCGGAAGCCAAACCCTAGAATTCCTCACACATGGCTTTCGCCAACGTGATCTCCATAGCTTCTATGCGCTGCTCTTCCTGCCAGGTCGGAGCCTCTTTTTCTTCTTTCTCTGATCAGCCACAGAGCCTTCTTCAATCTCGACCAAAAGCCCGAGTTCTTCGACTTGTTAGTCGACATTCAAAGAAAGATACACCATAACCCAGAGTTTGATTTCAACGAAACAGAGACTAGTGCGCCCATCTGATTAGAGTTGGACGTGCTCGGCACAGATTACACATGGACGATGGCCAAGACCAGAGTCGTCGCTTCAATCAGGTCTGGTGATGGCTGGTATTTGGCCTTCGGGCCGATATGGATGCCCTTCTTATTCAAGTACACCTAGATACGACACGACACACTAATACACGATGGCACAAAATAAGTTTGGAGTGTACGTGTCATGTCTAACACATGTTCGAATAAATCCTTGTTACATAAAGAAACGCCCTAAACTCACTAACCAGCCAAATTTATGATTGAGTAGGAAGAATGATTCGTTAAGTCATTTAGGAATGTGGAACATTGCCTCGTTGACTATCTTACGGTTTTTTTCCATTTGAACAATTTTTCTTCCATTATAATGATTTATGTGTGATGTTATTATTTTGGAACTTAATGTTGCGTTTAATAGAGTATGTTGTGATCAATGTAAAAAAGAAAAAATTAAATTCGGCCGCCTAGGCGGCACCCAGGCGGCCCTTTGGCGTACCGAACCTACCTAACAAATTTACAACATTGTGCATGATAACAAAAGACGCCTGAGCTCAAATTTGCGGCTTCCAAACGAAATACAAGCATCATGTTATGGCTTAATGGTCGATAATCTACTAATCTGATACGTTTCGGGTGTGGATGTTATAAAGATAACCTGAATGAGTTTTTTTTACTTGGGTTTGGGGTGCATCACATATTGCTTTGGATTTTTAAGATCTGAAAGTCCTTCTTAGCGTAGAACAATTTTAATGGAAAATCGAGTTCTGACGTGAAAAATGGGTCCACACGAATACCAGATTAGCTTCAGATACAAAATATGAAACCCAAAATATTTTAGGGCTAGGTCCAAATTTTTTATTAATCTGACCAATACCATACTAGTTGACAGCCCTAATCATGTTGCAAATATTTCTCTCTTGAAAGTTCAGGCTCTTACAAATTTCAAATTCTAACCTACCTACTTGTATCTGCACAATCTTATTATTTAACACAGTTGATTGATGACATAAGCTTTTAGATTCAGAGGCAGGTCCTTGTTTTAATCAAATTATTGCAATAGATCTTACAGACCAGACAAATAAATGTATGTCCCTTTAAATTATCAAGTTATTTAGTGTCTTTTCTAATTCTTGATTCTAGGTGAATTGCGTAATGAGGTGTCTCATTGATAGGATTATCAACGGACTTTGATGACTCTGAAGAAGGCCATACTTGGTTAACTATATGAAGGAGAACAAAAATTTTGAGAAAAAGGGAGAGGGATGGAAGAGATGGATGAATGCTTGAGTTTTGACACTAATACTGTTACCCTCATATTTCAATAGATTTGGCATTGTGATTAGTTTCTCTCATATATCAATAGAATTAGGTCATCAAGCTTGAGGCTAGGATTTATCCACAACCTGCTGCAAAACCTTAAGTCTAGTTCGCAAGGGATAACTGCCTCTTGGATTTAATTGGCTTTTTCACGGACCTGCACAATAGATAATGAAACTAATTATTGAAATTAAAATTTTGAGGAAAAATTTTCAGCGATCGAAATTTCTAACTTAATGAGATAGTCGTGCCACCCATGCACCTCTTAGATGACTCATCTTCTGAAAGGCACAATTTCTGGTGTTGTGCTGTTCCCTTCAGGTTGTAGGATCCTGCATCCAGTTTACTTAATGCTAAACATAAACATTATTCTTATTATTATTATTTTTTGCTTATGGCATTCTAATTATGTCTGTCGGTTGTTATTATGATTGCAGTTATTTTTTGGAGAAAGTAGATTAAGAGTATACCCCAATATGTTCAATTTTTGTCTTTCATTTTATTCCGTTGGAAGTCACCAACGGCTTACAGTTGATTCATATTTCAATGAACATTTCACATCATTTTCCGTTTTTCTTTTATTCATTCATATTCTTTCGATGTCTTTTGTTTTCCTTATACATAGTCCATTGCCGTCTTATTGTTCCTCTTTATCCCCCTCATTGTTCTTCTTTTCTTCCCATTCCCCTTCTCCTCTGCCATCTCAAGAAAAAGTGTGTATTTGCAACTTTTATTCTTGTGGAGGAACCAGAACCAGGTTGGTGATGTTTTCACTTGTAGAAGTGAAGGCAAAGTTGAAGATGGATGGGAACACGGCCTCACGGGTGGCTGAAGATGTGCTCTAACTAAGTTCTCTCCATCTCATTGCAACCTTTGATGAAGTCTGGCTTTGATCTCATTGATGTTGGCCTTGATCTTGTGAAGTAAAATAAGATTTTCTTCACAACCACAAGTTCCACAGCCCATGGCTGCTGGATTGGATCTCTGATATCTTTGTGGATATCCAGGAGACTTCAAGAGAATTCCTTTTAATTCTTTATTGACCATTCTATAGCTGAATTCATCTTATGTTCTAGCCCACAGTTGATGTACATGAGAAATACTTAAACCTTAATTCCTTAAGAACTTGAGCATCTTAAAGTAGTGCTTGACTAGAAAAACTCATACTTGGTAGCAAGGTTGATATGAACCTAAATGGAGCTCAGCCTAGCTAAGTGAGTATCAGTATCAGTGGTATTAGAAGAGAAGCTTGATACCAGACACTAGTAAAAGCTCAGATACTAGCAGAAGTGCAATAGCTAAGGAGTCTAGTATCAGAGTCAATATCGGTGATTTCTATTTGAATTAGTGATCCTTAATACTTCTTGTGGCACTAACTAGTGAGGGTGTCAGACACCTATTCCATCACGAGTCACCCATCCAGCTCAGCAAGACCAATTAGCAGGGGCTTAATCAGCAAATCACTCGGCCACTTGTAGATGCAATTAGTTTCATTCAGTTGGTATTAGTTAGCTCTAACCTTGGATTAGTTCAAGGTAAATTCTCACTATATAAGGGAATAGAGAGGTGAGAGGAACATCAGATCTGAAGAAGTTGATTATTTTCCTCATTCAAGTTATTTCCTTGCTAGCTTTCCTTTACAATTTCCTTTGAATTTCTTTCCAATGTCAGTTGTACCCTGCAATTTTCTTCAATAAGAAATATAAAATCCCTAAATTTCTACTATTTTTTTATTATAAATTTGGAATTATTTTTTATTTTTATACGTCGCGTAATTGTATTGTACGTCGCACGCGAATTTTATTTTTTCGTAATTGCTCGACGAGTGCAAATATGTGCGAGCGTACATATTTTAGAAAAATATTTTTTCTATTTTTATAGTTTCAAAATAATATATGTAATAATTATTTTAGCTATCATACCAACATTTCTAAGTCCGTTATTTTATTTATAAAAAGTCTTTCGTAAAAACAGTTATTAATAATAAATAATATTCTTCGTGTATACATATATATTTCATAAATATTTTATTCAATTTATTGTAAATATTTATTATTTTCTAAATTATTATTATTAGTATTTTTGGAAATATATTTTGAAATTATTGTGGCAATTTAAATCTTTTATTAGATTTTATGGATTTGATTTTAAATAGTTTAAAATTAAGGATAGAATTTATATCTAATTTGAGTTTGATTTAAATTAATTTAGATTTGGATTTATTGAATTGATTTAAATTAATAGATTGAATTATCTAATTGGCTTTAAATATTCCTAATTCTTATCCAACTGGGAATTTCCACATCCTATAAATAGGCAGGTACTCTTCCATAAATTTCTCACATCCACAAAAATTTCTCTCCACCCATAATTGCATGCATCGTATTCGTGTCTCCATTTTTTCCACTATTTTCCTCCATTATAATTACATTGCCCCCTTCATCGTGTCCGACACACCGGATCACGATTTCTAGAATTTCATGTCGTGTCCCATAACCCAAATACGACCCAATTACAGTAAACCCTAAAACCCTAACCCTAACGGCCCCTGGCCGGCCACCACCCACAGCCCACCGGAGCACAACCCCGCGCTCAGCCTACAGCACCGCACCTCTCGACCCGAGTCCCCTCCGATGTCCCTTCCCAGCGAGTCCTCGTGCACCACCGCGATGACCCTCCTCACATCACCACTGCCATCACTACTGTAGGCCTTAAAAAATGAAAGTCACGCTGAGTTGATCAAGACAAAGTCTAAAAGTCATGCAGAGTTGATCAGGACAGAGTCTAAAAGTCACGCTGAGTTGATCAGGACAATATTTAAAAGTTACGCTGGGAGACAACTCATCATTTGTCAGAGTGTCATTATGACTGACAGCACGACAGTCAAAGAATGGCTCCTCGTATGCCATGTATGCACGTAACTCGAGAGATCACAGCCGACTATTGCGTGACTTTCGAAATCTTCTTCAATAAGACTCAGCCTTCATCAAGTTGGCGTACCAAAAGAACTTATTGTTATTTAATGCGACTGACAAGGCAATCAATGGAGATTTTGTGTCAGTCGAGGCACGTCGAATCAAGACAGCTGGCAGTACTGACTCAAGTCTGCGTGTATTTTGAACTTCTATGTTCCTTTCTCAAGTCTGCGTGTATTTTGAGCTTTCTGTCTCAAGCTTGCGTGGATTCTGAAGTTTCCTTCCTCAAGTCTGCATGGATTTTGAAGCTATTTGCCCCAAGTCTGCGTGGATTTTGAAGCTTTTTGCCCCAAGTCTGCGTGGATTCTGAAGATTCCTGCCCCAAGTCTGCGTAGATTTTGAAGCTTTCTGACCCAAGTCTGCGTGGATTTCGTCTTCAACAAGCCTGCGTGGATTTCATCAAATTGGAGTACGTGGCAGCCATGCCACCGATCTCTCACCTGCGTGTCCTGTAACTTGTACACGACTCATGCATGATTGCCATGTGTCCAACAGTTACGGGCCATGTCCAGTAACTACTCATAACCTTGCGTATGTTAAATCCTGCGTGATTTTTAACTATGCACAGGCTGTGAAGACAGTTATCTTTTCAGTTATTTTTGACTCTATAAATAGAGTTCTTTTTCTCATTCATTGTACATACATAGAAATCTAACTTGCTGTTGAAATTTTGAGAGCTTTTCTTCTTCGCATCGTCTAAGGGATAAAGCGATCGTCTTCTAGATCAGATTTCTACAGTTGTAATTTTTCCAGAAACACAATAAATAAAGTGAATTTATTTATGGAAAACAAATTGGCGACTCTGTTGGGGAAAACCATCTCCTCTTCTGAGATGGCAACAACTCAATGCGACACTTCGTCAGTCGGCTCGACGAAGAAGGTGATATCGATCCAATTCGATCAACTCGCCTACGAAGAAATGCAGCAGGCTAAGGGTGGCAAGCCCACTTCAGCCTCCATCACTACTGTCAAGTCGAAGGGATGATCTGTCTACATCCCTAAGAATCTATTGGCAACCAATGGTAAAGTTTCTGCCACAGTGTCTACTCCTAACACTGGCAAGAACTCTACTGCAAGCACGCACGCTCTTGTGTGCTCGAAGACGACAGCAGTCAAAAGTCACGCTGACAGTACTAGCTCCTTAGCCAAGCCTGTTCCAGCGTACAATCTTAAAGTCAAAAGTCACGCTGACAGCACTGGCTCCTTAGCCAAATCTGTTCCAGCGTGCAATCTCAAATTCAAAAGTCATGCTGACAGCACTGGCTCCTTAGCCAAATCTGTTCCAGCGTGCAATCTCAAATTCAAAAGTCACGCTGATAGCATTGGCTCCTTAGCCAAATCTATTCCAGTGTGTATTTCCAAAGTCAAAAGTCACGCTAACAGCACTGGTTCTTTAACCAAGTCTGTTCCAGCATGTATTTCGTATACATCATCTAAGAAGAATAGCTCTTTAGCTATCTCTTCTTCTTTGCCAAGTTCTACTAGAACTGGGGGTGGTCTTGCTAGAACTCCTCCACAAATGGCTCATAAAGTCCCTTCGAAAAAAAATAACTCTTTGGTTGTTTCTTCTGTTCCTGTAGTGTTTACTTCAGGAACAGCTTTGACTGACAGTTTTGTTAGTCAAAGAAAGGAGATGGTCTTTTGACTCCTCTTCCTTATGGACATTCTATGTCTCAAAACTTGAATAAGTCTAAGAAGAAAATGTCTTCTTCTACGACTTCTTCGAATTGGGCACAGAATTTGTCTATAAAAGAGGGTCTGTTACCAACTCCTACTCAAGGGGATGGTTCAACTCTTCCTTCTCTGCAAATATCCAGATCAATGGAAGGAAAACTCCAAGTTTCAAAAACCAATGTTTTACCTCCAACTGATCTAAGAACAAACTTAATCAAATCCGTTTGGGAAGTACTTCTGTGTTAAGAAACCACACCAATCGAAATGAAAATAAAAGATCCGGATGCAGAGTATGCTAAAAATTATGTGGCTCAGATTAATTATTCTCTATATAATCAAGAGCCATCAAGACCCAAGAACCAGAAATATATTCCTAAAAATACACAAAGAATGTTTTCTGATGTACCTCAATCTTCACAGACAGATTTACGAGAACAACTTCAACAGAAGAGAAGGAATAATTCCGTGTCAATGGATCAGGACCATGCTGAATGTGACTTCCAGCCAAGAGTCATAATTCAATGCAGATGTCAATCAATGGTTCATGACCATGCTGATCATGAATGTGACTTCCAACCGAGAGTCATAATGCAATGCAGATGTCAAACTAAACGACAATCTGTCTTCAATCGGATTCAGTGTGAACCTATGCCTGATGAATGAACCTCTGTATGCTTTTGTCAACATGACCTCTCGGGATACTGGGGGTAGAACTGATAGTCCAGATGGAGTATATAGAGGCACCAGATCAAGAGTCATGGCTTCTAATCAAAGGACTTTTATTTCTGAAGATGATTATGAATTTCTTGGAGAATCTAACTTCCCACCTCTTTCTATTGGGGATAATTCTCCTACAAATGACTTTGATACACAAAGCAGTGATTCAGAACGTACAACATTCACTAATTCATCAACAATCCCTCGTACAACCACAACATATATGGTGGATGGGAACACTGAATTGAACAATGAACCTTCTTCTTCGGTGACTCCTCATGACCAAAGGATTGCTTCTTTGGAACAGCAATAAAATCTATGGCTGATACTATGAAGTCGATGTATGAACTCATGACAACCCAGCTACAAAATCGACAGACTGTACCAGATGCTATACCAATTGACACTGGTGTAAGTCCAGTACAAGTTCCTCCAGTAATACAATCTAATATCCCTGGACAAGCTCAACCAAATCCTAGTCTCTCTGGAGCTGGGGGTAGTACTTATAATGTTGTTCCTCCTCCCAACTA